>CABFWB010000586.1:0-76582 GCA_902151455.1 Timema bartmani
AAGAGACCATTGGGAAGACCTAGATGAAGATGGGAGGATAACATTAGAGATGAGGAAGGTTGAATTTAGAAGAAGTATACCCGAATACGCGTTGAGAAAGAATGGAAAACCATTTGGGAAAAACCACCCTCAGTAAACCCGACCAGGATTCGAACCCCGATCTCCCTGGCATCACTAGTCTAGTCTAAGACGAGAGTGACGCCTTAGACCATGAGACCACCGAAGTAGGGATTATTAATATAAATGATATACTAAAAAAGTGTCATCTTGGTTATTTATGACGTAATAGACATGACAAACAAAAATAACATTTTTTGTCGCACCAAGACTTAAATAATTTTTTAGATTCAATTTTAAATATTTTCACTTTAACTTAAACTGTACATTTGTAAGAATTCGAGATTATAAAGAAAGTTTAAGTTTCGGATTTAAGAAACATAAGCTTAGACCCATCTATATTTTCTACAAATAGTAATATCAATATGTATTGATTGAGTCCTTGTAACGAGCATTTTGGCATTTGATGAGAAAAATTTCTAAATTAAGAGAAAAAGACTCGTTTCGGTGGCATAGTTAGCTAACGTGCTAGTTTCGTGTTGAGCTAGACTGCCGATGACGGGGATATCAAGGGTCGAATCAAGGTCGGGTATACACTGTACAGAGGGTGGTTTTCCGAAAAGGTTTTCCAATCTCCCTTCACGCAAATGTGGTTACACTTCCATTAAAATATAATATTTCTCGTCTCTAAAACCATTAGCGTAATTAGTGCATACGTGTGTAGCCCGAACGGGTAGTAAGACGCGGTGCTAAAATAATAATAATGTTTACATGACCATCTGAAGAAAATTAAGCTATATGTTTTTACTGGAAAAATATTTTATTTATTTTGCCGAAAAAAAAATTGGTATGAAACTGCAAAAACACTGACCTTTACTCGTGTATCTTTCCATACCACCTTAAAGGAAACGCACTAGCATTAACTATAAGAGGCTGGAAAATCAAAATTAAAATACACTTCTCCGATTGCCTAAGGTCAGGATTGTACCTTGGGACTCCTGAGTTCAAACTCTGTTCAGGCCAACTCCTACCTTCCTGTTATAAAAAAAATTGAAGATATGAACAGTTAAACCAGGGGTCCTCAATCCACGGCCCGCGGGCTATTCGTGGCTCACCATAACATTTTTTTTGCAGCCCACCAGCTCATGAAAAATATAAAATTATTTCAAAAGAAAAAAATACCTAGTTTCGTGTTGAGCTAGACTGCCGAGGACTGGGAGATCGAGGTTCAAATCTAGCTTGGGTGAACTGGGAGGGGTTTTCCCTCAATTGTTTTCCACTCTCCCTCCACGCAAATGCGGGCTCACTTCCTCTACATTCAAGTTTCCCAATTTCTAACCCATTAGCGTAATTAGTACTTAAGTGTATAAACCAAACAGGTATTAAGACGCGGTGCTAATAGTATTATTATTATTATTATTATTATTATTTATACGCGAAGAAAAGAAATTACGTTTTTTTAAATAAAAATTTACCTTGAGCCGGAAAATGACTTCTCTAGTAGACAAGGGAGAAAGTACTATTTCGGGTGCGTCCGAACATAGTCGGGAGTATTCGCATTCGCTTACCACAGCTGAGACACTCAGAACTTCAAAATAAAATATAAATTGTTCAATCCTAATATTGTCGGTACAGTATTGCGGTCCGCGAGCCAACAAGAGACCGAAACTGTTGGCCTTTGGACCTCAAAAGGTTGCCTACCCCTGGTTTAGACCTAAAGATTTTCCCCTCCCTTCTCCACCTGAAAGGGGAGAGAGTATTCTATTGTATCAGATCGTCTCTCAGGCATCACAGACTATAGTGTGCAGACAACAGCCAAAAGAAGACAGATAGACAGACAGTCAGCAACTGCTTGAACGCTCACAGTAACCGGCTAAAAGCGTGCGTACTGCTGAAGGCATGCGAAGGACAAGAACTAGACCATTGAAGCACAGTTGAGTGAATGGGGGGTGGTTTTCTCTCGCTTTAAAATGGTGCTCTACGCCTTCGTTTGTTGGGTTGTGTTCTTCTGTGCACGTAAGTAATAAGTCACTATTGCTATCATGATATGTCTGTCTTATCCTTTTATGAGGGAGGTAAACAATAAAACTGATAAATGATATTTTAAAGTACATTTTCTGAACAGCTTTATATCAGCTCACGACTTAAAAACTATACTTGGGGTCTAATACACAAACAATTTATTTTTAAAAATAAATTATGTCATGAAAATAACAACCATCAGACAACTTTATTAACTACATTTTTGACACATAAAAGCGAAATACTTTTAAAATATTAACAAGATTTGAGTTCAAATTTAGAAATTAATAATATGGACTCTCCTATTTCACAGGATTTCATCAGAACATAGGCATATTTCACAACATTTCCTGAAATACTTCAACCTCCGAACCAGCATTGCTGACCATCTAAATAGACTTATTTACTTAAGCTCATCTTTGATTATTTTTTAATCTTCTCAGACAGGAGAGGTTAGTTAGGTTGGACTGGATAGTAATTCATTACATATAAACAATTATTTTGTACACTTAAACATATATATTATTCAATTACTATAGTTTTTTTTAATAAAGTTATTTATATGTAGGCCCTAATGTTTTAAATATTAACCTAACCATTCATGTGTGAGAAAATTAAATGTTAATAAAGATAGGATGGATTTATAACATTCATTTAGATTTAATTTATTTTTATGCTTAGTTGTCACGGTGTAGAGTACATTGTGGCCAAGCTCACAAATTGATTAATTATTTTATAATTAAAGCAAAATATTTTAACTTCCGCCTCTTTTGTGTGTCAAATGTAATTTATAATGTCATCTGGTAATGATTTTTTATTTTCAAAAATAAATTGTTTGAGTACTAGACCTAGGGAAATGTAATTAAATTATTACTATTAGGTTTTGTCTTAGATCCATTCCTTTTGTCAGTGAACTTGGACCACTATTGTGCCCTGTCCTCTGCCTCCTCCGCCTGTTGCTTCAGCCAGAACTGTCTTCATTCCTTCGAGTCGTCTAATATTTGAATCTTCCTTTTTCATAAGCGCTTCTTTCCTTCAAACATGAGTAAATTATTATAGGGAACCTATGGTCAATACCTTTTTTTATCCTAGTGAGTCGAGAGTTTTCTTGTTTTGTTTTTTTTTGCTTTTTTTACATCTTCCCAGTATGTGTCGATGAATTTCTTCATCCTGTTTCTTTAGATTAATTTTACGTTTTAGTTACCCAACAAGGCATTAAGTTGTGTGCCACAGTTGATACAAGCGTAGGCCTATTTATATTTTAGTACGCGTTATTTGTTACTTGACTTTCAACTAACTAATCTAAGGGCAAAGAATAGGGGCAGTATATTTTACTATAAATGCATTATCATTTTTCTGGATAGAGTATATAACACGACAGATGGAGAAAACTGCTACGTACTAAAAGCACACAGGCCAAATTTGTGTACATCCTTGTGTAGTATATCAAAAGCACATAAGGTAAGGTACGTATTAATAAAACTTAACTAGAGTAAAATGTAAAACATTTTTTATTGATAACACAAAAATATGTACATACAGTTCAATTTTCATGGGAATAACCTTTATTTAACTGCTGATAAAGATACTATATATATATTTCAAATATTCATACGTCAGTGAATTTATATATATATATACTATCAATACTTATAAAATAACACTAATAATATACTGTAGTAAGAGGATATTAATTTTAGATACAAAAATAAATCGTTAGTATTATTTTCTAAAAGGCCCTTTCCATGAAAATCGAACTCCCCTCAGCAGACTCGGTTAAAATTCGAACCATAACCTCCTCCCAACCCCACAGGTGAACCAGATTGACGCATTTCCCCATGCGCCACCACTCTGAGTTCAGGTGCTGAGTAATCTGTTGCTCTTATATGTTGTTTTTTATTTATTTTTATTTATTTAGCACCGCGTCTTATTACCCGTTCGGGTTATACGCTTTATAAGTTGTTAACATTATTTTAGGTGGTCTAGGGGTAAGGTGTCAGACTTCTGTGCTGAGGTCCGGGGTTCAATCCTCGGTCCCGACACAGATTTATCTGATTGCCAAACCCTTCCTTCACCTCTGACAAGACGTGTATTAATCACAACTTGTGAATGTGTGGAATGCAAGGCCTCCGCCGTGGTTCGGATTCCACATTAAACTGTAGGTCCTCCATTTCATCTCACAATCACCCTACCATTACACATTAGTTTAAGTGCGTACAACCCGAACGGTTAGTAAGACGCGGTGCTAATAATAATAATATAATAGTAATATTTTATAAAACTTTTCTTTTACATCACGGTATCACTATCCGTTTGGGTAATATCCCCGGTGTCACTACCCGTTTGGGTAATAACCACGGTGCCACTACCCGTCTGGGTAATAGCCCGTGTGTCACTACCCGTTTGGGTAATAACCACGGTGCCACTACCCGTCTTGGTAATAACCCCGGTGTCACTAACCGTTTGGGTAATATCCCC
Organism: Timema bartmani; assembly: GCA_902151455.1. Taxonomy (NCBI): domain Eukaryota; kingdom Metazoa; phylum Arthropoda; class Insecta; order Phasmatodea; family Timematidae; genus Timema; species Timema bartmani. The sequence goes on from CABFWB010000586.1 coordinate 4,558, forward strand.
GGTGTCACTACCCGTTTGGGTAATAACCACGGTGCCACTACCCGTCTGGGTAATAACCCCGGTGTCACTACCCGTTTGGGTAATAACCCCGGTGTCACTATCCATTTGGGTAATACGCATATGAACTAATTATTTTAATGTGCTAGGGATGAGAACGGTTGAATTTCTGGAAGTGTAACCCACATTTGCGTAGAGGAAGAGTTGGATACCATTTAGGGAAAGAAAACACCCTCAGGTCACCCAACCGGTATTTGAACCCCAATCTCCCCGTCATCAGCAGTCCAAAGTATAAGGATAGATACGCCTTTGACCATAATTTAAACTGAAGATGAGATGGCTTTTAACAGTCTGTCCCTGTCTTCAATGAACAAGATCATTGATTGTTTCCGGAGTGAGACCCTAAATTGTTGGCCCCCTCTTTTCCGGGTGTCTCTGGCGGGGTTGCCAGATGATTGCCGGCCCTATACTGTGAATACCGATGAAGCGCTTTCTTCTAATTTGACCACCATAGGAACGTTTAGAGAAAATTAAAAATAAATTTGACACTGATTTTAATAGGAAGCCCACTTTCGACCACCAACATTGAGTGAAAGTCACTAAAATTTGGCATTCTAAAAATATGTTTTAACTTATTTAATTTATTAATTATAGATTTAATCTAAAATTTGATCAAAACTTACAAGAAAATTTCTTTAGGGATAACTGTATAGTTTATCTTAACATAATTAACTAAATGGACTAAAAATGTAAATACAATGTTATTATTTATTAGTCGCTTCGGTGGCCGCATGGTCTAAGGTGCTACTCTCGCAGTAGACTAGACTGCCGATGACAGAGAGATCCAGGTTCGAATCTCGGACAGTCAGACAGGTGTATTGAGGGGGGATTTTTCAAAGTGGTTTTCCATTCTCTCTCCACGCAAATGTGAGCACCCTTTCTATAAATATAATCTTCCTCGTCCCTAATACCATTGGCATTATTAGTAAATAAGCGTTTAACCCAAACGGGTAATAAGATGTAGTGCTTTAAAAAAAATGCCACATTGCAGCAACATGAGTTTGCAGCTGTCATACACCTTAGCTCAGTCGGTAGCGTGTCTCTCTGCTTAGCTAAGGGTACTGGATTCGATTCCTGCCATGGCTAAAAAATGTATCATGGGTGAAATGTGGGTTTCCTCTTTCACAGTGATGAGTTAATGACAGTGGACTGGATGTTGTGTCTGTTATAAAGTTAACTTATAAATCATGTGCTGATATAATCAGTTGGTTCAGAAAGGGCACGTTGAATAATAATAATAATTATTATTATGAGGTGTTCTGTCTCACGACAGGATCATTCCTTTTGTCAGTGAACTTAGACCACCAATGTGCCCTGTCCTCTGCCTCCTCCTTTAGCTCCCACAATTTTCTTCTTTTCTTCAAGTCAGCTAATATTTGAATCCTCCTTTCTAAGCTCCTCTTTCCCTAAATATAATTGAGAGGAGATACACTCGCATGTGTATAGAGGATGATTGGAAAACCAGGGAAAAACACCCTAAAAAACTTTGTACGGATTATAACCCTAACCTCTTTATCGCAGACAAACTAGACTAGACGATCCTAACGTTTAGTCCACATGTTCACCAATACGGGTATATTTGATTTAACCCTGTTAAGGTGGGAGTGTAGGGAACGCGAGTTAAGGGAAGTGTTTTTGCCGTTTTTATATATACAAAAAATTGTTTTTGCCAAAACAAAAAAAATATTGCCACAATACAAACATTGAGTTTAATTTTCTTCACTTGGTTATGTTAACAGTTCTTGAATATCTCTCAAGGATGTCCTGAAATTAATTGACAACATTTTCTTTATTTAAAATGTTTATCATATAATTCCACTATGTTCATGGAACATATTCAGTATTCACTTATTGATATCAACATGTGAAGAAAATTAAACTTTCTTTTTCAACTAGAGCAATATTTAATTTGTTTTCTCCATAAAATGTTTTTCTATAAAAACCGCAAAAATACAGGTCTTTTCTCGCGTCCCGGTGTTTTACCCTTGCAAAGTTTCAAAATTCACTTTAATTATTTCTTATGTTAGATAGACATACACCCGCACGAGAGGTCACATTGTATAAATTATCAAGCTCGCTGTGGGTTGAATCCTAGATGGGTGTTCCCTTAGTTTACCCTGTAAGGTGGCAAGCTTACCTTGTGCTTTTCCACTATGGTATAGCTTATAATATACGGCCATAAAGTAATCCATCAATATAAGACTGCTACCTTTCAAGGTGAATGGAGTGTATAGGCTTTATGAATACTTATAAAATAACACGAAACATACAGTACAATGTTATCAATTTTGACCGTAAAGAAATATGTTAGACTTTTTAAAACTGTTCTTCCAGCCAAAATCTGGGTATACCTATGGGGTTTTTTCCCCTAAAAACGTGTACTACTATACCCTCCCGCATTGAGGGAACATTTCCTTTAAATTATACCATATCATACCACCTTAGCATAGTTATATGTGAATAGCTCAGACGGGTAGTAAAAGGCGGTTAAAAACTCGGTGCATGCTTAAAAAAATTGTACCAGAGCCCAGAGCCATGTCCACATAAAAAGTATACATCAGACCCACAGCCTCCATGTTAAAATGGTTGCACTCCGTGGGAGAGCTTGAATTCTTCAATACGGTTATCACTAGGTGCCATCAAGGGGCAATAAATAAACTCATTTTAAACGCGGTTTCACTAAAGAGGACAAAAATATTCATCTAAAGCCAATGGGCCGGCTTCCACAAAGATAGGTTCAGGTAGTGACCCAACCCCTTCATCACGTACTCCTACCTCACAAATAGCATACGCAAACTGCTCATTACGGTTACAATGTCCCGTTTATGATGACCATTTTAAAAGTGAGTTGTTTAACAACTGCACATTTGGAATTGTTTCCTACCACTGAGCATTGACACTAGCGAACCCCAGTGTTGATGGACTCAAACTTGGCTCAAAGAGCGCAGAGAAACTTCCGTAAGGCTGAGGATCTGATGTATACTGTATATACTCCATTCACGGTAGGAATTACTCTCTGAAAGGTCTTTTTTCCTACCAATATCCTACTATATAATAGCTTTTTGGTAGGGAAAAAGGCCTTTCAGAAAACAATTCCTACGGTGAACAGACTTTACATTGTGTGTGGTGGTGCCGGATGTAGAGTCAGAAGGTGCCAGGCGATAGACCACCTGAGTCACCAAGCTTGGTAAGTGCCGTCGTCAGGTTACACCTGTGCAATGATAACGTTCGTGCGAATAAAACATCACGGAGATACCATCAATTCACCACTGGAGTGGAGGTAGCTGACAGATGATATTTATTGCAAACATTCGTTGAAAGTCACTAATGTTAACCTGTGTGGAAATAATTACTACTTTCTTATTAATACTATATTATCAATCAAAGGTGTTAATAAACGCTTCTAATAATATTTATCAAAGGATTGTTGTTTGTATGATTGGCTATTTCGTAGCTTATTGAAAGACCAAATTATATATAACTTACTTACTTTATAGTATGAATGAACTTCCTAGCTTGAGCGCACTCAAATCAACTTCAGTGGCCGTATGGTCTAAGGTGCTAACCTCGCAGTGCCATAGACTGCCGATGATGCGGAGATCGAGGTTCGAATTTTGGTCGGGTGTACTGAGAGTGGTTTTTATAAAATGGTTTTCCACTCTTCCTTCACACAAATGCGGGTACTCTTCCAATAAATATACCCATCCTAATCCCTGAAACCATTAGCGCAATTAATACATAAGCGTATAAAGCGAACGGATAGTAAGACGCAGTGCTAGAAATAAAAGAAAAACTAGTTCCATCCAGTCCACCTCACTAAAGCCCATTGCTAGCTTAAGCTAGTTATATACATTCCACCTTATTACACCCGATTCCTATATGGAGCTAGTTTTATCCAGTCCACCTCATTATATCCTATCTCTTTCAGGTCCACTCTAATGTTATCCTCCTATCTGCGTCTAGGTCTTTCCAATGGTCTCTTCCCATTGGGTTTGTCAGTCAATACCCTGAACAAAATATATTAATAGAAATATTATATTTTTGGTTTCGTGATTGTGGCAACAAGATATATTTTGAAAACAGTTCCAAAAATTGCCTTCTAGTGTCCCACAAATAGGTTCAGGGAGTGGCCCCACTTCTCTTCATAAAAAACCAACCCCTCCAAATGAGCCTACTCAGACTCCAAATTACAAATAACACTCAGAATACAATTGTGTTTTTTTGTTGTTCAAATGAATTTTTTGCAAATTGTCTGGTTGTAAATAATCTTCAAATACTGTCGAAAAGGTTGGTTCTTGGAAAGGAGGTAAGGGTTGTGAGCTATGGAGGTGGGAGAGGGAGAGAGAGATTGTTTGCTGTTACCTGAACTATTGTGTTGGGATCCCCAACCCTTTATAACTATTTGAACGTGAGTTGTTTCACTTGGAAGTGCTGTTATCAGTTATCACTGAGAACTGCAACTAACACTCCCCAGTATCCAAGGAGGCAAGGACTAAACCTGGCTCTAGGAGCGTAACTAACACTCCCCAGTATCCAAGGAGGCAAGGACTAAACCTGGCTCTAGGAGCGCAACTAACACTCCCCAGTGTCCAAGGAGGCAAGGACTAAACCTGGCTCTAGGAGCGCAACTAGCACTCCCCAGTATCCAAGGAGGCAAGGACTAAACCTGGCTCTAGGAGCGCAACTAGCACTCCCCAGTATCCAAGGAGGCAAGGACTAAACCTGGCTCTAGGAGCGCAACTAGCACTCCCCAGTATCCAAGGAGGCAAGGACTAAACTTGGCTCTAGGAGCGCAACTAACACTCCCCAGTATCCAAGGAGGCAAAGACTAAACCTGCCTCTAGGAGCGCAACTAGCACTCCCCAGTATCCAAGGAGGCAAGGACTAAACCTGGCTCTAGGAGCGCAACTAACACTCCCTAGTATCCAAGGAGGCAAGGACTAAACCTGGCTCTGGAGCGCAACTAGCACTCCCCAGTATCCAAGGAGTCAAGGACTAAACCTGGCTCTAGGAGCGCAACTAGCACTCCCCAGTATCCAAGGAGGCAAGCACTAAACCTGCCTCTAGGAGCGCAACTAAACTCTCGCGAGGTCCTTGCCACATTTCTTACATACAGGTGACTAACATTTGTAGACTAGGTTAGGTAAGACTAAACTAAATTATTGTATACACATAAACATGCTTATGATGTTCGCAAATCCCTCTACAAAGTTTTCGGTGACTGCAAACCCCACGAAAAAAGACCTTGATGCAAACTCCAAGATTGCAAATCCTCTGGAGCCAGCAACCCTAATTTACAATCCTGAGTATTCTTAAAATAGACCTCAGTGGGTGACCAATCACTTGGACAAGTCAAGCCCCTTCTCTGTCAACTAGGTCGACACGACCAAGTGGTTTTAATGAAGATGTATTCCTCCAACTCACGGCATGTTACGTTCTCATACACACCTTAGTAAGTCAGCGAGACATTAGCATTGCTAGTAGAATACACAAAATGTTACCGGGAACATCATTTGAACGTGACGTATCCTATAGGCATGTCAACAATGAAGTGACGTCGTCTATACGTGTGCCCCTTTCAAGTGAAATGGAAGTGGACGCGAATTAAGGCGGTCGGCTCGGTCAGCGAGAAAGTATCATCCGCTGCTCTGGCCAAACGGCTTAAAATATAATGGTCTGTGTCGTTTTCTGTAACTACTTCTCTATTATATCTAATAATATACTCCCATTCACCCTTCACCTTCAACCACACTTTGTCCTGTATTTAAGGGGGACGTATTGATTACGTAAGTTCACTCTTATGATCCACGCTTTGAGCAGATTAGTGCTCAGCTGGTTTAACCTTTCACGAAAAGTAACGTCTGTTGACAGAGTGATACGGACTCTACGATAAACACGAGACTTGCAAGTTTGTGTCATGTTTGTTTATCAGAAGACCAAACGTAATAGAGATACTTTTCATAACACTTCGTTGGTTGTCCATCGTTTAGAATAATGGTTATCAACGGCCTTATTTAAGGCGTAGGAGTGAGGGAGGTGATTTAAGGGAAGTGAGCCCGTATTAGCGTAGAGAGAGGATGAAAAAACCAACTGATAAATCACATGTGAAAAACTTTTTTCAACGCATATATCCGAGATTCGAGCCTCAATCTCCCCGTCATCGGAGATCCAAGTGTGTTGCCTTTGTACCAGTGGTTTCCTACTTTTACCATGTCTCATGCTGGAACTCTTCTAAACTTATTCACACTAATATTATGAACATTCAATAGCGACGGTTAAAGTTTACAATTATAAGAGTATAAAAACGAAAAACGAAAAAAAATCGCATGTTCTGGCTGCGCCTTTGTCAAATGTCCTTTATTCATATTTGAACAAATTGTCAATTCTAATTACTGATACTTATTAAAAACCAATAAAGAAAATTAAAAACTTGCCTCACGAAGCCTGAGATAGCTATGGTGAGAGCCCAAGGGCTCCGCAGAGCACAGTTTGAAAACTGCTGGTCTAAGGTGCCACTCTCTTGCTTGACTGGCCTGCTGATGATGGGGAGACTGGGGTTCGAGTCCCTGTCACGTCTACTGAGGGTGTTTTTTTCCTAAATTGTTTCCCAATCTCCTTCCACGCAAATACGGGTAGACTACCTCTAAAATTCTTCTTTCCTCATGTCTGCTCCATTGGAGTAATTATTATATATGCGTATGGCCTGAACAGCAATAAGACTCAGTGATAAAATATAAACATAGACTATAGGGGGTGAACTGTTGGCATTAGAGTGCGCTACGTAGTCCAGGTCACCAAGCCGGTCACCAGGCAGAGTTTGAGGCCATCTCTAACCCAGTGGAGGAAGGGGGTTTATATACGTTGGGATTTTCACCAATTCTTTCTACATCCTTATTTCAATAAAATGCTGGTGAATTTCCTCAAATCTCTCCATCTCATATCGTGCCCTTAAAACATTATTGAACATTTAGGAATTAAAAAACATTTAAATACTTTTGTCTACGTGCATCATGTCTCTCTAGTCTTTCGGACCTCCGGTTGTAGATTAACACTAATTTGGTAGGTATAATTTAAAGAAAATGCACTTGCATTAGTGTGAAAGGAAGACCAATAAACCGATAAAGAAACACTATGGTACACCACACGTTAATTCAAATCTCTACCTTTTTATCAAAAATAACCATAGGAGACTAACGCCTTTTCACACGTGATCCCCGATAAGGGTTTGAGATACTTGTTAAGTCCCTTGGCCACAGACAAATAATATACCCAGACACTCAGCCTCCAGGTTAAAATGGTTGCGCTCCTTTTGTCAGCATGAGTACTTCAACGCTAGGATCGCTGCGGTCAATCCTATCATCACCCAGCAGCGACACTAGCGAAGCCAAGTGTTGAAGGACTCAAGCTGGAAAAAGGAGCGCAGAAAAACCCCCGTAAGGCTGAGAGTCTGTTTCTTACTTGTCCGTGCCCTTGACCCTATCAAGTGCAAGCCTAAAACCTATTTTGTGGGATGGTGGGTGGAAGGTTGAAGGTGTGGCATGGATTTACAATCGGCCAAAGTATCTTTCCAATGCCAACAAGAACAGATGGATCACGGAAACCGTAGATGGCGCTAGCTACCGGACAGCTCTTGCGGAATGATCATACGTTTGGAAATATCAGTTTTCTCGAGAACGAGTGAAATTTTTATGTTAACATTTTCAACACCCCTTCTAAGATAATATATAGATGTTTATTTATTGCTAAATTTTCTTATTTTTTGTTATGAAGCCGGCAGTTTTCTGTTGAAAAGTGTCAATTTTATTGATATTTGATCACTGTTAAAATTATAGAGGAGGTGTTTACATACATATATATATATATACAAAGTGTGGATCAATTAACATGCTTTTGTTCTTGAACAAACCGTTTCCGAAAAGAAAATTGCAAAACAATAAAAATTCTTAAAGATAACCGTTTGTTCCCATGGCTCTGTATTTCCAAGCCAAATGAAAAGGGCCAATCGCCTTTGCAAACTGCATACACCAAGTCTCTAATTATGTAACGTTTGACGTATCAAAATTTTTAATACCTAAAACAGAGCTCCAAGAATCAACAATGAGCGAGTTTTATATTCCCTGTTATCATTGAAAGTGATCCTTATCTTGTTTGTTTACACCAACCTATATTCCAAAAACGATGATGAAAGGCACACTGTCTCACATGTTTCAACCGATGTCTTAGAAATAATTGAGGAGGCGTATCAGGGCTGCTTTAACCGGCCCCGTGGTATAGTGGTCAGAGCACCTGGCTCTGAATCTAGGGGTTCCAGACTCGATTCCCGGCTGGTACTTTGGGTATTTTTCCCTGTAGGGGAATAATCCCAATGATCTACAGAGTTTGGTTAACTAGGCTTAAGTTTGATTAAGACCTACCCCGGCTTCACAACTTCATTATATCTATCATCACATCATCTCATTGTGAGTACGACATGTAGACAACCTCCCATGGAGTACCTTGGGTAACTTTTTGTGCCCCAACAGAGCGGATAATAGTCTTCACATAAGGTGACCAAGCCCGAATGCCATGTCCTTCCAGGCAAATGTGCCATATGATAAAAAAAAGAATAGGTTTAAATATTCATTCAATCTTGTCTATTTAAAGTAATAAGAAAAATTTACTATTTAAAGTTATTTGGAATGGTCCTTCATCTAAGGACATCATTTGTGCAAAGTCATCGTCTTCAAAAGTAACTTAATAATAGAATAATATATTTCAAGTTCATTGTTTTAAGGCAGTCTGTCGTGGACGCGATAATTCACTGACTCATAGAGCTATCATTGAACCACGGACACCTACGACTCTGGATCAGCAACAAATCTAGTCCTATTTCCAACTCTGTTCGATTAGGCTGGTGATTTAGGGTACGAGACAAAAGGTAAGTGTTTTTGCAGTTTTTATAGATAAAATTTTTTTTTTGTCAAAAGAAATCAAATGGAGCGTCAGTACTAAAATAGAATTTAATTTTCTTACCATGGTGACCTTAACAATTCTTGAATATCTGTCAAGAGTGTCCTAGAAATCAATGACAACTTTTTCTCTTCATTTAAACAGTTTGTCATATAATACCGCTATGCTCATGAGACATGACATATATCCAACAACTATTGATATCACAATGCGAATAAAGTTAAACTCTTTGTTTCAACTGGAGCAATATTTAATTTATTTTGGTTAAAAAATGTTTTGCTATAAAAACTGTAAATACACTGGAAATTTTTCTAGAAAATACAAACACATTTTTTGACTGTCAGCATTGATAATATGTTACTATATTATTAGCGTTATTTTATAGGTATGAACACCTGTCTATGTGGTATACTTTATCAGAGTTCCTGGCTACATATTCACAAGTCCCGGGTTCGATCCCCAGTGCTTCCAGATTTTCTGTGAGCTCTCACCTTCGTGAGGACAAATGAGGAGCTACTTGAATAAAGAAGTAGCGGCTCTGGTCTAGAAAACCGAGATTAAAGGCCAGAGGGATCATTGTGATCACCACATGGCACCCTCTTTCCCCAATTGCTAGCATTATCTTCGCCAACAAGCGTCGGCCGCTCGGTCGGTATAGCTTGCTTGACCTGTTGACGCCATGGAGTTTTTTTTTCTTTATAAATATTGATAATATTTATAAAAAGTGTCAGCTGTAGATCACACGATTTGACATAGCATTACGTGAAAATATATCTAGTAACTCTTTCATTCTGTTAGATATGTACATTTGTAAAACATTTTGAAATGGAAATTCATAAGAACTTGCGTTGCAAGCCTTCAATGTTACCGTTTTATCTGTAGGCCTACGCCTAACTGATTCTCGGTTAATATGTTTGTAACGAAGTATTAACAACATTCCAATTGGTTTTAATTTAGATTAAAATTCGCATATATATTTTATTTCAAGTGAAGTTAAAATCCGCGTCTTTTGGTAAACTGTCTAAACACAAGACTCATTTATTTTGGTTCGTCGATGACGTAAAGGTCGGGTTTGGAAGCCCATCTGGATGTAGGGGGAAGGGGGTGTGTTTTCCCCCCCACCACGCCTCACTACCCGTCTGGGCTTTTAATTACAATAATGGTGAAAGTTATCATTTTTAGAGGAAATGTATCCGCATTTATTCAAAGAAATAGGGGGAAACCATTTCCTCTAAAACTGAAACTTTCCACCATTATTGTAATTAAATGCGGATAGCCCGGACGGGTTATGAGATGCGGGGGGAAAAAAACTGGGGATACGAGAATAAAGGTATTAATCTTGTGTGGTCTGACTTGCCGGGGACAGGGAGGTCAGGGTTTGAATCCAAAAACATGTACTTTTTAGTGATTTTTTTCTAGATGGTCTCTAACTTTCCCTCCACGCAATTGTGGACACATTTTTTCTTTTGGCTAGTCAGGATGGGTTGTAAAACGAGAAGAAAGCCTGGGGGGTGACAATTTACGACAACATCGCCCTTGAAGTTAATATTTAAAAAGAACCACTTCTGTGATCGCGTGGTCTAATCACTAAGCCATCACACTCTTAATAGATAAGACTGTCGATGATGGGGAGATCGGGGTTAGAATCCCGGTCGTATCTACTGACTGTGGTTTTTAATAAATCGTTTTACATTCTCTTTACATGCAAATATGGGTATATTTTCTCTAAAATCAAACTTACTCGTATCTAACACAGCGTAAATAGTACATATGCTTATAACCCTGACGGGTATTAAGACTCATTGCTAAAGATAGAAAATTCTCTCAAAAATTAAGTAAATAGCAACTAAAAGTGTTTTGCGCGTTTCTCTCTCAATTTGAACATAACTGTCCATCCTATATATCACCTTCTCACTAATTTACCGTGCTAATTTATTGTGTTTACTGACATAGTTACAGCTCGCCGCAGGTAAACATGTCGCACCACTCACGTTTACCAATCAATTCAAACATGGTTAATGATAGGAGTGGTTCGTTCACACCTTCCTTCGAAGAAACAGGGGTAACCAACAACCAAACCGTCAAGAGTTAGCTCAGCGCCAGTGTGCTTGATTAACTGACCGGAATGAAACGGTGGGAGACGGACAATTTTTCCCATTTTTAATTTTCCGGGAAATTCTGAAATAAAAAATGTTAACTTTCTAAGTGACTTACAACAAAACAATAACAGCTATTACAGTTCTCTTCTCGCACTCACGTGTCGACTACAGCGCTTGGTGGTTGAACTGGTCACTAACTTTGGATCCGCTGTAAACCAGATATGTTAATACGTTGATATTATAACGAATATATCCCTTCACCGGGGATTCATTGATCTGAACTGAAAACTTTACCGAAAAAGTAATCATCTCTAATTGCCATTATTTGTTTATAATTTTTTTTAAATAGGTATATCATCAATAAAATAGTGAAAATGACTTTAAGATTGACTTAACATTGGTTGACCGCCTTTATGGTCTATTGGTCAGAGGCCCTGACTACAGATCCAGAGGTTCCGGGTTCGATCCCCAGTGATTACAGATTTTATGTGAAACATTGGGTCTGGAACGGGGTGGACATTGCCTTATGAGGACAAATTAGGAGCTACTTGAATGAAATAGTATCGTCTCCGTTCTAGAAAACTGAAATGAACTGCTGGGAAATTCACTGTGCTGACTACGTGACACCCTCTATCCACAGAAGTCGACACTATCTTCTCCAACAAATGGCGGCCGCTCTGTCGGTATGGCTGGATTTCGGGCTGATGCCGTGAAGTTTTCTTTAGTTTTTTCTAACAACCCCCAACCCACTATTTGGTGGCTTTATGTGTATATATATATGTAATACACTTTAGGCCTCGCCTCCACCAACCAACCCTTTACCGATTAGTAAACCAGCCTGGTGGCGTAGTGGTCAATGCACCTAGCTACGAACCTTAGAATCCCGGGTTCTATTCCCGGCTGGTACCTGGAGTATTTTTCTCTTATGACGCGTTTACACGAGGCCAGTTGACAGGCAGGTCCGACTGGCGTCAGTTAACTGACGCCAGTATCTGGCTTCGTGTCGACAGCACTGGCTTGATTTTTCGGGCAAGTAACGACTGGACTGGCTAGGCAGGTTGACTTACCCGAGGAGTAGGTTTTGAGCCAGTTGGTCGAGTCAGTGGCTTCCCCCACCACTATATTTATTGACTGGCGCCTAAATCGGCGACGTGTGGACGGTCCAAGGTTCGACTGTCCCTTAACAAGCCAGTTGTAATCAGTGCGTTATAGCGGGTTAAAGTTGCAGTGTGTATTTTATTTATCCTCCTGGGTTTCTTGAACTGTTTTTGATGGCACGTACAAAGTGACTAGACTAGACTTGACTAGACTTGCTCCTTATATTTCACCTTTCTTCTTAATAGATAACCTTAATATAATATTCCAAGCATTGGTACAAAGCATCACAAACTTTTGGGATGAACCTGCTGATGGCTGACTTGGACACTCGGAAATGATTTTGCAATGTTCGGTAGCTATTTCCCGTAGCAAGGTAGGACAAAGCTATCTCTAATTTCAGCTTCGGGCTCAGAGATTCTCTCATTTCAGTATCTTGCTTTAAAATTAGAGGTTTTACTTTACTGAGTAGAAAATCAAAACACTCTGGTGACATTCGCATAATAGCACGATATTCTTCTGGGTCTTCAAACCGCAGCTCTGCCAGTAGCTGATTAGATGCTCCACGAGTGTCTCTCCTCTTCAGCCAGTCTCGAACCCATGGGTTCTTCTTATTAAGTTCTTCTAGTAAAATATTACATGACTCGGACACAAACTCGTAAGTTAGATTTTGAATTATGTCATTTAATTCATCCAGAGGCAATAATGATGATGCACATTCAGCCATATTTCCACGCTAACTGGCCCTCAAACCTGCATGGCTTTAACCTCCGTGTGGAGAGATCAAAGAAAATTTACAGGTCAGTGACTGGCGTCAGTTAAACTGACGCCAGTTGGACCTGCCTATCAGCTGGCCTCGTGTAAACGCACCATTAGAAGGAATTATTCCACAGGGGTTGGTAAATTAGGCCTAACTTAGTTTTAAGACTCCCATTGGCTCACACCTCCATATTCAATATCATCACATCATCTTATCTTGGGTACGTGTAAACGACAGATCATATTACTCTGCGTAGACAACTTCCTGTGGTGTACCCTGGGTAACGTTGTGTGACACCAGAAAGGCAAATAGTCTACAAACGCACAGGCGACTGATCTGGATGTTATGTCTTTCCCGGTCAGTAGTATCATACGCAAAAAAAAAAAAATTGTATAGTAAAAAACAAATTAAACCCGTTAAATATAACCCACTTCGGAAACTTTTCTGGAAAGATTTCATCTTTAGTCAAGACTTGAGTTCGAAACCCTTCCGGAGAGGACTGATGTGAAATTTTCGATCAAAGTTTTTAAATTTAATTTTGGTCTGCAACCGGCCACGTGATATAGGGGACAGAGACCCTCTGGCTGCTAACTTAGTGGTTCCTGGTTCGATTCTCCCCTGGAATAGCTCCCATGTTTACCAGGGTTTTGTAAATCAGGCTTAAGTAAGGTTTAATTGTTTCCACTGGTTTCACACCTTCATACTCGCTATCAACATCATCTCACCAAAAGATTTATGCAACCCCGACACGTCATTATTATCATCATATTATTATTATTGTTATTATTATTTTGCTCTTCGATTCTTACTACTCTGCCTGGTTAGTCACATATACACACTAATGGGGCAAGAATGAGGAAGGTATAAACTAGAGGAAGTGTACTCGTGTTTACTTGGAGAGAGAGTGGAAAATCATTTAGAAAAAAAAACACTTTAATACACCCAGCCATCTTGTTAGACCCAACCTCCCCATCTCCGACAAACCATACAAAAAGAGACTGACCTCTTTGATCGCGTGTCCATGGGTACTGGTTTGAATCCCGTCCGGGGGAATGACAGGGCGGAGAGTTTTCTACGTAAGTGGTTTTACCATCACCACTCCAGGTGAATGATGGTGTATTTCTTTTCTAACCACCCTTCTCAGTTTTACCCATTTGGATGAAGTCCTTTTCTATGGGCATAATACTTCCAGTTAGAGGAGGGAATTTTGATCGTCCTATAAAGTCTCAAGGACAATTATCACGAGTTTAAGCCTGATATTTTTTTATATTTTATTTATTTCAACCATGAACAAGCGGCCAAAGGCGTTGGGCTCAGATTTCACTTGGTCACCGTTGCAAGGGGAGGTCTGTTATCAATTAACGACAAGATATCTTACTCGATATGGTTTAATCGCATATGAACTTCACTTTAAAAGACCGTCTAACCTCAAGGATTACATCTGTAGGACAATTTTTGTAGGAAGAACAGGATCTCTTAGTTACTAAAGTTACTAAAACAATTTTTATATATTCATACATCAAGCCATGTTATCTGTTACTGTCAATTTTTATATGTATTATCAATACCTATAAAATGACATATGGTGTGGTAGAATTATATTATATTTAACAGCAAATAGATATGTCTGAAGTTTTCTAAATGTTCTTCTAACCAAAATTTGGGTATATCTTAGGTAGTAATTACAGCTCAAACAAGACCTCGTATCAGGGTGGGATTTTCTGAAATCTTCAGAAAAACAGTAAAACCATTTTACTATATTTTAAAAGAAACAACAAAAATGAAAAAAATAAAACAAACAAAAAACTATTGAATTGATCCCAATCTCAATGTTGGCAAGTGAAGTAAACAGAAAAATGCACTTAAATACGATTTTTGGTTCGAATCTAATCTTTCATATAATTTCTCGGTTAATAAACATTGAGATTGGTTAGTAATTGTTTCTATCCTCTCCAGAATAGTGTGGGTACATTTCCTCCATGCTATAATTACCCACTCCTACTTCTTAGATTAAGGGCCAGTTTCATAGTCAGATTTAGTACGCCTCAAGTGCGGCGCTATACTAAATACAAGACGTCACCTACCTGTTATTGAATGGAATGGGCCAGTTTCATATGCGAAACTGGCCCATTCCATTTTGGTCTAGGTAGGTGTCGTCCTGTATTTAGTATCAACTCGCACTTTAGGCATGCTAAGTCTGAGTACATGAGTACACCCTTAAGTGCGGCTCATTACTAAATATAAGACAACACCTACCTAAGCTCTAATGAAATGGGCCAGTTTCGCGTTATGATCTGGCCCACTCAATTTTGGTCTAAGTATACCCTGATTCACTTTTGATAGATATGATCAATCCCTATAAAATTACACACATAATATACTAAAATGTGGTCAATATTGCATGCAAAAAATATGTTTGAATTTTCTAAACTACTCTTCCGACCAAAATCAAACTATAAGTATTTCCGTTTTTAATAAAGCTTCGTACTTGAGGCGTACTAATTGAAACTATGAAACTGGCCCTAAGGCTTTGTCACTTGTATTGGAAAAAAGCAAAAAAAAAAAAGTTGTAAACATGTTGGTAATGTTTCAGATGGCGCACGGTGAAGATGGGTTCGAGATCAACAGCCCCCCTAGGTCACGCCTCGAGAATTATTCTTACAACAGGCCCCCCCTGGGATACGGGGGGTACTACCGATACCTTGCCCCAGACAAGGAACGCCCCATAGGGGGTGAAGATGCAGGTAATTGAGATAATAAACAAATATTATGGCGTCTTAATTTGAAAACAGCTTTAGTCTTATTTTTTTAACAGTGTTCATTATAAGTGACTACCTCTGTGGTGTATGGGTCAAAGTTTCTGACTACAGAGGTCTAGGGTTCAATCCCCGGCTGTGAAGCATTGGGCTGGGCACGGGGTCAAATCAGCCTCGTGATGACAATTTTATTATTGAGGAGCTACTTGAATAAATAAGTAGCAGCTACAGTTTAGAAAATTGAGATTAATGGCTAGAGGGTTTGTTGTACTGACCCCATGACACCCTCTATCCTTAAATGTTGGCACTATCTTTGCCAACTTGTGATGGACGCTCGTTTGGTATAGCTCAATTGCGGATTGATACCATGGAGGTTTTTTTAAGTATAAGTAATTGTGGAGTATAAATAAATTAAAATCCATCAGGATCACATATATCAGTTATTTTTATAGCCGTTAAGCAAATGAATGACGAAACTTGAGATTTGTTTATACTATATATCATGTAAAAGTTAATTGTGTGCCGTAGTTAAACAAATGAATGACGACACTTTTAGATTATTTGATGAATCCTATTTAGAAGTTTATTTTGAATCGCCGCTAAACAAACGAATGACGAAGCTTATGGATTTATGTGCTAAATCATAAATACAAGTTAATTTTGTCTCACTGTTAACAAGTTAGTAAAGAAGCCTTGGGATTTATTTTCCAAACCTAACTTAAAAGTTAATTTTGCGTCGATCTAAACAAATAACTGACAACTGTGCTAAATATTATATAAAAGTTAATTTTGTATGGCCACCAAACAAAATAATGACAACGCTTCTGGATGTTTGTACTAATCTTATATAATAACAAATTTTAGGTCATAGTTTAACAGAAGAATAAAAAAAACCTTCTCAATCTACTTAGTGAACATATTCACGTGTTCTATTTATTTTTAATCACCAATAAAATAATAACAAATTTTGTTTCAGCTGCATCCGGGTACAGAGGGAGCGGCAGCGTCTTGTCAGCGTGGGGCATTGTGGGTATTTTATTGTTCGTCATCGCGGTTGGTACCTTAATCTACTACACGGTGATATGCTACCCAGTATGCAAGAATAGACGGCATCTTGATAGCATCAAGCTGGAGGACGCGTAGTTTTAACTAGACTAACAATCACTGAGAGTGAGAGACTATGTTTTTACAAAAAAAAAATTTTTTTTACTTTTATAATCATACTAGTAAGGAGTGTTACAAATTCAAAGATAAGAAAGATTTAATTTATATTAAAAATAATCAACTTGTTGCTTTACAATGTTGCACCACATCAAGTAGGGTATTAAAAAAAGGTATGCATTATATAATATACAAAGTTTATATGAAATATAACAGAACAAGAAACATTCAATTGATAAATATGAATATAAATAGATGGGGTGATGAAAATTATTAAGATATTAAAAAATATTATTATTTGTGAAAATCTTTTTAAATATTACATTAACTGTCATCACACCATCTATTTATAATCATTTTATCAACTGAATGTTTCTTGTTCTGTTATATTTCATATTAGCTTTGTATATTGCAAATTTAAACTAAATCTTTCTTAGCTTTTAATTTTTTTTACTAATGCAATTAACATTACAATCAGAACTGTTGGTTTGATATTAATTATAACACTGATTTGTTTCATATGCTGTAGAGTTGTTTTGTGGAAGGGGGGGAAGAAGGAGAGGGGAGGGGACTAAAGAGGGAGAAAGAGGATCTTTCATAAACAAAACAAAAATCATAAGATTATGTTATTATTTTTATTACAAACATATTAGGGTCAGGCCAAAGTAATGAAGGAATTTGAGTTGAGTGGGCACAATATTATATATATACACAGGGGCGGATCCAGATCATTTTCATAGGGGGGTCAGAATTATAAATAAAATAGTTTTTTATAAGGTTAGATTTCTGTTATGCATGTGTGTGTGCATGTGTGCATGCATGTGTGTGTGCATGTGTGCATGCATGTGTGTGTGTGTGTGCATACACACAAATTCAATTGTAAAATAAATTTGAGGCATTTAAATTATTTAATAAACACATACTTGGCAACTGTCCAATTACTAACCCTAAATTGACAGGCAACACATAACATTTTCAATCTTTTACAAATGTTTAAAACTCCTACACTACTTGATGGTTAATTAATCGTGATTCTAGTAGAAGGGGGAGAACAAGGAGGGCTTTCATAAACTCACTTATATTGACATTAGGTTATTATTTCTATTAAAAACATGTTAATTTAATTAATACAGTATAATAGTTATAATATCTATAGTGTCAACTGTAAATACTTTTCTAAATTTGGTATGCCATACATATTAAATTACCTCAGTTTTTCAGTGTTGGCAATGTACCACGAGAAAAAACGTGATAACCTTTGATGTTCAAGGCTATCTGATTGCTGAAACAATGATATAAATACTGAATGACTTAGTTGTTAATCAAAGCGCCAAAAATAAGGCTTAAGCGCCTATTTAATTTTTAAAACCCTAAGTTTTGAAACATGTTAAACATACACCTAGCCCTAGACCTTTATTGGGGGGAGGTGGGGGGGAGGAGCTTGGGTGGCTCATAGTTATATTGGGAGGTCTTCAACCCCTCCTAAAATGGCTTAGCAGCACTACTGTTCATATATCATGTAAATATGTATATTCAATAATAGAGGGTGAAGGGGGGGATAAGACGGGTTTATACACACATTACAATTACCAAACGAAAAATAAAAGACTGAGACAACAAAAATGAGTTATGGATGTAGGGGAGCACAAGTTAAAGTCTGTATTTTTGAAGCTTTTATAACCAAAAGCTTTTTATGTCAAAAAAATTAAATTAAATATTGCTTCAGCAGATGCATTTAGTTTAATTCTATATATTTCATTATATCAACAGTTTTTTAATATTTGTCACGGCTTAGGGGACAGCCAGACTGGGCGAGCGACTAAAATATAAAATAGAACACATTGGTTGTAATGAGAGGTGGCCAGACTGGAGCGAGCGAGCGCACGCGCTTGAAAGATAGAACTGGTTCTATTTTTCAAGCACACACGTTCGACCCGGTACAGTCTAGTTTACGGGCATTAGACAATATTATTGTATGTTGGTTCATTGAGTGCTAGGAAAACTTCTCATTTTGACATTTTTATTAATATCGATAGGTTTATCACACTGGCTACTAACGGCCTAATTTAATTGGTAAACCATACCTAAATATATATATATATAACTGATATGTTGAAATACTTCAATATTATCAAAGTAGGTTTGTACAAATAAGAATCATCATTAGCGTGGAGAGAGGATGAGAAAAACACAACAATAAATCACTTGTTAAAAATCATCCTCAGTTCACTGAGCCAAGATTTGGAGCCTCCTCATCAACAACTATTGAGAGCTATCTGCTAATCACGCGCTCGCTCGCACGCTTGTCAGTCTGGCCGAACCCTTAGGCAAAATTTGACCAGAATCATTAAGAAAAAAAGTCCTGGACAAATTCCTCGAATCCCATGATGAATTTTAAAGAATTTTTGAGTTTACTATAAAATTAAACTAATTTTACCTATTAATAAATATTTAATTTATATTGTTCAAACAATTATTTTACTATAAAATGGCATAAATACAAACTTTAACTAGAGGTCCCTTCAATCCAGCCTTAAAACAAATTATTTAACATTTAGTTACCCACTCTCAAATAATATTTACAGAATCGATGTAGTATGGGTGCACTCCCATTACAAAATGTGATCACAGTAAATGGGGATTTGAATTGACACTCAAGTCACTTTTTGGACTAGCACTGTATGTACATACACTATTAATTGGGCTGCCTAAAGGTCGGTAAAATAGTGCCAATCAGATGTTGTGCTAGGTTAAAAATTGATAAATCTGTTAATAAAACAGTAGTTTGTCGTGTACTGAAATGAATATAAAACCTTTTTTTATTAACTAAACATATAGGCCTATATAATTGTAAAATTAGTTTAAAAGTTGACATTTTCTATTGTGAAAAGTCCAGAAAACAACAACATAATTTGGTTGATCACTAAGAGATTAATACCCAGTAAAGGAGAGGTAAATGGTAGCCATTTGTATTTTACTCCTCAGATGTTTCTTCTCCTACTGATGGACAACTCCACCTAGTAACGTTATAAACCCCCTTGGTTTCTGGTGTTTAAGGTGTTCTGTTTAGTTAGTTTAGTACCTTAAATAATTCAAATTGTAAAGTTAAATATATAAATTTTGCTAACCCTTGCTTTGAAATGATTGGAATGTGGCTACCAAGGCCTGTGTGTCACGAAGATATTCTAATCATTTCAAAAGGAAATTTTAAATGTAGATATTAAACATACCATCATTTTAATTCGTGATTTACTCTCATTATTATTAATGATGGTTAAGTTAATTAACGGAGCATCTGATTAAATAAATAAGCTCTGAAATAAAGCAATCATCCTTGGGTGTGCGAGCTATTTTTATGGGGAGTGTTTGCCACACTTGTGAAGTAGTTGTTTGATTTGTATGAGGTACACTTCATGGAACATGTGTGCCTGTGTCTTTTTTTTTTTCTGTGTATAGTTTGCCCTCACTCCAAATGCTCCATTTAAAGAGCAAACATTTTCATGTATAATTAAGTATGAATATTTACATACACGATATATGATTTAGAAATATGTATTTATGTTTCTATAAATGATGAAATATTATCATTATGGTATTAAAAAAGACTAAAAAAAATTAGACTTTAGATATCTTTACTAAAATAATAGACTGAAATTAATAATAAATATGGTGGGAAAAAATCTTGTAAATAAGTTGAAATATTGTTGAAATAAGGTTGATGTAGTATTATATTTTTAATTTTTTGTAATAATGTATATATTTTAATTTTATATTTAGCCTATAATTAGTTTATAAATGTGTCTTTGGTACTGCTATTAAATATATTTTACTTATTCATTCGATGTAGTATTTGAAGAATTATTGTATTGCATCAATAATTTAGTTCATTGTTTACCTGGTTCTTTGTCATAATATCACTGTTATCACACCAATAATATATTTTATTGTAATGAGAGCAGACTATCAATTTAACCCTCATCTGGAGTAAGGTTTATCACACTTCAAATGAGAGTCAATTTGGCAACTACTTGTAATCATATATTTATCAGATTGATGTTAAATATATTTTTTTTAATAACACTAATGTGAATTTCTAGATTTCAAAAAAAAATCACATCAGCTAGGTATAATTTTTGGATGGAATTATTTTTTAATGCTATTCATGTATTCCTATTAATTTGATTAAGGCCTACCATTAAATAAATATAACTATATTTAATATTATCTACATATGTTATGTCTAATCTGTTATTAAAGTTATGCAGTTTACCATGAACATACTTCATTATTTGTATTAGTATTATGGAATTGTTTTTATTTCTTATCTTAAGACTGAATAAATTAATACTATGATACTTTTTAAAATATGTGTCACACATTATTAATATTAAAATAACTTTTATAATATATTTAATGGTGTAATAAATCGTTATATCAAAACAGTGAAAACATGTACAACTAGGACTATAGTAAAATACTTTTTGTTAAAAAGATATAATCATGGGACACATTTGTCTGTCTAACATTGCCGTTATGGTATTATAGCTCTCGTTATGTTTAGTCTATTTGCCTAGGTTTGAACAAGTTTCTAATCAAAAGAAAGTACGGTATATGACTTAACACTATATATGCCTAATTTGTTCAAATTATTTAGGAGCTACTTAAAATAAAGATAAGTCTTATTCATAATTAATAAAATGAATATGTGTGTACATTTGTGTAAACACATATATAAATATTAGAGGAGTACAAACACTAAAAAAATAGTTAAACAATCATCTCCTTATGTTTCACAATTTTTAAAATATAGAACTGACGAAAATATTTTTTTTAATCTCATTATTTTTTTACCACCATATATGTTTGTAACTATTTGATAGACTGTTAATGCAAGTAAACGCATCAATAAGTAATGTCCAATTTTTTAAGATTTTAAATTATAAGATTATATATAAATTAAACTATTTTTGTTCATTCACAATCTAAAAAATAGTTTTAATATTTTTACTACTGACAGTCCTTATCCATTTTTAAGTTCTGTAAACATAAAATTACATGAGTGTCTTAGCAAAAAAACTAATTTCAAAAGTTTTTCTTTTCTTTTTATACTCTACATCCTTTGACACTATTCAAAGTGTTAACATTCAAGGGAGCAGTTTTAGGAAATAATGACAAAATAATTGTTTCAATTATTATTTAAATCAAAATGTTATGTAACATGTGGGACTTACCTCACTTCATGAATTAATATATTGATAACATTTTTGTAAAATGTTAGGTAAACAATATTATCTTCTCAAAGTTGTGAGTAAGCCATGAATTAGTTTACTTTGAAACATGACATCATCTATGTGATTATATAGATAGAGTGACTCAAATGTCCAATGTTCAATATAAACTAGTAATCATTACTTATATATCCAAACAATACATTTGCCGAAAACAACGTTTCACATTGTTTCAGAAGCAATCTGCTTTGCCAGAGTCATACAGTACCTAAAAATAAAGGCCATAGCCAGCCATTGATTTTGGGGGGAATTGGTGGGCACATCCCCCAATTGCCGAAATCTAGAACAAATTCTCAATTCTAAACGGTTCTAGAAGCTTTCTGAAGTGTTTTTTATGGCAATATAACCCCCTAACTGTCGAAGTCTAGGAAAAATTCTAAATATTAAACACCTAGAAGCTCTCTAATGTGTTTTTTTATGGCAACATAACACCATAACTGTTTGAGGCTAGGAAAAATGTATATATTTAAACACCTATAGAATTTATCTAAAGTGTTTTTATAGAAACATAGCCCCCTAACTGCTGAAGGCAAGGAAAAATTCTAAATATTAAACAACTCTAGAAGCTATCTGAAATGATTTTTATGGCGACATAACACCATTACTGGTGGAGGCTAGAAAAATTTATAAAAATTAAACACCTATAAGAACTCTTGCAGTGCCTTAATTTTGATATTGTTTGAACCATAAATAAAGCTATGTATATTTTGTATCATTACCCCCTGACTATGGCCTTGCTAAAAACGCATCTTGTGAAGAGTTCTATATGCTGTGGTTTGGGGTGGGGTTCTTAAACTGGAGATGTCTAGGAATTTATAACGATAAATCACTCTCTAAATAGTTTGCTTTACTACCGCGTTTTACATGATGCACATGAATTTGCAGAAAAACTAGTCTACACTGTAATCCCCTACCTGAACTGCGGAATAAAAATTCCAGGTGAAGTCCTAATCTTACACTGAAATGCAGAATGCAAAAAAATAAAATAAAAATAAGCAAATAAATTGTCAGTAAACTAGGAAACTGCACATAATCATAAATTTCTACAAGAAAAAAGCACAAAAATGCTATAGAAAAGTGCACAAAACCATCCCTTATATATACCCGGTAGGCCTACCCACCATATTATTGGACTTGTAGAATTTGAGTAAAATTTCAATTAAATGCCCTTAGTCTGGCCTTGACTTGGACCAACTAAGGGGGTTAAGATTTATTTGACAATTTTTACAGTTTTTTGGTGGAGAGATTAAAGACCCTAATTATATACCTGCTAACAGGTGGACTTTATTCTGCAATTTGAGTTCGCCCATTTGACTACCTGTTCGGTTTATACGCCTATGTACTAATTCTACGAATACTCTTAGGGATGAGACTAGGATGAATTTAGAGGAAGTGTACTCATATTTGATTGGAGGAAGAGTGGAAGAATATTTGGGAAAAGGCACTCTCATTACTACCAACATAGATTCGAAACACGATCTCCCCATCTTCGGAAGTCTAGTATATTGCCAGAGTGATTAGACCGTGCGACAACCAAAACAGGTATCTAGGTAGATTAAAGATTTTTTTTAAAACATAGAGTGGGTTGTAGGTGTAATGGATTTTAATAAATAAGCTATTATCTTACACAGTGAGGAATAATACAAAGAGAAAACCCCCCAAGACACCCCGTTTAGTGTGACTTTGGTCTTTCTTTGCCCATGGTATACAGAGCAGGGGTCTTCAGACTATATTCAAAATATGTGCCATATTTTATTGACCTCGAAGTTTGAGTGAGGACATATTGACAGTTTGATGCACTAACATTTGTATATTTTATATTTTACTTAGACCTCAAATCTATTTATATTGATTCCATAAATTATATTACTAATATATTAAAAATTTCCGAATTAAATTTTTTAATATTGTGTGATATTTCTTTAATCAATAATAATGATTTGTTATATTTACAAAAGACAAAGTGATAATTTTAAAATTAATTTATTAGGAGTTATATTGTTGAAATTTGTAAGTTAAAAAACCATGTAATTGAAAAATATAACTCTAGGTCATAAAAACTTAAGTCTGCGGTAATGAACTTTCATAACCAAAAATACCGTAGTACAGAGTAATTCTAGAATTTCCCAACTCAAGATCTTGACTTTCCACAAAATTCTTAACTTTCAAGCTTTTCTACAACATTTGACTAGTGACACCCCTTCAAACTTACCTAGTGCGACGCTGTGGGCTTAATATCCCTGACTTAGATCCTTGATAGCTCATTTGATCAGGGGGAGCGGGGGAAGGGGGAGGGCATATCAGCTTCCTAAGCAACTGACGCAAATCCCTGATAAAGTATTTTCTCAGACTGGTTTGTAGCTATAAAAAAAACTATTGTAATGAATTATTAGAAAGCATCATTCACAAATTTTATATTTTTATTTGTCTCTGTGGGTGACCTGGAGAACTATTCCACCCAAGTTGGCGTACACGAAAGTCTTGGGATTCATCTTTAGAGGAATGTCAGTCTTTGGCGACTTCCAGAAGTTATACTTGGACAGCAGCATGACAAGACCTACCTTGGTCTGGGTTAGACCAAACCGCATCCCTAAGATATAACAAATACAGTATATAGTTCAGTTGTATTTAAAAATGCAGGGAGTCAAAAGAAACATCATATTTCAGACTTTTTCACTTCTCCAAAGAGGATCAGATATATCTTAAGAGCATAGTAGGGACAGTTACAAAAACCACCTTTATATATTTATACATCAAGTAATGTAATTTGTAGCTTTCTCTTTTGATAAATATCATCTATGATCATAAAAAATACTAAAAATATAGTACATATGTACTATACCAACATTAACCACAAAAATCTATGTAAATTCTAAATTATCCTTCCATAGTATTTATGTTGTTATCAAAATAATAAATCATATATTACTAATGGAAATAAATACCATACAATCATTCTGAAACTTGCTTTTAAAATTTCTAGTTATAGTAATAGGAGTACAAAAAAACTCAGTAAATTTTGATATAAAATGTTTTACAATTTCTAAATAGTACAAATATTTTATCAATTCATCCAGATATTTTATCTTTGGTGCTATGATTTTTACGGACGTTGTGTTTGGTTTAAATTTTTATAGTTCACATTATTTGGACCTTTTTATTGATTAAATTCGATCGTAAGTTTGAAGAAATAGATAATAAATATATAGTAAACTCCCGACTATCCGCTGGTGGCTTATCCTCTTTGCGGCTTAACTGCGGCATCACCAACAGCAGGGGATACATTTTTGAAAACCGCTGCATTGATAGAGAATACAGGGCTACCGATTGGTGTACTAAGTAAATCTCTAGGGAAGAGGGTACAAAAGTTCATGAAAGGGGGGAGGAGGCTTTTTGAGGTTGTGCTTGTACCGGAAAATACATAGCGGGATAAGGAAAAAGGAAGCAGCCGCAATGAAGCAGAAGACTATTTCAGACGTTTTTAAGTCATGTGTCCATTTTGAGTCTACTGTACATTGATTTAAAATGAATTTTTTTCCTTACCTTAGAGCGGGTAATAAAATTATGTGTTCATAGACGCATTCACGATAGGTGAGTACTAATTTTAATTGAATGTGCTACAAACTCTTGTTTTCTAAATATGCGGATTATCTGCGGTTTTGAGTTATCCGCAGCACTCCTCCCCTCCATTACCATGTATAATCGGGAGTCAACTAAATATATTTATATATACACACACACACACTCACCTATGCAAATTCTTGGACCCTCACCAAATGGAAGGTATGCATGCCTGGGCCTTCCTTTGACAGCTTCCTTCGTGAATCGTTCAGGATCATATTTCTCCGGGTCTGGATAATATTCTGGATCATGATGAAGTCCCAGAATAGGAACCACTATCGGAATACCTTTTTGAAGAACCACATCTGTACCAGGGATCTTGTAGTCTTTGCTACATTCCCGGTTAAGCAGCGGGATGGGTGGATATTTGCGCAACGTCTCTGTGTGGAAAGTATTTAATAAGTAGAGGTAAAAATTATCGATAAATAATGTGTCAATATCCTGATTAATCTACTTTAGACCCGTTTAAGTGGCCGCGTGATCTAACGGGCTACAATCGCAGTAGACTAGATTGCCGATGATGGGGAGATCAAGGTTCGAATCTCGGTCGTGTGTACTGAGGGTAGTTTTTCCAAAATGGTTTTCCACTCTCTCCGCGGGTAAACTTCCCTTAAATATAACCTTCCTATGAAACCATTAGAGTAACTAGTACATAGGCGTATATAGCCTGGAAGAGCAGTGAGAAGCGGTGCTAAAAAAAAAGCCATTTTAGAAAACTTATGCCCAAAAATTTTACAATTTGGCTAAACATCGCAAAACACATCTTTGTTTTCAAAAATAAAGTTATAGAAATAGTGGTTAGTAGAAAAATTAACTGAAAAACTAAATGTGAGTGTCGGCAAACCCTATATTGTAAGTATAAGTAGAATTTAATTATCACAGTTTCATATCTAGATTTATAATTAATTCTTTTATAATAAAACTATGTGTCAGTAATACAAAAATAAAACATTGTACATCCAATATATTAAATTGATTATATGTGATGATTAAAACTATTTTAATAATCACACCACTACTACTTTAAACTGTCAGCTGGGCCAGTGGCAGATCGTGACAACTAGCGAACAGTTCCCTCCACTTCACTATCCTTTTGACCACCCACATAAACAATAATGTAGTGAGTGAATATATATATGTGTGTGTGTGTATATTGAGTTTTGTATTGGCCCAGTCTATAGGGACAGCCCAATAGTCATCCTAAGCAAGTGTAATTTTTTTTAGGTGACCTGGTGGTCTAGGGGTAAGGTGTCAGACTTCTGTGCTGAGGGTCCGAGGTTCAATCCTCGGTCCCGGCACAGATTTATCTGATTGCCAAACCCTTCCTTCACTGCTGACAAGATGTGTATTAATCACAACTTGTGAATGTAAGAAATGTCAGGCCTCCACCGTGGTTCGGATCCCACGTTAAACTGTAGGTCCTCCATTTCATCTCACAATCACTCTACATTACACATTAGTTTAAGTGCCTACAACCCGAACGGGTAGTAAGACGCGGTGCTAATAATAATGTTTTTTTTTTATCGCCACCGCTTCTTACTACCTGTTCAGGATATATGCATATGGGAGTTGGGAGTTTACTATAACGGGGTAGTCATGAAAAAGGTAGCATTTTAGAGAAAATCTACCCACATTTGCGAGGAATGAGATTGGAAAACATTTAGGAAAAAAACACCCTCTGTGTACTTGACCGGAGTTCAAACCCCGATCTCCTCGTCATCAGCAGGCTAGTCTAGAACGAGAGTGACACCTTAGACCATTCGGCCACTGTAGCGAGTCGCAAGGGTAATAATTGATTATATTAAAGCCTTCGTCATATAACATTTTTAATAGCAATATTTGTGTAGAGTGTTCTTGGTTCAAATCTAGAGCAGTTAATTTAATGTATCTTTGTATAAATAGTTTCATACCAACTATCCCATGGAAGTGGATTGCTTTGATAAACATTGCATGGATCGGAAGGTATCTTAGTTTTTTTTAGTTTACTACTCCTCTATATTGTATTTGTTCACAGAGAGGGTTAAAAAAATATAATAAATCAAACAGTGCCCTTAATTAATAGTAGCACCAATTTTGTAATGACAGCTCTGATCTGTAGCCTGTTTGTAAATTGTAAACTCGAAATTCCTAAAAATAGACATCCATTGTGTCATCTTCGGTATATAAGAAAGCGATAAGGTAAAATTTGAGAAATTTCTGTCGAATGAAATTTTAGTTTTGTGAAATTGTAGCTTCCCCTTTGAACACTTTTGACATTTGAAGTTCATGGACATATTCACGTCATATTGTCTATTAATAAAAGAAACTGATAAAAAAATTAGTTAAGAGACCACCTGAGTAGCTGAGATATTACCAATCAGATGTTGCACTTCGGGTTAAATATTCACAAAGCCTTTAACAATACACGAGTTTGTTGTTCACTGACATGAACACAAAACTATTCTCACCAAGCCATACGTATATAGTCTTGTAAAAATAGTTTAAAAATTGAAATTTTCTACTCTCTTTAAAATTCACATATCCCGGTTAATCATTAAGACCTAAATTCCCGGGAAACGAAAGGTAAACTGGTATCGGAGATTCGAATGGATCTTTGTGAATCGAACGATAAATTTAATAGGAGGTTACAACACAAATTGTATTAAACTTTGATTTTTCCTTCTCCCCTGTTTATTCTCCTACTGCAGGACAGCTCCCCCACAGGAACGTTATAATGCTCTTGGCTTCCGGCTTTTATGAACTACTGCTGTGATATTCTAGCTCCTGAAGTAGATTTATTTTAGCACCGCGTCCTACTAACCGTTCGGGTTATGCGCTTATGTACTAATTACACTAGTGGTTTTAGGGATCAGGAAGGTTATATTTAGAGGAAGTGCACTCACATTTTCGTGAAAGGAGAGTGGAAAACCAATTTAGAAAAAAAACCTTCAGTACACCCTATCAAGATTAGAAGCTCGATCTTATCGTCATCAGCAGTCTAGCCTACTGCGAGAGTAGCGCCTTAGACCATGCGGCCAGCGAAGTGGGTTTGAGTAGAATTCTTGTGGAAAGAAATCCCCTCACCTTCTAAATATATATAGTCCAATTTTCACTGTAAGGTCCTATCAGACAGCTAAAAAAAAAGCTATTAGATCTATCTTCACGTGTTCATACGTCAAGTCATGTAATTTGCAGCTGTCACTTTTCATAAGTATTTTCAATACCAATAAAATAACACTAATAATAGTAAAATTGTATTTAATGTTGACCATAAAAAATTATGTTGGTATTCTATAAAAGGCCCTTCCTATGAAAATTGAATTGAAGGCGTTAGCTATTTTGTGCATGCTAATGCCCCTGCTCACCATTAACGACCTTGTCGAGATACTCCATCCCTTGCACAGCCTCGTATGTGATCTCCCCCCCGTGTTTATCGAGCGTGAAGTCTATTTCAGCCTGTAGCTTGGCCTGGAGGCTGAGATTCATCGCCATTTCGTACAGGGTGTAGCTGATGGTGGTGGAAGACGTCTCGAACCCGCCGATGAAGAAGACGAAGGCCTGAGCGGCCATCTCGTCCACAGTCAGATGGGGGGTTTCTCCTGAAGAGCACAGAATAGTACTGACAAATATGTGCCCACACACGTGGATAAATGGTAGAAGGGGTAAAACATTAATGTTGGGGGAAAGGGGGGTTTATAGGTAGGATTTTGAGGACTGCTGACGAGGAAATTTGCTACAGAATTGTCTTGCTAATCTCAAAATCTGAAATAGTTACGAACGTCCTGATTATCAAGAGATGATAATACAAAAAAAAAATGTACAAGAAAACAACATTTTTTTTAGCACCGTTCATGTTATACGGTCGTGTACTAATTACGCTAATCGTTTTAGGGATGAGAAAGGTTATATTAAGAGGAAATATACACGCATTTGCGTGGAAAGAGAGAAAGTGGAAAACAATTTTGAATAAACCTCACTCAGTACACCCGATCGAGATTAGAGCCTCGATCTACCCATCATCGGTAGTCTAGTCTAGGGATGTGAAAAAAGAATCGATACTTTACTAATATCAATATTTTACTTTCGATACTAGTACTTTTTTACTCGATACTTTTTCTGATCCTTTTACTGATATTAGTACTCACACTCCGGTATCGATAGAAACAGCTTTTTTTGTTAGCTTCACTCATGCTGGGATTAAATGTTTACTAGTGTGGACTATGGAGGAAGAATAAATTACACTATTTCTAAATTCTTACTCATTTTATGTGACTCTAGCATTCAATCTCTTTTATCTCATCATAATTAATAGCTGTTCTTTCATCTTTGTTTATCAATACAGTCTGATGGCTGACTGGCCAGTCTACTACCCCTTCCTTTATCAATGAGCAAGGGCATCACAAACTAAACAATATAAGCTTTTGGAGAGCTTAATAAATTCAGTCAACTCAAGGGTGCCCCAAACAGACGAAACAGAAAAGCTTATGTACGTTTTTTTTTAAGCAGATGAAGCAGGACAAGGCATCCTTTCTTCTATTGTTTGTCAATGGTTAATAATCTATCTTGATAGAGTGTAAACGAGGAATATAGTTAAAAATTGGCACTTCCCAGAAGTGAATTATGGAAGTTTTTTTTAAGAAGTTGAATAGCGAAAATGCGACTTTTAAATTATTTTTCTAAACATTAAAAACCACTATAATTTTTAGTGTTTAAATAAATATGAAAAGACAATTATGATGCAAAAGTTGAAATAATAATAATAATAATAATAATTATTATTATTTTCATCATTAGATAAAAAAAACTTTTTTTCAGACTAAAATGTATATATAAATACTTACTGTTATCGATACTTTTCTTTCGATACTGGTACGGTATCGATAATTTCTTCCGATACTTTTAATGAGTACAGTATCGATACTTTTCTTTCGATACCACATCTCTACTCTAGTCTACTGTGAGAGTAGCGGCTCATACCATGCGGGCACGGAAGCGAGTTCTAATTTTATCAATACAGAGAACTCCTAATTAATCGGGTTGGTTGGTACAAAAGAATGCATGGATAGTCGAATACACCGCCTTTTCTTTCATATTGACATGAAATGTATTTATAACATTGGTAGTAATTTATGTAAAACAATTTTAGGGGCCTACTTAAGTATGTGTAAAAATATAATGCAGCTTGTATGACACTATTTCTCCCCACATCTGTTTTGTGAAGCAATCGTGCAGCCTAGGCATGTCAAACTCGTTTGATAATAATGACCACATTCTACATTGAAAACAATTAGAGTGACCACATTTTAAAATAGATTCTATATTGTCATCCTCTTAAGTAAGAGAACAATTTTGGATATGATTATTCGGTACAAAGCAAACTGGATCCGACACATCTTTAGGAGGAACTGTGTTCTGCTTGACGTCATCGAAGGAAAGGTTGAGGAAAATAGAAGCTTAGGAAGAAGGCTGATCCAAATATTGGATGAATTGAAGAAAAAAAGAAAATTCTAGGAGCTGAAGGAAGAGACAGAGGAGAGGGAGCATTGATGGTTTAAGTTCACTGACAAAAGGAATGGACCTTAATATCTTAATATCTTATTATTACAAAAATAAAATAATAACAAGCCCCCTATTTAAAACAATAAGACTAACCATTTTTTTTAATCAAAATTTGAAACCTCTTATTTGCAATAATGGTGTTGGTGTCATGATCTAAATCTGATGCTGAAGTTATTTTTATCTCTCGGGTGTTTGGTTTGATTTCATATGAAGAAACACCTGTTAACATATTTATATTATGGCGTTTCCAAACATTACATATATTAAGTTTGCTTGTTCAACTATTTTTGGGAATTGATTCATGTTGAAGAAAGATTATAGATTTGGAACACCAACATAATATGCCAGAATTCTACAAATTATGACAAATTTCCAAATAGCTTATTAATATTCCAAAATGTTGTATTTTCTCGACGTTCATAAAAAGAAAAATCGAGACATATTGTTAATTAGTTCTTCCCCGGGCCGCACTAAACGATGGATAGCGTCGCATGCAGTCCGCGGGCCACGAGTATGCTCTACCTGGTGTAGCCTATTATTGTATTTTTTTAGTTTTTTTTTTATTGTGGTTGTGACGAAAACGTATCCATCTCCGTTCACACTACCACGTTTACTGCTGAGCTACTTCTTTTATTGAAAAATACGGTACTATTTTGAAGAACCATGCATAAATATTCCGCAAACAGGATAACCCAAGTACGGATATTATTATTATTATTATTACTATCATCATCATCATCATCATCATCATTCGTAGCTTGACACGTATATGTTTCATTAATTTGGCTTTGAAACGCAAACCCGTATCTTCACGGCATTTTTATTTATATATAAAAAAACTGACAGGAGTACCCGGTGTTGATGGGATTCGTACCCCAACCTTCCCGTCATTGACAAACTAACTTGCCTCATGGTGTAGTGGTCTGTGCACATGGCTAAGAGGGTCCCGGGTTCAATTCCCGGCTGGCACCTCGGGTATTCTCCCCCCTCCACTCCCCCCTTAAGGGGAATTATCCCAACGGGCACCAGGGTTTGGATAATTAAGTTAGGTTAAGACTCACCCCGGCTCTACAACTTCATAATGACCATCATAACATCACCTAATTGCGGGTAAGACGTGTAAACAGCCTCCATAGGTTTACGTACCCTGAGCAACAATCTGTGTTACCAGAGTGGCTGATAGATTACACATAAAGCGTCTAAAACCAAATGTCATGTCTCTCCTAGTCATATACGCCATACGATAAAAAAAAAAAGGTTGACATACTAAACAAGACAAGACTGACGCCTTTATCTACGTGCCCACTGGTGCGGGTGACATCCACTTACCGTTTTCGGATGATTTCGACGTTTTCTTTGTCTCGTCTCCCTCCACCATGCCGTGGTTCTTGAGATCGATCAACAGCTGCATGAAGTCATTCCTCTCCACCGAGTTCTCTTCCCTGTACTCCACCGTATCCCTTACCATCAAACGGAAGTAATCGCTCACATCCTTGGGGAAAACCCTCAGCTTCAGTCGGAACGCGAGCGAAGGCAACGCGAAGAACAAGAACCGCTTTACACCCCCTAACGGCGAGTCGTGGAAGATCTTCCTCCCCCACGCCCTGAACTCGGCGTCCGGGTTGACGAGACAGTGACAATGGACGCCGAAGGCGCAAGAGGCTATCACGTCGGTGGTGTACCTCGCGACGATGTCCTTTACCTCCACCGCATCACCTATCACAGCGTGCTCTGCCACCAGGGCACGCAACTGTTCCCCGCATTTGGCGAGGACGGGGAACATCATCTTCATCTTGCCCGACGTGAAGGTTGGCGTCAACTTGGTCCTGAGCTGTTTCCATCGCTGGCCACTCAGAGAGAATAGGTGAGCAGTCAGAGGGTCGAGTTCTTCGTCCACGACGATCCCTCGGTCGTGGAAATGGGTAAAGTCTTTCACGAGAACGTCTCTGATCATGTCCGGGTCACACATCAGTAGGGCCGGGCGGTGCATCAGATAGATCCCGCAAACTTTCTGATGCTTGAATTGACTGTAGATTTCTGCAAACTTTTGACTCATTGAAGTCTTTTGTAGGATCACATCTTTGATGTTTCCAAATGGAAACGATGGCCTAAATTGCGGTAGACGTTTTCTTCGCCAAAATGTAAAAACATAAGCCGTGAAGTATACATATACAAAGACAAATGCACCTATGGTTATCACTACACTGTCCAGTATCCATAAATCTGTGATTATAGCCATTTTACTGCCAGACTATGCCCGTGCAGAAAACCAAACATACAATATTCGATCTAGAAACTTCACATTTATTGAATTTAGTAACATGTGTCTTGTTTGATAATGTAACCACTACTAACAACAATTTATATAAGGTATCGTAAGATAACGTATCAAAAATACTATTATCTAAGATATCAGGAGCTTGTATTTAAATAAATAGATAATTAACTATGTGTCATTGTGTGTGTGATTAAGTACAAAGTCCATTCAAGGATTAATTATTTTGAGATTTTCTAATCTAGTTATAGAAAGACTTGAGAGCGTAGATCATAAATGGATTATTGATGCTTTTCATAATTCATTCGTGGTTTATCTATATTAAATATAGTTATTATCTTTGCTGTCAGATATCAAACTGAAACTGATGATTTTGCTTGTGCAGCCTCTTAATAACATTGCATCATAAATTATGTATAGGATGGGTCTGAAACAATTATATAATTAATAATTTGAAAATTAATACTTTAGTTGAAAAGTAAATATCCACTAGTTAAATAAAAGCAAACTATAAACTACACTTTTTCACTTTGTTAAGATAATGTCCCTCAGGTGAGCTCCACCGGACGTCAGACAAACCTCAGAACGTTGTCCATCACTTTCCTTAGCATGGATTGTCTAATTATTTCCACCCCACCCTGTATAACTGTGTGTTATGGTTTATTAATTATAGTACATTTTGTTTCAATACTTCTTCTTATGTGAATCTTTGCTGAGACAGGTGTTAACTGGACGTCTTCCATTTTCTTGGTCCTGGACGTACTCTTTCATTTTTATTATTTTGTAGCTTCTTCCTTTCTTGATATTTGCTAGCATTCCAAATATTCTGTTTAAATTAAGGCTATATTATTTTTAAAAAAAATTATGGCAAAAATATCAAAGGTTAGTGACTAATGAGGCAGTTGTTGCTGTATTGTGTGAATCAAGTTAAGAGTGAGGTAAAAAAAAATTAAATTACCAAACAGAGCAAAAATACTTTTTTTAATTAAATAGTTTTTTCGCACCACATTTGGTGCATTTTTATGTATTAAATTACGCTAATAGTTTTATAGATTAGGGAGGTTGTATTTCAACTAAGTATACACGTATTTGCTTGGAGGGACATTGGAAAAACATTTAGGAAAAACCATATTCAATACACCCGACCGAGATTTGAACATATATTTCCCCGTCATCGGAAGTCTAGTAGCTATACTTCGAGAGTAACGCGTTAGACCACGTGGCCATCGAAGTGGGTTAAATATCGGTTCTTTTTAGTTGCTCTCAAGTTTCGTTTATTTGGAAAAATTGTTGATTATTAAACTTAATGTTTTTTTAATTAAATTGGAGCTTAGTAACATTTTAATTATTTTTAAAAATCTTTTTACCCACATGTTGTGTTTTAAATATATTCAGTAGATACAATTTATTCTATAAGATATTTGTAAGAATCTGGTAGTTCAAAATTTAGGCATAGTAGTCAGAGAGCAGGGTTGATATAATTTTTATTGCATAGGTCACCCACGTTGGTAGTCACATGGTCTAAGGTGTCACTCTCACAATATACTGAATTTATGATAATGATTATAAGGTGGGTTTGACTCTCAGTCGGATGTAATGAGGGCGTTTTTTCCTGATTGTTTTCCACTTTAGCACCACTCAAAGAGGCGGGGAAATTGCTTCTAAATGAAACCTTTCTAATCCCTAACACAAGACGCTGCGGCAAAATAATAATTTCACTTTCATTTATTATTGTGTTGGCCAACAGTCGTGAGACCTATGACAGGCCAGCACTGAAAAGTAAACAAGTACCTTTTTTACTAGCACATATTATAATAACAAAATTAAATAATCAATAATATCTAAATAATGATACATACCGATGAGCAATTAAAAAAAATAGGACATAATTATTAATGTTAGATGATAAAAATAGTAGATAAATAACTTAAGAGTAGTAAGAGCGTAAGTATTTTAAAATGATAATGATAATATTAATAATAGTAATAGTAAAATGCTCTGAGAAAACATCTAGAGGTCAACAAGTACTTGTTTAGCTACAAGAAGGTTTCGGTGAGTGATAAATGGACTCGCAAACGTTCAGTTTTAACGGAATATTTAATTCTACGATGCGTTATTTCAAAATATGGTTCACGCCGGAAATTAAAGTCGAACGATTCCAAAAGGGCTCTTTTTCTTTAACAAGCCTATGAGTTTTACTAATATATTTAAAAAATGTGATAATGTTATATTAGTTTATTTTCAACAACTTTTTAAGACTGTTTTCGGAGCTGTGAGACTAGGCTTGATGAAAAAGGGCTCTAGATGAATTCTTCCTTTAACAAATAAAGTAATTTTATGATAGGCTTACAAGAGAAAATTTTAAGATATTTAAGAACCAACCGCAAGCTTTCCTCTTTACCTTGAGATAAAGAAGTTTCGTAGCTGTCTTTACCCACTTTTTTATTGACATTACAAATAGTGGTTGTAGATGAAGGTCGAAAGGGAGTATGAGCTTAACAAAATAGAGAAGTCGTTTCAGAAAACGACATTTTAAGTCGTTTGGCCTGATAACGATTGATACTTTCTCGCTGACCAAGGCGGCCGCCTTAATGAGTTGTTTGTTTCTGATCCTGACGAGCAGATGTTATTTATACTTGACCCTGAAAAGTATATGTCACATAAGCTGTTTGAGTGTACACCCGACCAAGGTAGACTAGTACATACATTACATCACATATGAGACTGTCGTGTGGTTATTTATATGGCGACTCGCTTTGTTCGTCGAAGGTTCCACCCCTAAACCCTCAGTGAGTTTTATTTGCAAGTGGATGTAAACTAATGTCATTCCAGCGTTGTTTTGGGCGTAACAACTTAAAGTTACCGGTATTGTATTTTATTTTTCACACATTATTTTAGTTTCTCCATACTGGTAAATTTAAATTATATTAAATATAGTTGGGAAACTACACCTGGACACAAGCCCCGGGTTTGATTGTAGTGTCCAGGTTCCAATACTCCTGATCGTATTATTTTGTAAATCGAGTGGTTTCCCTTACAAAGTTAAATGGGAAGACCATTAATTCTAAATGGATTTAATTGTTCTTAGGAATGACACTCCCTCCCCCTTTCTGATTCCTACACACACTTTCTAAATACCTTTCATTTATCGTGAGCCCACCTTTATTAGTGTATTTCAAAACTAATATGATAACAAAATATGAAAACATATTTTAATGACAAAATAAATACTCATTTTAACCACGAAACGTAGCTTAGGTTATTCGAGTAGAGGATGGCAAGAATAATTACAGTTATTTTATTATTATAAGTATTTAACGTGTATTTTCTGACCCGACTGATTATATCAGCACATGAGAATTTCAACAAGCAGGAGTGAAAGGGCCTACCAATTTTGCCGGTAAAGGTATTTTCACATTTCTTCCACTGTTACTTTACATGCCAGCCACACTCGACAAGGGACCCGACGGCTTTACTTACCCTCCAAAAAGCTGTACTCCGGATTTTTATCGATAGAGAAAAATTCGTTTACCTCAGCTGGGTTCAAACCCACGAACATTGGGTCCTGAGGCGAGCACTTTACCATAAGATCACCGAGGTCAAAATAAATAATTATTGGGGGTATAGCTCAATTACTTGAAATATATATTTTGTAATAAATTTGGGTACTTTTTTTCCTATAGTCCTACACCTATATCAGTTGATTGCTTGTCCACATAATGAGGTGAGATTCCCTGGTTCTATTCCCGTTACGGCCTGAAAATTTATAGTTATTGAAATCGAGGTTTCCTCTTTTCCAGTGATGGAAAATGTGTCTATTGGTTTGGTTTGTAAGTCATGTGTTGTTTTAAAAATTGGTTCAGGAAATTATTGTTGAAAGCTTTTGAAAAATTCCTTTGACTAAACGGCCTACAAGAAGAAAGTCCATTATTGACCGTAACCAAGAAACTGGATAAAACTGTACATAAAACTAAAATGTTTCCCTCGCAACAGCGATGGCTAAATTTTCTATAATACAAAAGTATCTCGAGAAGTTTGATAAATGGCTTAGGAATGGTTCAAATCCCGGCTCAGAGCCAGGCTATAAATTGCTGTCAAAGATAGGGATATTTATTTTAATTCTGCTGTGTTCAAGAACTGAGATTATGAACAGCCTTCATTTCCTCGAATTTATCTGCTTTGTATATTGATTTAAGCGTTTGATAAAACTGTGATTAATGTTGGCTATGAGACTCAAACTGAGGACTCTACATCCATAGCTCATTATGGTGAACATTAAGTAAGAGTTTGTGTTAATAGACCCATAGGTTTACGGTACTTTGAAAAAAAACAATATTGTAAAAGATCTAGTCTCAAGTGTAAAATATAGTATTCCAATTTACGATGTAAATTGATTGAAAACATTTATTTTAATAAAGGTAAGAAAATAATATTTCAGAAAAGGTCTCCATCCTATTTTATTTTAAATTCTATTCAAACCAAAATTGTATATAAATTAACGGCATATATTATTTTTAAAAGGGGGAGCCAGTCATCTACACAATGAAAATGTATTCTGAATTAAATCTCATCAACCTAAAACATAAACGCATTAACTGAAAGCGTTACCACGAAGCGATTGGATACAAGAACTAATGGGAACACTGAACTTCACATGTGTGACACGTTAAGTGAATTATTTATAAAAACGTGCAATATCAATTCATTTATATGATGAATTTAGTTTTTGGTTAAGTTGCTTAGGCGTGTGTTTAATTTATGACTGAATGAGCCGCCATTTCTAGTGAAAAACCATTTCCACCACAACTGGAAGTCGCTTTATTGTGTATATTTCTGGATAACGTGGTCGCTTGGTCATAGGATGTCGGAGGGAGGAGGTGGGGTCAAGCAGGGATATTTCTCCCTAACGTAATTGGTGAATGATAAATATCTACTTTTTTTAAAGAGCGTATGGCATTACTGACTAGGAGGGAAATGAAATCCACTTCAGTCGCCTGTATGTAGATTATTATCCAGTGGTACAGAACGTTGCCCAGGGAACACCACAGGACGTTATCTACACGTCGTAGCAGTAATGAGACGATGTGATGATAGTGATTATAAATGTGTGGCACCAACGGGAGTCTTAAACCTGACTTAAGCCTAATTTATCAACCCCTGGTGACCGTTGGGATGATTCCCCTTAATAGAAAAATACTCAATGTACCAGCCGGGAATCAAACCCGAGACCCCTAGTTTCGTAGCCAGGTGCACTGACCACTACACCACGGGGGTGGAAAGATCTATTATGATGTATTCAAATAAAATTAAAAGGAATTGTTAGGGAGGGTGTTAAATTTTGTCAGCAGTCAGTGGAGAAAATATCAGCTGATCAGAAATAGTCTTTATTTTTATCATTTTGCTTTCAACTCAACAAACATTAAATAATTTTAACTCGTAATAAGAATACTTTGTTTTGTATAAACAAGCGCAAGAAAGCCGCTGCAACTAACTATAATAGTGCTAACATCTGCTGATAGAAGATGTCATGTGGTCAGCACCACGAGCCCTCCAGCTGTTAATATTAGTTTTATAAACAGGAGTCGCTACCTATTTATTCAAGTAACTCCTCAGTTGTCCTCACGGGGCTGAGTTTGACCCCATTCCAGACCCAATGTTCACAGAAAAATTCTATAAGCTCTGGAAATCGAACCCGACCCCTCTGATTTGTAACCAGGAACCCCGACCACTGGACCACAGAGGTGGTTATCATACAAATATAAGTAAATATATTTGTGAAAATTGAAAAATGACACCTGGACACGGGAATCGAACCCGGGACCTCTTGCTTAGTACGCCAATGCTCTAACCACTGAGCTATCCAGGATTCGTCTCGTGCCCTGGGTCATTCTTCACTCATATTTTAAGGCAGAGTCTATGATGGACTGGCGGAAATCGTCGGCTACAAATATGTGATTATATTAATATCACGAGCCATCGGATAACGCAGCCATCTGCGACTCGGTAGTTGGCTTTTTGCTGCCATTTGCACAGTTATTAAATTGTACGGGATCGCACATATATTAAGAATTAATAGCCAGAGCTATTATTTATGCTTATTATTAGGGAATTACTCCACTAGATATCATATTCTGAAAATTGAAAAATGACACCTGGACACGGGAATCGAACCCGGGACCTCTGGCTTAGTACGCCAATGCTCTAACCACTGAGCTATCCAGGATTCGTCTCGTGCCCTGGGTCATTCTTCACTCATATTTTAAGGCAGAGTCTATGATGGACTGGCGGAAATCGTCGGCTACAAGTATGTGATTATATTAATATCACGAGCCATCGGATAACGCAGCCATCTGCGACTCGGTAGTTGGCTGTTATGCTGCCATTTGCACAATTATTAAATTGTACGGGATCGCACATATATTAAGAATTAATAGCCAGAGCTATTATTTATGCTTATTAGTAGGGAATTACTCCACTAGATATCATATTCTGAAAATTGAAAAATGACACCTGGACACNAATTTTCAGAATATGATATCTAGTGGAGTAATTCCCTAATAATAAGCATAAATAATAGCTCTGGCTATTAATTCTTAAATATATTTGGTATAAGCCGTCTAAATGTTATTCTTGCTAAAAACAATATTTTATGTTGCTGAAATGGTCTCACTCTTCTCTTTCTACTCTAACATGAAAACCCTCTTTAAATATAATATAAATCCACCCAATGTTCAAATAACTTCCAACTACCTTTTACAGTCCGATTCTGATAGGAAATAACTTTTTCTACAGTTAAAAAATTTACTAAAACAATACTATATATAGACGTCAATTATAGTGCTCTGCAGTTAGGGTTACCATCTCCGGATCCTGCTAAAAGAGTACATTTAAAAAAAAATATTATAGTCGGGGAAAGGTGGGTGTAAATTTTTTTTCACATTTCAATTAATGTAAGTGCATATCAATGTTTGTTGCACAAATCATCAAATGTTGCAATGTATTACACTTCCCCAATACAGCTACATAATATTTCCACCTGACTGGCAACATTTCCTGGTTAGAACACTGAATCTATATGAAAAGTTTCAAATATAGTACATTTGGCCACGATAAATGAAAATCAGGAGTACTCTGTTTGACGACCTCAAAAAGAGTACGGTTGTTGACCCTATCTCTCTACCTGTCCCTTTTGATTTAAAAAAGTATCAATAGCTATAAAATACCACTAATAATAATAATAGTAAACTGCTATTAATGTTGACCACAAAACCATGCATTTGTATTTTCTAAATATTTCTTCGTACCAAAATTCTACTATTGCTTTCATCACCCCACCCTCACCCTCTCTTTACATACCTTAATACGCCACTGATAGCACATAAAAAAATCACACCTCACCTGGGACCGTGCTCACCTGCTTGAGTTTGTTTTTATCCCAGTATCTCATTACCCATTCGGGCTATACGAATATGTGTGCACTAATGTGTTAGGGATGAAGAACATTGAACTTTAAGAAATTGTACTGGCATTTTGATGGAGGTAACCCATTTAGGAAAAAAAAACCACCCCAGTAAACCCATCCAGAATTCGAACTCCGATCTTCCCGTCATCGGCAATCCAGTCTATTGCGAGAGTGGCGCCGTAAGCCAGAGGTCGTTACACCGTCGATAACGAGCTATGCAGTAGCTCAGAGATGTAGTTTCGACAGCTCGCGCTGAAGTATATTTTTTGCGCAGTAATAATATGAATCACAATATTGGAGTCCGAGGTCCGGGGACCACCTTTCATGCATAATCACATCAGATGATACGCGTGGCGTTTTTAATCGTAGTCTTGCGTCTCAAGGCTATGATTAATTTACGAGGTCGTTTCTGCATGTTTCGATGTGCGAGTGTTTTATTTTTCTTCCTAGCCTAATCCATTGACTATGGTCTATCATAGTCAATGCTTAATCGTAACGAGTGCAATTTTTTTTAAGTCTGAGTACCTCGCGAAACAATTTGACATTTTGAAAGTAGATCCCATATACATTGATTTTGGTGACCCTAAACTTAAACCAGTGGTGGTAAACATTTTTAGTGCAACTCCTCTTAAGTATTATTTTATTTAGTCAACCTAATGCCACAAAGTAAATAAAACATGAGGCCTTCTCTTACACTTAATGTTTACGATGAATGTTTGCTTCTAAGACTGTAAAATATCTATAAACAAAGTCATTTCATTTAACATATCATTTGCTTGCAGGGCTACAAAAGCTGGATGTTTCTTAAAAAAAATATTTGGTTACTTCTATGTGCTCGATAAAAAAAATCCGATGACCCCCTATTAGCTCGGGACCCCAAATGGGCTCGCGTCCTCAGGGCTGCGCATCATTGCCTGAGACCGTTCTATCACTGAAACTTTTTTTTTTAAAGATAATCATAGTAAACATTTTTTTATAAAATTGGAGTATGAGTCGTAAGAGAAAACCCTTGTGTGTTTCGTACCATAGAAAAATCATGTCTAGCATCTGTGAGATAGGCGGATTTATCTCCTTCACATGTTCCTGTAGGTCGTGGACCTGTTTCTGTGGGATTGTGACGTAACTCTCTCCTTGGCCTAGCCCTGACTTGTAATTTGTTTAGACTGACTGAGAGACTCAGTAAGGACCTTAACGTTGGAGAGTGAGAGCACGTTTTTTCTTGCGAGAATACAGTTGAAAGTTATTATGTAAGGCGCAACAAATCGTACCACAGCCTCGTTGCTTCAGTTTGTGTTTAGAGGGAGTATTG
This sequence comes from Timema bartmani, assembly GCA_902151455.1. Taxonomy (NCBI): domain Eukaryota; kingdom Metazoa; phylum Arthropoda; class Insecta; order Phasmatodea; family Timematidae; genus Timema; species Timema bartmani. Next base: position 46,928 of record CABFWB010000586.1, read on the forward strand.
GACAGAAGGTGTGATTATCTGTGAAAAGTGATTTGGTGCTACTATACAATAGGTAACAGTTTTGTTACTTGTATCATATGTACCGTGTCTTATAAAAAAAATATTTGAGGTATTTTACGTACCCTTCCTGAACCGATTGATTATATCAGCACACGAATTATGAACTAACTTAAGTCTAGAACAGGAACAACACCCGACCCACGACCATTAATTCATCATTGTAGACGGGTAGACCCGTATGAAGAGTACAAGGGAAAAAGGGAAGTTTCAATCTTAACTCAAATCGAGCTAGTACTGCCATCTGTTAGACAACAAGGATAACTTTCTAATGCACTTTAGATTATGGCTAAGAGAGGTCTCTATCATGTATAAATTAATTTAAAAAAAAGTGTTTGTTGGAATCCTCATGGGGTTTGAAATATAAAAGTTGTAGTCCTAAAAATGTGTGAGATGTGACTTAGCCCCTTTTCCCCTTAAACCCGTAATAATTAGGCAATAATACATTTTTCGGCCATGTCCGGACTCTAAGCTCAAAATTGGCGGACACTTTACTGACTCAGCCATGGTGTCAGATTGTATCGCGTCTTACTACCCGTATTAAATATCGACATATTTACTAAAATATGGTAAGGGTGAGGATGGTAGTATTTAGATTAAATGTACTCGCATTTGCGTGGAAGGAGTGTGAGATATACTGGCGTACCATGAAGAGATACCATGGTGAACAAAGTTAGCCTAAACTCTACTTTGAATTGTTCTAATAATTTTAAGTATGTCAGTACAGAGTGCAAAGGGGAATTGTTTCTCGATTGAAACAGTTTGATGTGTCTTCAAACAAAACAACACTGGAGGGGTTGAATAATCATCAAGGCCAAACAAACAAGAACCCAGTCCCTTCCAAACGACAGGTCATCGTCCGACACTCCTGCTCATTCGATAGCAAGTCGTATTATATTATCTAGAGGTCACCAGGTCGATTTCTTGGCACGACATTGAGAAAGTGTCGACGTAAAATTGTGTTTGGTTTCATTTTAATAAGATGCTAAATTATCAACCTAGAGTCTTATTGTTGAGTATGTCTTTAAATTAGTATCTAGCTGAATTTTATTTGGAAACTTGTTTTTACTAACACTCCGGTTTATCCGCATTTAATAACATTTATAGAGTTGTAGACCCGCTACGGTGATCTAATAGTTTAAGGCGTCACTTTCTCAATATACTGGACTGTTAATGACGGGGTGATAGAGATTATAATCCCGGTTGGGTGTACAGAGGGTGGATTTTCCTAATGGTCCTCCACTCTCTCTCCACGAAAATGGGTGTACACCTCCTCTAAATTCATCCTTCCTCACCCCTAAAATATTAGCGTAATTAGTGGCCTAGATATGCTTATAGCCCAAACTGGTAGTAAGGTGTGGTGCTATAAGAAAGGAATAAAAGAGGTGGGATTAGGAGGAAATGTAATCACATTTGGGAGGTGGGAGGGTGGGAAACTATTTTTTAAATTACTTTCAAAAATCCTTGCAAATATTTTTTTTCAGACACCCCAGCACCTTCAAACCAGACAATACGAGTTTGATGCTTTAATCTGCGTGACCCCCAATGTTGGCTGTTTGATAGCTGTCAAAAATTACTGATGTTAATTTAATAATATATTCATACAACAATTGATACGTTACAGTCAACTATACTTTCTTATTTAGAGTTTGAAATGAAAATTACAAATTCGGTTTTCATCAAATTACACTTAAATAAGTTTTGTTTATAAAAACAAACATATTAAATATTGTTTTTATTATGAATGACTCTTCAGATATAAATTTTGAATACAATTGTTAGAGCCATTTCAAAAATTAAATTTAAAAAAATATTTGTAAGCTACACTTAAATGAATTTATTCAAAATAACATATTATAATTATTATTATTTATTTCTATCTGAAGTACATAGCGTTGCCCGAAAGAAATGTTTAAAGTTTAACGATTTTACGTGGAGGGTAACTTTAAATTCCCAAATTCCGGCTTTGAGATGTACAGTACATGTTCGTGCACAGTGGCTAATAATTTTAAAAAGCTAAGATCTTTGTTGAGGTAGATATCACGCTATGTTCCTGACAGAAAAACAAACTCTTTGCTTTATTAATGTAGATATAAAACAAATCTCAAATATATAATTTAGAACAAAATTGTTATTGTTATTTTCAAAAACAAATTATTAATTAAGTACCTTTAATTTTAAAGTTAGAATTACTCTCTCAACATCTTTTTTAGATACGATCCTATAACATCTAAACTTCCACTTTGAACTAAATCTCCTAAATAGTTTTGGGTTTATTTCCAGGGACACATATTTAGAGTTAGCTTAAAACTTCAAAATTTATCATAATCAAGAGGTCAAAAGTGTTAACAATTACAATATTTTTCCAAAACGAGAAAGTTAAATATATCTATAAACAAAAACTTTTTTATCAATATTGACACCAAAAAATATCTTATACAAGTTATAATTCTCTCATCCTATCTTGATTCTTCTAGACTCTAGAATGTCTTAAACACTGGCACTAATTAGAGTACTAATAAACAAATAAATTATGGGTTATCAAATACAAAGGTAAATTACTTTTCCAATTCACGTGTATGTACTTGACCAAAGTACGGCTTTCAATGAGTCAGAGAGTAAAATACAAGTTATCTAACGCGATACATGAATATCGTATAATCACGAACCTGTCCATATCATAGTGCCCAGAGAGTGTTATTTCGAAGGTCCCAGTTTGATTCTAATTAGTGCCTTGGAAGTTATCGTTTTATCTAGGTTTGAATCTCGCTCTGGTGAACTGAAAGTGGTTTTTCCTAAATTATTTTCCACTCCTCCTCCACGCAAATGCGAGTTCACTTCCTCTTAGTTCAAACTTCTCAATTCCCAATCCATCAGCGTAAATAGTACTTAAGCGTGTAACTCGAACGGGTAGTAATACGAGGTGTAAATAAATAAATAGCATAGATAAGACCAGATCAAACAGCCAATATCTAGAGCATTAGCCCCACCCCCATTAGAATTTAAGAAAAATACATGTGTTGATTAACACTGAGATGTAAACCCCCCTCCCCCACATGTAGACATTAGATCTCCCCCAGTTCCTACTTCAACAGCATTATGTGGTTTATTTATTATGCCTAAGACAAGGTGAAAATAAAGGGCGCACTCGAATGGAGGAATAAAGTATAATTGCCAGCCAGTCTACACGATTTTCGGAACAACCTGTAATCCCATTCAACTTCTAATCACTAACCTCACCTAGCCTAACCTAGCCTAGCCCAGCCTAACTTAACATAGCCTAAAGCGTATAACCCGAACGGGTAGTAAAACGCGGTGCTAAATAACAAAATCATTATGAATTTAATGTTTACTCCACAGTTCGTGTAAGGGTATTACCAAGCTCGGATGAGTTGTTCTGCAATTCGTGCGCACCCGTATTAGTTGTTCCGCAATTTGTATCCATCGGAAAATAAAAACTAAATACTCGCTCTTAAAGCTGTCTAAAGTGACGTTAGCAGTAAAAATGCCCAGCTACAATATTCAGGGCTTAAAGAAAGAATACATGAAATAATATTTTCCCCTCTCATATCATTCGTTATAGTCTAGTAATTAACATACGTGTGTTTTCGGGGTTGACCTGGTATCAATGTTTACGACCACAGCGTATTCGTGGTTGACCTGGTATCGATATTAACGAAATGTTTATGACCGCGACGATACCAGAGGTCAGTTTTGTAACGCTTTCCTTGACCAGTCTAAGCAGTATGGTTACAACCAATATGAGCTAAGAATTTGTGAGCCAATTTCAAAACAACATCACTTCTTATGTTAGATTTAAACGAGTATAACTTAGTAGTCAATGAATTTTAAGTTTTTGTAAATTAAGATGGACAGCAATTACTAGCTAAAACTACATGTAAGTAAGTCAGTACTTAAAAACTGTTTCTTTTTGGATAAAAGAGAGTATTAATATATGATCTGCGCCTATTTAATATCACATACGTACTTCTTGTTTTCTAAGGTTATTTTTGGAAAGATATGTTTAGATTGACATGTTGTGTATATCTTAGGCTGCCTTTATACTAGGAGACAATTGATTTCATGTGAAACTAAAATACATTGGGTCAAATGGGAGCGTTTATAGTAGCCTACAATCGATTTAGTGGTTGGAAACAGTTTCCATCGAGCTGCAGAGCGTGAAACCGACCCGGAAATTCGGGTGAAACCTTTTGTTTCACAAGCTGTAGGGGGACATTATTTCAAATATAGCCGTTTATACTAGGAAACTAATTGCATTAAACTGACCTCTCTTGAGAACCCCCTTCGTATTTTAAAATTCAATAATATATTGGGATTCAATTAGTATTTCTTAAAGCACTTTATAAAATCAATTAATATTTATTTTAAACCTAATTTTTTTTAATATTCTTCAAAATTCATATAAAACTTTATGTAGCCTAGCAGTTCATAGAATGATGCTCTTAACATCTGAAAATAATTGAAGAATTTATTTTCGTCAGCTAACAGCTCGTCAAATAATGTATAATATAAACCACTGTCCTTACGTGAAGATAACATCGGATGTGTAAATATCCTTCTGTTTCTTCGTCTTCTTTTCTTCATTAGCAACAGCAAAAATAGATGTTCCTTGCAAGACAAGACTTGAAAGGTGCTATTTCATCTCAGTTTTTGAAATATTTCACAAGTGCTGAAATGCTTCAAGAAATCGACTGCAGTTTCACATGAAATCGATTTAATGAAATAAATCTACTCGGAATTTCCTAGTATTAGAGGCAGCCTTAGGACAAGTCAAAATAAGCACCAATCTAACTAAGAATAAAATTAAAAAGCTCACTTTTTATTGATTTGCAGTACATGTAAAAGGATTACGTAAATTCACCTATCAGCTACTCCATCCCAACCACCATTTTTGTTTAAGAAAAACCTCTCAAAATAGTTTTCGTACTTCAACTTGGTCAGAACCACTTGGTCGATAACATGTAACCAAGTCAATCGCAAGAACTACCCTCATATTTCACTCTGTCTACCCCGTAAGGTAGAAAGCTGACCTTGAAAGGTTGCTCTATGGTTCACTTTGGATACTGTAATCAGTCAAGGCACGAATGTAAATCTTACAGGGGAATGAATTTTACAAGATGGGGGTCAAAAACACGATACTAAATAATTTAAAATATATATATTATGGTGGTTAGACGTACATGGATAGGGTGCCATGCATCTGAATTTTGGAAACATATTTTCGTTACTTTTTCATGGATTAAATTTTCCTAGAATGACTTCCCTACCGTCCGTTGGATGGTTAAAGTTTAATGGATTTGATATCCACCTCGGTGGCGTAGTTGGCTAACGCGCTAGTCGTGTTGAGCTCGACCGCCGAGGATGGGGAGATCGAGGTCCGAATCTCGGTCGGGTGAACTGGGGGTGGTTTTTCCTAAATGGTTTTCTACTCTCCCTCCACGCAAATGCGGGTTCACTTCCTCTAAATTCAACCTTCCCAATTCCCAATCCATTAGCGTAATTAGTACTTAAGCGTATAACCCGAACGGATAGTAAGACATGTGCTAAGTATTATTATTATTATTATTATTATTATTATTATGGATCTGATAAAGAATAACTATTACAACAGGTTAGTTCAGCAGATAGAGAAAATAATTATATACAGGTTTTGGATCTACGATTCGATTCCTGAAATAGTCGATAATTTTATTACTGATGGAATAAGGAGGTTTTTCTTTCACAGTTATGAACTTAAGTTAACTAATCAGGTGTTATGTTAATTCTATAAGCTAGTTTGTAAATTACGTAATAATAGTCATTCAAGTTAGAAGTAATACTTTACTTAACCCTAATAAACAAGATCATCATTAAATCTGCCATGGTCTTTTGTTAGAAAATTAAGATAGTAGTATAAGGATGAAGTTTATTGTTCGGCGTAAATTCCAGCAATTATTATTTAAAACGAAAGTCCCACAATCAGGCAGGGAAAGATGCGATTTAAAGATATATATATACTTTTTTAACTCCATTATTAAAAACCGTTTAAAAATGGAAACACTTAGATCGAAAGGAGTTTAATGGCCCCTTACTGTTGTGAACAGCTTTAAAAAGGTATACAGGCCCCACCTGGGGACATTGGCTCAGTTACGGATGATACTTAAAATATTTATTTTAATAATTTAGATTATTTTACTTTAGTTTAGTAAATATTCACGCGCTAGTGTTGCGTGTGTGTGTATTAACAGGGTACTATCTTAGATTGAGTTCGTTTTCAACCACATTGGTGGTCACGTGGTTTAACACTCACTATCTTGTTGGAATAGAATGCCGATGATGTGGAAATCGGAGTTTGAATCCCGTTCGGGTGTATTGAAGGAGTTTTTTTCTAAATGGTTTTCCACTCTCCTTCCATGTAAATGTAAAAACGCTAAAACACCACCTCACTTTCTATTCTTCTTCTTAGCACCGCATCTACTACCCATTCGGGTATCTGCTTGTATAATAATCACGCTACTGGGTTAGGGATGAGGATGGTTGAATTTAGAGGAATTGTACTCACATTTACGTGGAGAGAAAGTAGGGAAACCATTTGGGGGAAAACACTACTCTCAGTACACCGGACCGGGATTGAACCACGACCGGTAGTCTAGTATATTGCGAGAGTGACTACTTAGACCATGCGGCCACCGAAGCGGGTCATCTATACTCCATTAGTATAATCAACGTATAAGTATATCCCAAACGGATACTAATCAGTAGTGGAGGAAAAAACTGTTATTTTGTAGTTCTTGTGATTAAATAGACCGAGTCTTTAGAAAATCCATGTTGGATAAAAAAAAAGAAGCTCTCGACCAAAGTCAAAGCTGTTGTTATTACTGTCTCATTATCCCTGAAATGACCGCTGATAACAGTCGCGACATCTATTTGAATACCAGTGAAGTGCATCAAAAGCAACAAAAGAGGTCGTATCGTTCGAACAGTTGATGGACGCTCAGTCTATGAGTATCATTAGTGGAGTTAGCAGGCAGTTTAATGAAAAGTGTTTAGTGTTTGAAGAGTTCAACACAAAGGTAATCAATCTTCACTGAGAGAGAAGAAATCAGCTCGTGTTTATTTTGTTACCATGAGATATAGCAAACAAGAGATAATTAAATAGAAATCTTATCATCCCTTCTTACCGCCTGTTCAGGTAATACGCTTATATAATAATTATTATAATGGGGTAGGGATGGGGAAAAAAAACATTTTAAAGGTAATATAACCGCATTTGTACGGTAAAGGGGTGGGAAACCAACTATAAAAAACCACAGTAAACCCAACCGGTATTCGAACCTTGACCTCCCCCATAATCAGCAGTCCAGTCTAACACGAGAGTGACGCCTTAGACCGTTTATAAGTATAAACCGTTCGTGAATAGTCTTTCGACTATTCTAGATCTGAAAAATAAAGCCTTCGTTTTCGATGACTACATTTACAAAACTATGTTATTGTTTCACAGACATATAAGTCAAGATTGACTTCTGAAAAAACCAATGATTTGACGCAGGTTTATCACTTCCTTTGAAATTACCCTCACAATCCTATAGCCCTTAGGTTAATCAGTAGCTAGCCTTGTGGTTTACAGTCTTGTGAAATGGGGAAAATTTGGGGACAACCGGGAAATATGTCAGGCGATTTAAATAAAAATATGGAGTAATATTTAAATACCTTTTCAAAAATACCCCATTAGTTTGACACTAAATTAAAAGACTGGAATTTTTGTCTATCATATGTAAACAAAATAATACTGCCTATATAAGTATAGTATTCTAACATGAGATAGGAGTACAGCATTTTCTTATACTATATCTACAAAGTGCCACAGTTGTGTATATATATATATATATATATATCATCTACGGTAGGAGAGTAGGTAAGTGACGGATAGGAGAAGGTACTTTAATGTAAATATTGACTGAAAGTCACTAATGTAAACCTATTCAGAAATAGTTATTATTTCCTTAGTAATACTATAATATCGATAAAAAGTGCTATCAAAAGATTATGATAATACTTTCAGCCAATGTTTTCAATAAAGAAACTTCTGCTATTTGTCACCACCTCTCCTACCGTAGGTGAACTATAGAAACCCACTTCAGTTATCAGATGGTCTAACGCATCACTCTTGCAATAAACTGCAGTTGCTGGGGAGATCCGGGCTAGAATCCCAGTTGGGTGGACTAAGTTTTTTTTCCTAAATGGTTTTCCCCACTCTTAGTTCACGCAAATGCGGGTGCATTTACTCTAAATTCAACCTTACGCATGCTTAACACATGAAGGTAGTTAATACATATGCTTGTAACATGAATGGGTAGTAAGACACGATGGGGAAAAAAACTAAAATAAGTTAATAGAATACCTATACTAAAAAAATCTGTTTTTCTTTAAATGTTGATCTTTATTTTTTGCTAACGTCTTTTTTTGTTTGTTAATGATTGTCATTTAACAATGAAACATTTTATAATGTTTTCTGGAAAACCTGATAAAGCTAGGGCATTTAATGATAATTGATCCACTTCGGCGGCCGCGTGGTCTAACGCACTACTCTTGCAGTAGCATAGACTGTCGATGACAGGGAGATTGAGGTTAAAATCTCGGTCGGGTGTACTGAGGGTGGTTATTCTTTAGTGGTTTTCTACTATCCATCTACGCAAATGTTGCTACACTTCATCTAAATATAGCCTCCTTAATACATAAAACCATTAGTGTAATTAGTACTACATATGTGTATAATCCAAACGGGTAGTAAGACGCGATGCTAAAAAAATGTAAACTTTGTCGCCTACTCAAATAACCTTGGTGTTACACATACTAATTTAAAAAAAAAAACAATCCTACACCTTAGCTCAGTCAGTAGCGTGACTGTCTACTGAGTTAAGGGTCCCGAGTTTGATTCACGGCATGGCAGAAAAATGTATAATTGGTGAAATGTGGGTTTACCATTTCATAGTGATGGATTAACGACTGAGGGCTGGAAGTTGTGTATGTTCTAGATTTAAGTTAGTTTATAAGTCGTGTACAGATATAATCTGTTGGTTCAGAAAGTGCACGTTAAATACCTTCAATAAATTTAATAAATTATTTAAAAAAGCTTGTTGGTTCGTTTTCCAGCCCCGCCATGGCCGACCAATTGTTGGGTCCTCGGTGGAGGTTCTGGCGGAGGAGACGCGATGTTTTGGTCGTCCTCACCTTCCTTGGGTTCGTTGACGTGATACTACTGCGCATGAGCAGGAAATACTTCTATTGCGAGGCTCTGGAAAACAGTCAGGACACAACTTTCCAGGTGAGTGGATCTGGAGGATTTCCTCTTTACTGTATATGTTGAGTCACGTTTAAACGAGGACAATTTATAGGTAAGCCCCAACTGGTGTCAGTTGTGACACCAGTGACCAGCTTCGTGTGGACAGAATTGGCCTGATTTTTCGGGTGGGTCGACTTACTCGAGGAGTAGGCTTGGAGCCAATTGGTCAAGTCAGTGGATATTCTTTCAACCACCATTTTTCTTGACTGGCACCTCGACCTGCGTCGTTTGGACGATCATAGGGACGACTGGTCCACATGTCATCAGTGTTTTGTAGCGTGTTGGAATTGTGGTGTGCATTCCTATTAACTATTCTCGATGGCACACACAAAAGTGGAACGAGAAAATTAATTCACCTCTACAAAATAATATAGAGAAGCTTTGTGGAGCCAGTACCATCAGTTGTATAAAATTAAAAAGCACGTGACTCCAGCATTACGTGAAATTGTGTCTGAAACTCAATTTGAAGCTTTTGATTTTTTTGCTGATGTCAAAACCAAAATTAAAACATTACGTCTGTGTATAATGGAGCGTTAGTGAAAATTATAGAAAACCGAAAGATCAGGGGTGGTGGCCAGATGATGCTTTATGCCTCTTTTGAAATGGTTCAATGTGATATTATGCACTATCTTTGGCCCTCAAACTGACATGGATTAACCTCCTCGTGGATGGACCGTTTTAAAATGTACAGGTAAGTCACTGAAGCCAGTTGAACCTCCCTATCAACTGGCCTCGTGTAAACGTGGTGTACACCCCAATCGGTGGCGGTTCCAAGAGGGTTGGGAGGGCGTTCTTACCTTCCCCCACCCCCACATAGATAATAATCAAAAATATTGATACCAATATCAATTTTTAACGTTTTAAAGAATGACTGACCAACACGTCTATCACTTTACCCTCTAGTATATATGACCTAATCAATATTTCTTTCAACTTAACTCTTATGTGCAGAAAAATAAATGAACAATTTAAAACTTTTTTCAGCTTAATATAAAAATACAAATTTTTTTCCATTAATATCTACTAAAAGATTTTAATATAATTACAATTATTTTTATAAGCTAGCCATATTATTATTACTAAAATGATGATAAACAAGATCTTGATTTGATAATATTATTAAATTCATACTTGGAGGAGCCTTATTAAAAAAATCAATCACCCCTCCTCGACAACAGGTCCTTGATCATCCGCCTTTGAGCCCAATAGTGAAACAGATCATTTCATGAGTTGGGCAAATTTCTGCTCATTCCGTGAACTCGTTTCTTCGCTTGACTATTTCACGAACTGGGCAAAGATTGTATCAACTCTTGCCTCATAAACTGGAACTTACTGTACTATCTACTACAAGCTTAACTGAAATTAATTTTAAGATATTATATTAAACTAATTCAAGCCTAACTAAACCCAACCTTCCGTTCTTAAACGATCAAAATTTAAATTAGCTTGGAGATAAAAAAAAAAATTCTTGTCCATTTTACGTACTGGGCAAAATTTCGTCTATTTCTTGAATTGTTTAATGATTGGAGCTGTTCAGTTCATGAAATAGCCAGTTTATGAAATGGGTCATACAAGCGCTGCACATTTCATTAAGTGGCCTTTTTTTTTTTAGCAGTTCATGAAATGGTCTGGGGGAGAGGCCAATTCACGGAGTGGATAGAAAGTTTCCCGATTCATTCATTGGCCAAATTCACGAATAGGGTGTAACGTAATATATATAAAATAATGACTGTGGACTTTTTTTTTTTGTTTAGCATGGCGTCTTACTACTCGTTAGGGTTACATATATTCATTATGTAATAGTAAAAATGCTTATGTGTGAGGGATGAGTAAGGTTAAATTTAGAGGAAGTGTACCCACATTTGCGTAGAGGGAGAGTATAAACTATTTATAGATAAAACACCCTTAATACACCAGACGGGTATTCGAATACTGATCTCTCAGTCATCGGCAGTCCAGTCTAGCACGAGAGTGACGTCTTATATAATTATATATAATTTGACCACCAAAGCGGGTGCAGTGAAACTTTATAATAAATATATTATATATTAATAAAAATAATTAATATATAGCCTATATGTACGTACTATTTAATATAAGTGTTATATATTTAATATTAAATTCTTATGATTACATAATTGTATTAATTGTTATAATGTTACGTAGGCTATATAAAATATACTTAATTTAAATTTAGGTACTTAATCATGTTGTCTATCTAATTCATGTTTTTTTAATTTGGCTATCAGTAAATTGCCTTATAAGAAAACACACTACCTTGTTAATCAAGTGAAACACTCTGTAGATAGAAATGTTAAACAAAATATATTATAATATTTTTAGTCAAATTTCAAAAATTGTCATATGTAAACTACACTTAAGTAATTATTATAATCCAAAACAAATTTGCAGTGTAATTTATCTCAAAATACACTTCCAGATATTCATTTTAAGCTACGTAAGTATCTTTTGCTATTTTTAATTTTCAAAAATCAGTCATAAGTAATTTACCCTTAATTTTATAGCTGTTTTATCTGTACAAAGAAAAAAAAATTATAAGTTATTTGTAAACTTAAACCCAATTCATCCCTCTTTTAACACATCTCTGTAATCCTGGCTAAACTTTTGAAATAACTATCAGAACATCTTTTAAAGCCAATGTGCCACAAGTGTAAAAAAACCTGCCTTCTGAGGCCAGTTTAAAAAAGAGTTACAGAATATCTGTAAAAATCGCCAACTCGGTTGTGTTTCTCGAATATAAAATGGGGCTTATATACAATCCAAGTTTTCATAGGAAGAACCTTGTCTGACAAATAGAAAGGTAGATAGCTAGATCTACTCTAAGGTATCGTAAAAGCTATCAATTTTGGCAGCAAAAAAATAATAGTTTATATTTTCTAAAGGGTACTTCCTATTAAAATTAAAGAACATTTTAATAATAAAAGTAATTTTATTATTAGAATAGTTAAACTGGTATAGTTTAAAAGAAATATGTAATAGGATGTTCAATATACAAAAGTCTTAACATTTTAAGTAGTATTCGAAGTTAATTAATTACTTATGAAACTATTGTCAGTAAAAAATTAATCAGAAAAATTGTTACGTTTACAACTCAAATCTTAAACAAATATATACACATTTGTTTGTTTTATTTAAAGTCAATGTCAGATGATGCTTAAATGTAATTTAAGTTTAATTGAAGGGGAGTGATAGTACAAAAATATTAATACTTTCACTCCCCCTTCAAGTAAATTTAAATTTATTTCTGATGTCACCCAACATTCGACTTTATAAAACAAACAAAAATTGAGAATCTTATAGTCTTGGTATTTATTGACTTTAAAATCTAATGTTTTAAATGTGTTAAACTATATATTTTCTTAGATGTTTGTATTTTTAACATGTCATAATCATCATCATAATCAACTGTGTCCAGATTGGGGCTGGATCATTTTAGTAAAATGCCCACATCTTTCTTTCTACCACCACTCTTCCTCCTTTAAGTGCTTCCGTTCTCTCAATTGTATACTTTCTCTTATCTGCTCCTCCCATCTCTTTCTTGGCCTCCCTTTTACTCTTTTTTTCTACAAATTTTATTTCCATTAACATGTGCTGAATGTTCTTATTAATTGTTTAAAATCAGAATTGTAAATTTCACAATTTCTATATCTAATTTATTTTTGTCTTGACAATTTCAAATTTAATTAATAACCTTTTAATACTACTTAAAATGGTATGGCCGCTTGTATATTGTACACCTAGCCTATTACATATTAATTATTTTAAATCATACTATTTATTACTTTCAATTAATAGCTAATTTATATTTTTCAATTATTCTTATTAAAATCGAAGTGTACCCCAAGTTGAAAATCATTGGTTTGGTTATCAGCAAGTAGAGTTAAGATCTCACTATTATCTTCACATTTCCATTCGAGGGATCCTTGCTACGCTGGCTGACGACTGACCACGGGACCAGCAGCAACGCTTTCCTATACGGATACTTACTGACCGTGATACCTGGAGGATTCCTAGCCACGAAGATAGGAGGTCAGAGGTTATACGGTATTCGCGCTGTGATATCAGTTGTGGTGACTCTACTCATCTGGGCCTCTAACACCGTCAACAGCCAGTTCATTTTAGCCATAATGTTCCTAGAAGGCTTGTGTCGGGTAAGAAAGCTTCATGGGGCTAATTAATCACACTCAATTTTATTTTTTCAGCTACCTAGAGGGTCAGTTTCATAGTCGGGCTGAGTACGCCTCAAGTGTGGCACTATACCAAATACAGGAAGACACCTACATAATTATACGAGATTGGAATGGGATGGTTTCATATACGAAACCAGTGAACCGTCCTAGCAAAACTAAACCACAATAGTAGGTCCAAATGAATAATAACAAGGGGGGCAGAAAAAGAGGGCAATAGGAGTGAGCAGCCGGAGTTCTTGTTTTGAATGCCTGAGAATCAACACACGAAACTCAGAACACGCAACTCACACCGGTTGCGGGAATTATATGTTGACGGTCGTCCTCAAAGAAAATTAAATATATGTACCTACAAAGAAAGAGATAATGAAAACACACATATGACCTAAGGGTATTATTTCTATTCCAAACATTAAAGAAAACTTGAAGGTGCTTTGTTGATATTTATTGATAAATAGCATGAGTAAATATATAAGTATAGATATATAGATATGTTTGAACAATATATAGGGATTTTAAGAATTTATAATGATAGCCTATTTGGCAAACTAATATAGTTCTATAAGATTTAGGATAATTGATGCTAAAAACAAATATCAAGATTTAATGCAGATTTAAACTCGAAATAATCGCATCAGAAAAGAACAATAATAATTAAATCTTCCCTTTCCGTACGGAACCAGCTAGTAAGGTTACGTGACCCTCGTAAAAAAATGTCCATTATAAAATCTATCTTCATAATTCACAAAGATGATTTCTTAAATTTCCCTCAACTTTTCTAAATTTTCCATACATATTCCCATTATACACTAAATCCTAACTAAATTGTACAATCATAAGGTCAACAGATATTTCCAAGAATAAATAACTATAAGTGAAATCTGTTTTGTTATATTTATAAATGACAAAACCAAAATTCGTTAAAGAGAACTTAGACAGCAAAATATCAATATTAGCCCTCATAATATATTTTCATCCATCTCATAATCAGATCAGAAGTTATCTCCTCAAAACTAATCGATAGCCATAAAAATAAATCAAGTATTGATATTCGTATATTAATCGACCCAAAGTTTAATATCGATCTAAGATCTACATGCATCATCAGTTTCCCATTGCAGAATTAATAATTTATCGCTGAAACAGAATTTTGAAAAGTTTAAAGTATAAAACAAAAGTTTAATATTATTTAGTAATACTAAGTCAAAAAAGAATTTTGCTCTTACATTTTAACTATCTGAAGCCATAGCTTCTTACTCCTCCATCCAAGCTAAGTCCAAGAGTGCTGACAAGCAGCCCCGCCGGCACTATATATACAAAACCCAGAGAACATGGGAGAACAGGATAAATGGTGGGGGAAAACATGGATAAAAAAAGGGGAGGAGTGCGAGTGAAAACCGCAACTTTTACTGTACACTCTAAACATCCTGAACCTTTTAGATTATAGTAGAACAACCTCTCTTCACAGCTTAAGCTCTTTCGACTGCCTTTGGTTATGCGGCGTACTCTACTGGGCGCGGTTTGAACCTTGAAGGTAGTGGCTAGTCTATCTCGTGGCGCGATCACGCTCGGTTGTGTTGTTGTTCTTCTATCCGACTCGTAGACTGAGACGCAGGGATGGTGAAACAGGGTAAGTTGTATATTTTCCTGACTCGACTCTCTTATGCTTGTAGCAAAATGCTACACTAACACATTCCACTCTGGTAGGTGTCTTCCTGTATTTGGTTTAGTGCCACACTTGAGGCGTACGAAGGGCCAGATTAGTAGTCGAGACCTAGCGCGCCTCAAGTTCAGCTTGATCAAATGGTATGAAACTATTTTTTTTACAAAATTTGTGCATTATAAATGAGACAATTGCAGTTTTCAAATATGTATAAGATTTAATATATTTCACAGAAATTAAAGTTTGTTTGATTACTCTATCATATTAATAAACGTAATTACCATTGTTTGAAATATATTTTTATTCATCATCGGTTTTATGCTGAGGTTGAGACCTATAATGTGATATGTCACATTGCAGTGACTATTCAGCTTTGGCAGCTTTGTCAGTTCAAATTCCAGTCAGGTTGAAGCTACTTAGTCTTAGCTTTATTCAAAATTGATTCTGGTAAAAGGAATTCTGAAACTACAATATGTGCTGTCCAAGGTGTTAATAACCCTTTGCTTGTGTTGACCTAAAAAAAAATCATGTACTTAAACATGGATAATAATTACAGATATTTTCTTGTACTTATATTCTGTAATTTAAAAAAAGTAAATGAGTCAATTAATATCTTACGTTACGTGACGAAAATAAATTTGCCTGTTCAAAAACAAGATGCTTAGGAAGCTATTTGGTCCATAAAGGATGAATATATTGGAGAGTGGAGGAGGTTATATATTGATGGGTTGCATACCCTGTACTTGTCACAAGACAGTGTTAGAATAGTCAAATCTTGCAGATTAATGTGGGCAGGACATGCACCGCGAGTGGAAGAACCGTGCTCAGGGCTATGACTGGCAAACTGAATGGGAAGAGACGATTGGGAAGACCTAGACACAGATGGGAGGATAACATTAGAATGGACCTGAAAGAGACAGGGTGTAATGATATGGACTGGATATAACTAGCTCAAGATAGGAAAAGGTGGCGTACTTTTTTAAATGCAAAAGTAAATTAAAGAGTTCCTAATGCAATAGAGTAAGTAGATAAGTCAGTTTCAATTTAATTTTTTTCTGGCTACTGCCTTGCAAAAATGTATAGAAGCTATTGTTTTTATACTTGTTTGAATATGTAATTTTATGGGCACTTTTAATGTGCATAACGGTACACCATTTGAATATCAATCAATAGGCCTACTCTTAAAAACGTAGCTGGTGTACTCTAACCATTTTGTGCCATCCATATTTTAGTTGGGCTTAAAAAGATTTACACAAATTTTATCAAAATTATTTTGGTTCTGGAGGTAAGGGTAAATTGACCTGTTCGCCCCTTCCCTCACTTATATGTGCGCCACAGTAATATTCCTCATACTTTCCAGGGACTGGTAGATCCAAGTATCATGTGTATTTGGTCCCAATGGTTCCCATTATCAGAACGCAATCGTCTGATTTATTTCTCCATGTGTGGTGTCCCTGTAGGTCACATATTGGCCTACGTACTGGTCGATGGCGGAAGAGATTGCTACAAAACTGAACTCACAGGTATGATGTCACAAAATATATCCTAATATCCTGTAACTGTGAGTGTATCTAATCTTTAGCTCACTTTAAGAATAGTATTAGGTTTTTCTTTCAATTGATTATAAAAATCTATCCATACAATAAGTAAATAAATGTGTGTTTATCGGAACTCTGCATTGTTAATACATTTATTCCCATTGAGTTTGGATGCATTTTAAATTGATGCATTTAAATTTATATTCTAACACATTAAAAATATAAAAAATTACAATCTGAATTTATCACAAATTCATCGTTGGAACCACCAAAATTTAAATTTATACATCTTGATATTTTTGGGAGTTAAAACTCTTTTGTTCACTTCCTGGACGAAGTTCAACAGATATATTTCTCCTGAGTCCAGTTTGTCCATGGGTTTTTTAAATGCACCCAATCTTTCCATCCTCAACAGTCCAGTATATTGTGATATAGATGGATTTAGACCATTATACCACCAAAGAGATTTATCTATCCCCCTAAAAAATTGAACAATATTTATTTAAATCCTTCTGTAAGGTGGCTTATTTCTTGTGATAGGAATGTAGTTGTGCCGTGCTAAAACTGTTTTAGCCCAACACAAGAACCCCTTTATACTACATCACATGATTAGTACATTACGTCCAGTTATGTTAAAACATCTAAAATAAAGGGTACGAAACTCCGCACGGACTTCCTCGCTCTATTGTTTAAAAATGGAGATATTTACTCAAAATTCGTAATATAATATACAGTATACACTAGCGAACTCGAGAGCAAATTGCGTTATACATATGTAAAACATTTTTTGACTCACAGTTTTAAATTTTATAATTCTATTTAAAAAAATTAACGTCTTCATTTGTATATTTGGACCAATAGAAAATATCGATATTAGGGCCCCAAGGGTCAACACTTCGTATTAAAATTTTGAATTCTGTTTAAAATTTTCGGTATTTTATTAGGGGATGCACATCTTATGGTTATCGCATTGCTATTGAATTTTTCCTTTATAAATTTTGACCAATTAACTAAGTAATTATTGACTATAGAGTCTAAAATGAGAGAGTATTAAAGTGGTGGAAATAGGCATTAGTGAAATTATCCAAATTTAAGTTGTGCGCTTCTCACCTTGTTGTACAAACCTTGTTTAGGTTTAAATTTATTTTATAATAATTATTATTATTATTTCAATTATTACTAATAAATATTTTTAAAATAATTAATTTTAAATAACGTTTTTAAACAAAATCTTTGAATAATACCACATACTTAGTGGTAAAAGTTTGATTTAGAATGAGAAATAATTAGCTATACTATAGAGTGGAGTTAGAGTTCGTTTGTTCGAAATCTGAATAAATCCATCTATTTTGTCTAATTGATTGAATATCTAAAAAAACTATTTACATAGCAATTGTTATAATGTTTAAACTTATTTCCTTCTTAATAATCACTATTTGTTGATATTTTTTAGCGTTACACTGGAGAATTACTTAAAGATCTACTCTCAAATTTTGAGGTATTTTTACGTCAAAATTTATTGAGATGCCTCCTAACCCCCTACCCGATGCGATCCCTATGGGAGCAACCGCGTCACTACCCCCTACCCCCCTCACGAAAATCCTAGATTCGCCCCTGTGCTGTGCAAACATTTCCCATAAGAGGTTAAAGGAAAAACATAAACTTCTTGAAAGACTTACTTATTTGCTTACTCTATGGCGTTAGAGAAGTATTGCGTTTAAATTTAAGTAGTATCTCTTCACAACTGGAGCTCACAAAATGGTATTAATATATTCATAGTATTAATATCTCAGAAACTATTGGTTTTATAAAAATATATTTCAAACAAAAGTTTTTATTTTTAATAGTACTAAAATTTTACAATGATAAGTTATTTAGTATCTGAAATAGTTGCGGAGTTATAGAAATCTTTGCTTCTGTAAAGAACCCTAAAACTCATTTTCATTTGGAAATGAAAAAAATTCATTTTCGCCTAGATACGAATTTTAATCAAAATCTTTACAGCCGATTTTGAGAAAATGGATTATTTCTCTTTTCACCCTTTAGTAAACTGCTCTTAATTTTATGGTTAAACAGAAACACAGACAGGCGGCGTTTCAAAAACAACTTTTTAGGTTACGGGGGGTCATGAAACTTCGACATCCATCAACATCTCGGGTTAGGTTTTTTTGACGGTCGTAATACTTTACCTTAAACTGTTAGAAGAGGCATATATATATATGTATATATGTATATATATATATATATATGCGTATAACTTGAAAACTATTGGTTTTATAAAAAATATATTTCAAGTAAAAGATGTTTATTATAAATAGATCTACATGTATGCAATGATAAGTTATTTCATATCTCAAAGAATTACGGAGATAAAATTAAAAATTAAAATTTACACATCAGACCGGAACCTTTAAAGTCATTTTGACGAAAAGTTGAGGGTAGCCATTGGTTTGTAATATTGATCAAAGTTTAGAAATGAAATTTAATTAAAATAGTTAAAGCCGATTTTGATAAAATCGATTTTATTCTCATTCCGCCCTTAAGGAAATCACCCTTATTTTAGGGTTGGATATCCATTTCCAAAAATTTCTCGGGTAACCCTATGAAAACCCTATATATCAAGTTTTAGCCCAATCTATAAAATAGTTTAGGTTCTAGCGCGAGGTATAGACTGACAGACAGATGAACAGAAGGCATTGTGAAAACAACTTTTTAGGATTCGGGGGGGGGGTGTCATGAAGCTTCGACATCCATCAAAATCTCTAGTTCAATTTTTTTACGATGACATTAATTGCTCTACCTATAAACTAGCAATAAAGTAAAAATATTAATATTTGGTCCCCAAGGGTCAACACTTCATATTAAAATGTCGAATTCCGGTTTAAAATTTTCGAAATTTTATTAGGGATTGCACATCTTATGGTTATTGCATTGTTATTAAATTCTTCTTTTATAAATTTTGAACAATAAAATAGGTAAATATTGACTATTGAATCTAAAATGATAGAGATGAATCATTGCTGTACAAACATTTCCACTAAGAGGTTAAAAAAAAAATCAACTCTTTGAGAGACTTACTTTTTTCTTACTCTATGTCATTAGAGAATTATTGCGTTAAAACTTAAGTAGTATCTCTTTACAACTAAATCTCACAAAATTGTATTCATATATTTGCCAATATAGCAGAAACCGTTAGGTTTATAAAAATAGATTTCATATAATTTTTTTTATATTAAATAGTACTACAATTTTGCAATGCTAAGTTATTTATTATCTCAAATAGTTGCGAAGATAAGGAAATCTCCGCTTCTGTGAAGTACCCTAAAAGAAATTTTCATGGCAAAATGAAAATAGGCAGTTTATTTATAATCTTATTCAACGCATAGATACGAATTTTAATCAAAATCTTTAGATCCGATATTGAGAAATTTTATTTTTTCTCTTTTCCTCTTTTCGCTTTTGACTAAACTACTCTTAATTTTGGGGTTAAAAAGACACACAGACAGACTGCATTGCAAAGACCACTTTTTAGGGTTTGGGGATTCATGACATCAACATTTTGTAATAGATTTTTTTTTTACGGTCGCAATACTTTACCTTTAGCGTTCGTTAAGTTTAAAAAAATATTTTTGCGTATAGCTTGAAAGTTATTGGTTTTATAAAAATATGTTTTGAATAAATTATTTGTTTTATGAATAGATTTGTATATTTTCAATGATAAGTAATTTCATATCTCAAATAGTTTCGGAGATATGATAAAAAATTATAATTTACGCATCACAGCGGAGCCCTTAAAGTCATTTTGCCGAAATATTGAGAGTAGCCATTTTGTTTGAAATATTTATAAATGTTTTGAAATGAAATTTAATCGAAGTCGTTAGAACCAATATTAAGGAAATCGAGTTTTTCTCTTTTTGCCCCTTAGTAAACTAATCTTAATTTTAGAGTTAGATATCCAATTCCAAAAACCCCTTGGGGCAGCTCTATGAAAACCCTAGATACCAAGTTTTAGCCCGATCGGTAAGATAGTTTAGGCTCTAGTCGGAGGTACAGACAGACGGAATTTCAAAAACAACTTTTTTGGATTCGGGGGATCATGAAACGTCAAGATTCATCAAAATCTCGAGTTCGATTTTTTTTGACGATCACAATAATTTATCTACCTGTAAGATAGCGAGAAAGTAAAAATATGAGTATTCGTAAAGTTCTATCCTCTGTTAAAACAGTGTTGTACTACCGTGTCCCATTAGACCAAGCAGATTTGTGCAGCTGCGACCCTTAATTTTAAGTGTACCGGTTCTTTATGGTGAAGGTCACCTGAACCGCTCTAGATTAAAATGAATGAGGTAAGACGAAGTTTTAAATATTAACTTTAAAACACGATATTGTTCTAGGGTTGGTGAATACTATCCTGTTCCAAATCTTGGGAGCAGGCTGGTCTCTCGTCTGGTGGATGACGGTGAAGGATAGTCCCAGGAAAGACCCCAACATATCACCGGAGGAGTTGCACCACATTGAAAAGTGTCTGACGATGGATGGGGCAAGTGGTCCTGCCGAGGTAAGCCCATTCCAAACCAGATGTGGGTAAACTATTAACTCGCAACATTCCTTAATGAGGTAGGATTTTGACCTGTGATTTGTGATCCTTTTTTTTTTTGTGCGCCACTTCTTACAGCCCATCCCGGACATCCGCAATGAATTAAGCTAATGGGGTAAAGATGAGGTAGGTTTAATTTAAAATAAATGTACTGGTATTTCCATGGAGAAAGGATGCATTTGGCTGGGAATTGAGCATTGATCTACTACATTGAATATTATCTCCGAGGAAACTGTATACTTACTACTGGGAAACAGATTTTCCAAACTCTTGTTTTCGTATGGTCAATTTTTCATTTAATTTAAGACAAATTTTACAACGCTGGTTTGTCGAGGTTGTCAGTAGCTCCTTATTACCCCAGCACACCCCTTTCCAACATAACTGATAGCGAGGAGATTTGGCAACAGTTAACTGAGAGGGAGCCGGTCCCACACTACTTGGTCAGTATTAACCGATATGAGCGATGGCCATCGTGTGAGACGGTCACCAATACTTGTAGATACTTGCCAAATAACGAGGGAACAGCCATCCGCTGTCAGTGTTTTGTCTAAAGTCAAAGGCGACCGATAGGCAGCCCAGTGATTGGCCCAGACATTTGGTACATTACCCACACTACTCGGGGAACATCAACCATCATCGTCAAGTGACCGCCAGCATCTACTCGTGAGCACAAAGAGATAACATTGCAAGTGGTGAAGGTGGGAGAGGCCTAGGTTTCAGCCAGAATCATAGGACAAGTACTTTTCCATGTATTGGCTTTGTGATATTTCCAACGTGTCTGGGAGCCTAACTTGTTTATTACCTAAAATCTGCTCGATATTTGCCCAAATATTGGATTATGCTCGCCTTGATATTTGCCAAGTAGTGTGGAACCGGCTTAAGACCTGGTAGTTCCTTCCACGATGATATTCGGTGTAGTCACAGGCAAAACAAAGTATCTTGACGTTTAGTCCGCGTGTCCACCTATTGGGGGGTTGGTTTTGTGCTCCAGGCTCTGACCCAAGAGATATGAATCTTACCTAGTTCGAATCCAGGCTGGGTACACTTGGAGTGTATTTCCCCCTATTATGATGTGATTTTATAATTCTTTCTCAAGGTAGATCTCTATATATATCTTTCTGACTGCCCCTCTCAATCCTAAACACGTATCAACCGTTCTGTTAAACGTACAGCACTAATAAAAACACATTGTCGTTAATCATTAACCAATTTTTTTTTCCACCGCATCTTGGTACCCTCTCGGACTACACGCATACATTAATTATTCTAGTGGAATAGGCATGAGGAAGGTAGAATTTTAGAGGAACAGCACCACCAGCCTATTGTTCTTTCTTTTACGCTAAACATTAAAAATTCCCACTATATTTTGTGTTTTTTTCTTTAAAAAATCTCGATGATAAGCAACTTCTATCAGATTATTGGATAAACCACGGTATCTTAAATATAATCACTTATCTCTGATTGGTTAAAAAGGTCAAATGAAGAAAATTTCAATGTCAGGTTTCATAAGCAAATATTTACTCTCTGTAATAATTTGATTAGATTGCATGGCGTGGAGTATCACCACGATAAGCAGAGCATATTTAAACCGTACTTGTGATAAATTCTCCCTCCCTTGGCTCCCAATAGGCTTTTCTTTACTTGTGGTCCGTGTTTCTTATGAAGAACCTTCTAAAAGACTATTTCCCAAACATGACCTAAGGGCGTAGAAATGGTGGGGGTCCAGACCCCCTGATATAGGATAACCCCATAGGGCTGTCCATATATACGTGTATAAACTTTTATTGTTTGTTCTAGGTAACATTATGTTTGAATAGCTAAATCATATCTAGTGACACAAGCTGTAATATAATTGACATGATCTGATTTTTAAATACAGACCACCATCTTTTTGAGAGAGGTCCTCACATCGCTACCAGCATGGGCCTGTGTGTTTGCGTCTTTCGCCTTCAGCTGGAACCTCGCCTCTTTATTGCAACAAGATGCTCTGCCGCCATTTTCAAATGGTAAGTACCAAGTAAAATAGTCCATTGTACTGGAAAACAGACTCTTTAACTAGGTCGGTCATAGAGATGGCAAATATACCAGATATATCGAGTGGACGAATGGTTTAAGGCGTCACTCTCGTGTTAGACTGGCCTGCTTGTGACAGGGAGATTAGAATTTGAATCCCAGTTGGGTCTACTGAGGCTTTTTTTTTTCAAAATTGTTTCCCTCTCTCCTTCCATGCAAATACTGCTAGATTACTTCTAAAATTCTTCTTTCTCTATCCATACCCCATCAGAGTAATTATCATATATGCTTATAACCTGAACAGGTAGTAAGACCTGGTTGAAATATATCGAAAGCAACGATATATCATTCAGATTTGATTGATATATCGGTTGTTTCCGATGTATTGAATTGATTTGGTTTGGGCGAACTGGTTAAGTGTTATTAAGAAAGCTGCTGTTCTTTAACGCTATTATTCGTCAAATTTTAATTTTTAAATATTTTATTTACATGTTTAAATTAAATCGCATACATGCTAAGCAAGAGAAAAACTCATCCTGTTCATAAAAATCGAGAAAAAAAAATTGTTAATTTTATTTTAATTCACAAGCTTCTTAAACTTTGTCTGATATTTAAAATATATCGATATATATGTATATATTTGTAAATAAATTTATATATTTTTATATCGATATACTGCTGCCATCCCTAGTCGGTAGCATATATGTTTGAATTGAGAGTTCCAAATTCGATTACCAGTTTGGACGATTTTTTTTACTCGTAATATTTAAGCTTCCCTCTTCAATCAATTGATTCACAAATTGAACTTTATTATCCCAAATAAAAAAAAAAAAAATCATATTAGTGGTAGAATGGCCAGAGCTTAGTAAAGTGGTTTTAAGATAAAACGGGGGAGGGAGACGAATGCAATGTGGTGTAAAAGAAGGTAGACTCTGACTGATTCAGAGCTCACTCAAATTAATTTACAGCCTCTAATATTACACTGTCCCATTGAACAAATTAAAACTTTTTTTTATTTTTAAAGGGGGGAATTGCTTCGGTAAGTCAGAAACTAAAGCGCAGACATTCAGCTCTGATGTAATATTTAATTCTATAGTGCGTTATTTCAAAATAATATGGTACACACAAAAATAAAGTCGAAAAATTCCAACAAGCCTCTTTTTCCTTTACATCTCCATGGTTTGAGTTTTATTAATACACTAGAAAAGAAATATGCGAAAATGTGACATTAGCTCATTTTCAACGACTTTTTAAGTAAGGAGATATGAGACTAGGCTTGATGGTAAAGGGTTCTAGATTCAGCACTCCTCTAACAAATACATTAATTTTTTTATAGACTCACAAGATACAATTTTAAGATATTTGAGAACTAACAGTGAGCTTCCCCCTTTATCTCTAGATAATAAGTTTTTTAGTTTTATTTCCCCCCTTTCTTAGTGACATCACAAAGTATAGTTGTAGGTGAAGGTAGAAAGGGAGTGTAAGTTCAGATAGAATATATAGGCCTAAGTAAATCTATAAAACCACACATACCATTGTGGTCTGACGGCGATTGATACTTTCTCGTTGACCGAGTTTGTGTGAATTTGTAATATTTCCCCCTTTGACTAGTTTAATTACATTCGACCCTATCTTACGGTGTGTGTGTTTGTTTTATTAGGTCAGAGAGAGAGTAAATAGGTGTAGGAGGAAAGGTACTATCACGTGACCTCGCGTGGATTTCACCTTTGACTTAAGGGCAGGTTGATCTTGAGTATAGCTAAATGAACACATTATTTGCAAATAGATAAAAGAATCCACTTGAATGACAAAGAATTTCACACGCTGATAGATAATATATATGTTGATCCATAACGCAACGAAAACTAGAACCTGCTGATTATAAAAGTATAGTATTTTCTACTATAAAAAAATTTATTTTAATCAAGAATTATTTTTTTATAAATGTTAAGGCTCAGGAACAAGGCTTTGAGGTAAAGGAACTATCACCACGAGGTAAACAGGCAGTATACTCATTACTGAGCTGTTATAGTGAGGGGAGGGAACAATCAGGTATCCAGGTTTGGCGGAGGGTATTGTTTGACTTAAGATGCAACCTCGTACAATACCTACTCTGAATTTATCAAATGGGCAACACCGTTTTTTTTTTAGCATCGCGTCTTACTAGCCGTTCGGGTTTGTTTTACGCCTATGTACTAATTATGCTAGTGGTTTTAGGGTTGAAGAATGTTATATTTATAGGAAGTGTACCCGTATTTGCGTATTGGAAGAGTGTAAAACCATTTTGGAAAAAACATCACTACACCCGACTGAGATTCAAGCCTCGATCTTCCCGTCATTGTCAGTCTAGTCTATTGTGAGAGTAGTGCCTTAGACCATACAGCCACCAAAGTGTGTAAGCAACACTGTTAAGAATATATTGTTTAGTGGTATTGTCTTACAGTCTTTATAAGGCCAAAGAGCTAATTAAAAGGTATTTATTATATTCTTGATTGACATTTTGTTCCCAGAATTTGGTAATCATGGAAAAGAAGATGCGAGAACAGCGATTTTATTCACGTACACATTCGTTGTGCTGGGAATGGTCATTTTTGGCTTTGCAAATGACTTCATGTCCAGAAAACATTCTTTCATCACTAATGTAAGACAAATTTAAAATATATTAATCAGCTCCGGTCTAGAAAACTGAGATTAATGGCCGTAGGTTTCGATATGGTGAACACATGACACACTGGTACTATCTTTGCCAAAAGAAGGTGGCCACTTGGTCTGTATGGCTCAATTACTGGCTGACGTCTTGGAGTGTTTTGATTAAGTAATATGATTTTTATTTGTAGACACATAGAATCAACTAAATTTAAACAGATATGCCTACTAACCAAACTTTTACTAAACACAACTATACTTTTAAAATATTAATTTCATTTAGGCTTATTTTTATGTTTGTAAGCCTATAATATCTAAGGCATGAGTGCCAAAATGTTAGATAAATAAGTGTGATATTTTGTGGTCAAATTTTAAAATTGACAAAAAAAAATAAAGATATTGCCAAAGTTATCATATTTTAATAGAGAAAGACGTTTGAAAATTAGGATACAATACATTAAAATACCTTAAGGTAAAGAAAGTGCTAAACGCTTTGTATTTAAACTATTGGTTTAAATGTATAAATTTTTTAGCGCCTTGTCTTACTACTCGTTCGAGTAATAATACGCTTATATGCTAATTACGCTAATGTTTTTAGGAATTACTAAGGTTGTATTTAGAGGAAGTTTACCCACATTTGCGTGGAGGAAGAATGTAAAACTATTTTGGAAAAACCACCCTCAGAACGCCCAACCGAGATTCGAACCTCTATCTTCCCATCGTCGACAGTCTAGTCTACTGCGAGAGTAGAGTGTTAGACCACGTGGCCACCGAAGCTGTGAGTGAGTGCGTGTGTGTGCGCGTGTGTGTGCGCGTGAGTGCGCGTGTGTGTGCGCGTGAGTGTGCGTGTGTGCGCGTGTGTGCGTGTTCGTGTGTGCATGTGCGTGTGCGCGTGCGTGCGTGCGTGGAAAACCACCCTCGGTACACCAGACCGAGATTCGAACCTCGATATCCCCGTCATCGGCAGTCTAGTCTACTGCGAGAATAGCGCGTTAGACTATGCGGCCACCTAAGCGGGCTAGATTTAATTCTTCTAATGATAAGCTAAGTTATGTTTTCAGAGCAGGAAAATGGTTATTTGTGGCTCGTTGATGCTGAGCTCTGCGACCATGCTACTGTGCTGCTTCTTTGTCTGGGGTCCACTACTCTTGCTGTGCTACTCTGCGAGTCTTTGCTTTGGTTTCATCGGGGGAGCAGCCGTTTTGTAAGTCCACCAACCAATAGACCCGTACTAATTCACCTCCTTTTTTTACACTGTCTATTCGCATTTAACTATATGAAGGATTTAGGGATGTAGAATTTAAAGAAATTGTTTTCACATTTGCGTGGAGGGAGCGTGTTAACCATTAATGAAAAAAAAAGCTTTTGTTAATCCTGAGCGGTTCTCGAACACTGACCTCCCTCGTCAGGAGTATGTTAGCTTCTACGAGGAGAAATAGGATTAGGAATTTAATTTATCCAGTGAAGAGTGAAGGTACAAGGAGTACATGAGATAGTGGGGAAAGAAGAATTGAGATGGTATGAGCATGTAATGAGGATGAAGAAGGAGAGGATGTCAAAGAAAATGATATAAATGACGTATGTAGGGAAAATACCCCACAGGGGAGACCAAGAAAGAAATGGGAGGCGTAGATAGTAAAAAAAAGTGTGAAAGAGAGAGAGGAATGGAAGCAATTAAAGAAGGAAGAATAGTGAAAGGATAAAGGAACATGGAGTCATTTTAATAAATTAACCCAGCCAAAGGCTGGAAATAGTTGATGACGATGATAATGATGATCTCCTTCGTCGCCAACAAATCAGTCCGCGAGCCCACCGATGAGGGTTATATCATTTCAGAAGGCAATTCCACAGTAAAAAGCAGACTTAATTTTCATAGAAATATAATATCGACTACAGTCAGGTTTTCGTTCAACTTAATCCGACAGTTACCCGCTTCGGCGGCCGCGTGGTCTGACGCGCTATTCTCACAGTGGACTAGACTGTCGATGACGGGGAGATCGATGTTTTAATCTTGGTTGGGTGCACTGAGGGTAGTTTTTCCTAAATGATTTTCGACGCCCTTTCCGCACAAATGCGGGTACACTTCCTCTAAATATATTCTACCCTTTCCAAATAACCATTAGATTAATCTGTATATGAGCGTATATCCCGAACGTGTAGTAATACGCGGTGCTAAAATAAATCAGGTGGTGACTAAATGCACTGGTGGACACGTGGACTAAGACATCAGTCTCATTTGGTTTGTCGGTGATGAAGATGTTGTAGTTAAAATAATGTCTAGGTGTTCTGATGGGCTATTTAAAAAAAAATTGTTTTCTACTCTCCTTTTATGCAAATGTGGGTATAAAATAAATCCATTGCGTAATCCCGCAGTCAAGCCATAACAAGAGAGAGGCAGCCATCTGTTGACGAATATAATGCCAACTTATGTGAATGGATGGTATCATGTGGTCAGCACAACAAACCCTCCAGTCATTAACCTCAGTTTTCTAGACTGGAACCGCTATTTTTTTTCCCATCCAAGTAGCTCCTCATTTGTATTCACAAGGCTTGGTTTACCCAGTTCCAGACCCACTGCTTCACAGAAGATCTGGACGCACTGGGGGTCGAGCCCGGGCCTTCTAGTTCTGTGGCAATTAACCCTGACCACAGAGGATATCATACTGATATGGATATAGGCCTACTATCACTAAATTATATATCTCTCATCACAACTCCATTGGCTTAAATTTGGGGATAGCTTGGACTGAAAGACATAATGTAATATATATACATATATATATATACACATATATATATACATATATATATATAATTTTATGAAATGACATTCACTCAAGCATTTTACATCTCCCCCACTTATCAAATTGTGTTTAGTTGATGCTTTTAAATAGGACATGTTTTTAAAATCACAAAGTCTTTAAAATCTTCCTTCACAAATTTGGGTCCTAAATTTAATGTGACTCCAAGATTTTTTTTAAAATAAATGAGTTAGTATAGGATTTCTACAACTTATTTTTATGAAGAACAATCTTCCCAAAAAATAAATAAAAATCTACACCTTGACATAAGATGACATTTATGACATACAATATTGTTGTATTATCTAAGAATTTAATCTTTTCACTTTAATTGCTGGAAAACTCCTGTGGTAAAAGAAAATATACTGTCATGAGAAACGATCTCTATACTTGCTATCAAATAAAGAGTAGGTCTATCAAACATCTCTAAAGAAACGATCTCTATACTTGCTATCAAATAAAGAATAGGTCTATCAAACATCTCTAAAGAAATATTCTATGTGCACAAATTGTTGTCTTAAAGTGAAATTACCATTCTATATCACATCAAATTCACTTTAGTCGAGTGATAGATGCATAAAACAGTCACATGATGCACGATGTCTGGTTAGAGCAATTACCACCCCCTTTTAACCCTATTTCAACTCCCTTTCTTGCCTTTTCAACCCCCTCTCTCTCCTTTACAACCCCTTACTCCCCTTTACAACCCCCTTACTCCCCTTTACAACCCCCTTCTCCCCTTTACAACCCCTTACTCCCCTTTCCATCCACTTTTCAACTCTCTCCTTT
>CABFWB010000586.1:84042-107877 GCA_902151455.1 Timema bartmani
CACTTACGCTAATGTGTAATGGTAGGGTGATTGTGAGATGAAATGGAGGACCTACAGTTTAACGTGGAATCCGAACCACGGTAGAGGCCTGGCATTCCTCACATTCACAAGTTGTGATTAATACACGTCTTGTCAGAGGTGAAGGAAGGGTTCGGCAATCAGATAAATTTGTGCCGGGACCAGGGATTGAACCCCAGACCTTCAGCACAGAAGTCTGACACCTTACCCCTAGACCACCAGGTCACCTAATAGGTTGTTATTACTTAATCCCGAATTCAACATTAATATGTTTTATTCAAACTATAACTAAATAACACTTCAAAGAATAGGAAAACATTTAACACTTTAGGCTGCTGAAAACAATGAATCAGCTTCAGTGGTCGCGGGCTCTTACGCGCTACTCTCACAGTTGACTAGACTGCTGACGACGGGGAGATCGAGGTTCGAATCTCGGTTGGATGTAATTAAGTTGGTTT
Organism: Timema bartmani; assembly: GCA_902151455.1. Classification (NCBI taxonomy): domain Eukaryota; kingdom Metazoa; phylum Arthropoda; class Insecta; order Phasmatodea; family Timematidae; genus Timema; species Timema bartmani. The sequence continues at coordinate 84,519 of CABFWB010000586.1, forward strand.
TTCCAAAATGGTTTTCCAATCTCTCTCTCTCTCTCCACCCAAATGTGGCTACACTTCCTCTAAATGTGACTTTCCTAATCCCTAAAACCACTAACGTAATTAGTGCATAGGCATATAGATCGAACGGGTAGTAAGACTCAGTATTAAAAAAATTATTGGATTTCTAATCGTTTGTTTACTCTGCTCCGTAAATATTAATTTAAAGTACTCGACAGGAATTAAAACACCAACCCTTCAGGCAAACGCATTGGCGTGCTTATTTACGATACAAATAATATATATTTTTCCTGGTCAGGTATAGTGTGGGTTTTTCCCCCTATATTGTTTCCCACATTCCCTCGCAAATTTGAGAACATTTCCTCTAAAATGCTACTTTCCTCATCTATATTCCATTTACATAATTATTTGACTGAGGAGAGCTAAGGTTTTAACTCGACCGTATGGTTTATTTTTTTCTGTCTACTTTACCGAGTTTACTGCCAATTGCTTGGAACAATTTTAACCAAATTCAGCAGTGACAGTCTCTGAACAAAGACCAAACGACGTATTTATGTTGTTTTTTTAAATTTCGAAATCTATTTCGAGAATGTCATCTTAAACCACGTGAACAACGGTTATTCTCCATTAATATAAAATACTATTTAATATGGTATTAATTTGTTTTCTGTGTAACTTGATCACATTATTCTCCATTAATATAAAATACTACTTAATATGGTATTAATTTGTTTTCTGTGTAACTTGATCACCAAGCAAATACACCAACTTCAAATTCAAGCAGAAATTATTGTAGATATTTCAACTTGAAATCGAAATCGAAATCTTAAGAATGCAGTAACGATAAAAATATGACATTATTTTTAAATTGACGTACTTAGCATTTTTTTTAATAGAGGAGTGAGGTTTACTGTTCACAGAACTAATAGTTTAGATAGTTAAAAATAAACATTAAAAATAAATGGCACGGTGCAGCGCACTAACTTTCTAGCTCCATTGTCTAAATTATACTCATAACGTGTTATATATGTGAAACGAAATAATATACATTTCTATAGAAACATTAAAAGAAATCTTCACATTTCACCAAAGAGGACAGATGGAATAATATACAGATTTACAGAAACATTTTATGAGTTAAGTGGCTTTTCAAAACTCCCAAAATATTGATTTTATTAAGTTTTAGTTTAAATAAAATTTGTTTATTTTAAGAGACCAACAACTTTACAATGATGAGCTATTTACTATCGCAAAGAGTCGCGGTGGTATGATCAAAATTGGAAATCTCCACATATGTAGGCCTAAAGTACTCTTAAGGCCATTTTCATTGGAAGATAAAATGCACCATTATATTTTTCAAATATCTGTCCAATCCTAAAATTAAGGCTAATTTACTTAAGGACGAAAAGAGAGAAAAAATCGATTTGCTCAAGATAGTTCTAATTATTTTGATTAAAGCTCATATCTAGGAATTGTTTAACATGAAAAATAAAATGGTGCATCTTATCTTCCAATGAAAACGACTTTGAGGGTATTGTGGGCTTGTTAGGAGAAACATCAAAATCCCGAATCCGAACTTTTGACTATCACAATACTTTATTTAACCATAGGGTTTCGAGAAAGTAATAAAATGCTTAAATTAGCGTTTAGAGTTATAATATTGCTTTTGCAATACTAAGCAATTACGATTATTTTAAACTGGAACCAAGCTATTTTCAAATTCATAAAGTCGACTTGTCAAGATCTATCAGTTACTACGCGAAGAAACTAGAACACGCTATTGAGCGTGCGTTTGTCATTGAGTAAATCAAACGTTTCAAAAATATAAAATTGACAGTGGATGTGTACAGCCAGGAGGAGTAAAACGCTAAGTGACAAAAATAATAAATATTAAGACACAATCATACAAACTTTCTCATTTAGTATTTAATTAGCTTGGAACAAGATTTTCAAAGATAGGTTTTCAGTAAACTACCCTTAAGTAAGTTTACAAATTGTAAGGCTATTAAAAAGAGATTCAAATTTAAAAGTGTCAATTATCTGTAGATACAATAATATAATCTTACTTATCATTAAAAAAATTCTCAGATACCCATTTTGAACTAAATATTAAAAGAAATTTTAGAAAAATTTCAAATTTTCAAAAAAATTTCATCATCAAACTACCTTTAAATGAATTTATTTTATTAAAATAAGCATACAGTGTTTTTTAAAATATAAAATAATTGGCGAATACCAATTTTAAGCAAAATCATTAGAGCTACTTAATAAATCTCAATTAAAAAGCTATTAGTGAACTACTGTACTATTAAATAACCATTTTGAACTAAATAGTTACAGCAATTCTTAAAATACTATTAATTAAAAAAAACCGTCCTCAGTAGTCTTTTGTTAAAGGAATTTTTACCAAATTATAAAATATATCGTTTGTTGTGTCAAACACTTCCCAAATATCTGATTTAGACAACATCCTTAGGGCAAATTTCCAAAAATTTTGAATTTTCTAAATTTACTCATTAGTTAACTTGGTGGCAAACAGAAATGTAAAATCTACTTTTTTTGGGTTCTGGTTCACATAATATGTAAATAGTCATTATAATCTCGAGATCTTTTTTTTTAGGGTGTTTAATTTTTTTAAATAAAATTAACTCAAATGTAATTGGATAGCCTTTATATCCATTAATAAAAACTGTTATTGAACTGGTAGTAAGATGCGGTGCTAAAAAAAATTGTTAAAATAATCTATCCATTGAAGGCTCTTAGCCTATTATTGCCTAAAACTTAAGAAGATAACTTTATTTGAGTGGTTTTGATGGCTTTCCGGTAAAAAAAAAATCTACTACAGAAAGCTAAACATGTATTAAAAATTACTCCCTCCATCAAAGATAGCATTAAAGGCTAGTTATAGAGATTCCTACTATCTATTACGATGGTTTAAGTGACGTGTGTAATGACTTAGGTGACATATTATACACACAAACACGCAAAGTGAGTTTAAATGGTATATAAATACATTGCATGAGTTGTAGTTGATGTATTTAGAAATGTAAGGAAACACGAAGAAAAAATAGAGGATGTGATATAAAAGATCTCCAGGTTTTATATATTTAATGAAAGGTATGTCATTTTATTTGGCGTTTAAATAAAATAGAGTGTAAGCCAAATAATTTAAAAAACAAACTCTTTATTCTAAAATCTCTATATAAATATAAAATACTATTTTCTAAAACCTATCTAAGAATAAATATTTGTATGGTGATTATAATAATAATAGTAGTGTGTCCTAACTCCATCAATCTGTAGCTAGCTCAGTTTGCGGCTAGATTAACACGTACTAATGTACTGAATGTACCGTTACCCAGGGGACGCCTGAATGTACTAATAGTACAACATTTAAATGGTGACTCTTTCTATGTCCCGATGAGATGAGGTGATGATGGTAGGGAAATGATGGGGTGAAGCCAATGGATAACTTAACCTAGCTTAAGCCTAGTTAACCAAACTCTGGTGACCATGGTAACTATTCCCCTTTCGAAAAATATCCCCAATACAAGTTGGGAATCGAGTCTGGGTCCTCCATGTCAGCAACCAAAGTCTGAACACTATACCATGAGGCCGGTTTCTATATTGATTAAAACTTATCGTAGGCTTACTGAGTATACGAGGATTATATATACACACGAATGTGTTGGTATGCAATTTAATCCTGTTTATGATATAATTTATAATAAATGTTTGTGTTTGATTAAAATACGTTGAACCCAGTTTTGTTTTAACTGTCGATAGTAAATTATATTTTTAAGTATTACCAAAAAAATATTACAATTTGAAATGTTTTGCTTTGAGTGCGATAGTTATAAAATAATTCCAAATTGCTACGGTGAATGTAACATATTGCCTTGTTTAAAATATTGGTCTACAAACAATCAAACTTTTATTTTTTCGAAGAATTTGTCTTTGCAATCAAGGGGAGCAAAAAGGATTTGAGGGGCTCTTGGGAATGTTGCCGAGGCCTGTACTAGTAAGATATTTACCAAAGCTACGGTGATTTGATTGGCTATCGAGAAGTATTTTATAATTTATTAATATCGTACTATAAAAAATTGGAGGTTCTAATATTAAACAAATATTTTCCTTTTCTACGTTTTGATATAATCATTTCTTCCTTTACGTAATTAACTGCTAAAGTTTAGTGTTAAATATATTATTTGAATAAGGAAATATTGTAATCACAATAAATTAAATTTGTTTTAAAATAATACTACCCATTAGTGTATAGTTATTATTTTGTTATAAATAAATAAGACTTGATATAACAAGTTATAATATTTTTAAAGATGGCTGCATGACTGCAATATATATAACCCAAATATATAAATACTTTTTTTTACTAAAACAGTTTAAGGTGGATATTTAGGGAAAGCGAATTAAGGTAAGTGATTTTTGCAGTTTTTATAGCAAAACTCTTTTCTGGCCAAAATAATAAAATATTGCTCCAGTAGAAATATAAAGTTTAATTTTCTTAACATGGTGATATCAACAGTATTGTTGAATATATGTCATGGCCATAGAGGCATTAGATGACAAACCTTTTATATGAATAGAAAATCTGTTATTAAATTCCAGGACACTCTTGACAGATATTCAAGAACTGTTGAGGTCATCATGGAGAGAAAATTAAACTCTATGATTCTACTGGAGAAATATTTTATTTATTTTGGCCACAAAAAATAGTTTTGCTATAGAAACTGCAAAAACACTGGTCTTTTCTCGCGTTCCTTAGATCTCCACCTTAAGGAGGCCATGATTTGTTGAGGCCCTGTTGCCCTCCTGCAAATCTGGGTCTGGCTACATACAAGTCTACTAGAACCAACTGGTTCTGGTTTCGGTCGTATACGTTAATCTTTTAGACAAGTGTTTTGATTGATGTTTCAGGAAATACCCGTAATGTCTCCGCAAAATTCCGTGAAGTTCCATACTGTTCCAGCTAATGACAGGTAACATTTAACTGTAGAAACGTAAAGATTGTTTATATATAATTTACGTTAATCTTTGAACGTATATATATGTTTTTTTTTATCACAACGTCTAACTACCCGTTACAGGTTATACGGATATGTACAAAATACGCTAATGTTTTAAGGTTGAGGAAGGTTGAATTTTAAAGGAAATGTACACATATATGCGTGGAGAGAGAGAGAGAAAAATAATTTTGAAAAAAAAACACTCTCAGTGCACCCGACCGGGATTCAAACCCCGATCTCCTCATCATCGGCATTCCTGTAGTATATTATGATAGTGCCGCCTTAGACCAGGCGTGTCAAACTCTTTCGATAATAAAGGACTAGGATTCACATTTTAAATACCGAGGGGCCCACATTTCAATATATATATATATACCTTAATAGTACTATAAGAAAATAATAAACGCCTTTCTAAAACAATAAAACTGACCCCATGTGTTTACTAACAAATTTGAAACTTTTTTTTGCAGCGATGTGTGGTAGTCATCTTACGCATTTTTTGCCAAAGTCACTTTCATAATAATTATTGAAAATATGTGTGTCCGTAATGTGTAGATTCATACACTCTTTGTTGTCTAGTATATTTTATATTTTATTTATTGCTATAATATAGTGTAATAATTTAGTCTTCAACATTTTATGAATCTAAAACCTCACAACATTGAACTTATTTCAGTATGTTATATTTTTATTACTAACAACCTGCTTTTATTGATCATTTACTAACCGGCTACATGTGTTATTATACAATAGAGCTTTTTTTTAATTTGAAGTACAAAGGATATCCAAATAAAAATTCTGAAACATCTATAATTCGAATCAACTATTTTTATGGGCATTTACGCAGCTGGTACACAATAAACCAATAACCATAAAATATAGTACATATAAACACACACGTTATATAAAACACATATACACCATATAGGCCTATACGTACAGAAAAAACAAGAGAAATTTAAACATTAAATATAAAAACTTGGAAAAAATAACATATACAAATCGCATACATAAATAATTGAATAACTTGAAATGTTACTCCTTTCACGTTGGGTGTCACGTGATTATATCATCACACAGAAGCTGTGAGATCCGAGCCATCTCATCCTCTGTTCTAGTAAACTTTATTTTACATTTTTGGTGTATGAAGGATTTAATAAAGATCGTTAGTCTAGGTGTGAAATGAGTACAATCTAGAAGGAAATTACCCAAAATTGTATATAGGCTTCGAATTATCCAAATATTTCCTTCTAAAATTGGAATTAAAAGTTATTTTTAACAGTGATTTAAATATGAATTTAATAGGAAATCATGGTGGGTTCAAATCATCCATTTTTTTAATTAGCTAATGTCGAAATAGCCAGATCTTACTCTAATTACTCTTTTTAACAACTGATTTTTCTAATACATATATGATTTCTCCTTGTTAACATTTTTGAAAATATTATTTTAAAAAGTATATATATTTGATCAGTGAGCGTTGTTTTGTTATAAAATCTGCAATAAAATATCCAACTACTCGCTATCCTCCACATAAATGCTGTGATCGTGTTCCAGTCTTGTGAAACCAGACAGCCACCTTGGTCCACGATGGATGTTCTGGCGAAGAAGACGAGATATCCTGACAGTCCTGGCCTTCTTCGGTTTCATCAACATGTCCATCCTTCGAATAAACCTCAGCATCGCGATCCTAGCCATGACATCCAAATATCCAGTGATCACGAATAACGGGACCACAATATACGTAAGTTATGTACAGTTCTATTTTCATATAAATCATTCAGACACATCAGTTAAGCTGAGAATTTAGGGAACACGAGCCAAGAGCAGTGTTTTTGCATTTTTTATATCAACACTTTTTTTATTGACAAAATAAAATAATTCTCCAGTAGAAACATAGAGTTTAATTATTTTCACGTGGTGATATCAACAACTGCAAAATTAAAAAATTATATTGCTCCAGTAGAATCATAATTTAATTTTCTTCACGTGGTGATATCAACAGTTCTTTAATATCTGTCAAGAGCATAGTGGCATTATATGAGAAACATTTTAAATGAAGAGAAAAAGTTGTCATTAAATTCCAGGACACTCTTGACAGATATTCAACAACTGTTGAGGTCATAACGTGAAAAAAATTAGAATCTATATTTTTATTGTTATCTGCGTTTTTACTGGATATTTTTATTTAATTAGACCAAAAAACAGTTTTGTTATAAAAACTATCAAAAATACAGTTCTTTTCTCGCGTCCCCTAACATATGGACAGCCCTTAGTGCAGACGGTGCAGTAGTACAAGGCCCCATAATTTGAGGGGCGGGGGAGGGTCTCGCATTTGCTTAAGTGACAGAAGGAAAAAAGCATGTTGTGGCGGGAAATTGTTGCTTGTGCACTCTTATAGGCAATCAAGAAGATACTGTCAGAGTGTAAAAAATAAAAAAATAAACATAATCACATGATTTGATTTATTGGACGAGTAAAGAGATCTCTCCGTTACCTTTTAGGGAATCTCATGATACCTTATAGGCCTACTGCTGAAAATTTGTATATCGGTGCCAACTACTGTAATAATATTAAAGATTTTTTAATAGTCTCTTTTGGGGGGTTGGTGGGTTGGGAGTTAAGGCACATGACTGGGGGATCCGTAAATGAGGTTTGACCAGAGTCCCCCGTTTGTTAATAGTGGTCCTGTCTTCCATGGATTATTCACAGGTTCAAGACTTTGACTTCAACTCCCAAACTAAAGGTTTCATCCTGAGCGCCTTCTTCTACGGCTACATGGTGACCCAGATCCCTGGAGGGTGGTTGGCCACCAGGATGGGTGGTCATAAGCTGTACGGTGCCGGAATAGGAGTTACGGCTCTCTTCACTGTGCTCACGCCCTTCATCGCGCAAGTCCACATCTATTTTCTCATCGCGACCAGGGTCATTGAAGGACTCTGTGAGGTGGAACATTTTGGCTTGACTAGCAAAAATTAAACCGCTTCTGATTATATCAGCATGCATTTTTTTTAACACCGCGTCTTACTACCCGTTCGGATTACACGCCAACACACAACTTACAAACTAATTTAACGTTTGATCAAACACAACATCCAGACCTCCCATCTCCCTTTCATCCCGACTGGTAATTAACTACTAGGCAACCGATTCAATTGACTGAATGGTCTAAGGCGTCACTCTCGTGTTAGACTAACCTGCTAAATGAGGACGAGAGCGGGATTCGAATTCCGGTCGGGTCTACCAAGGATGGTTTTCCTAAATTGTTTCCCACTCTCCTTCCAAGCAAATACGGGTAGATTACTTATAAAATGCTTCCTTCCTCAATCCTCATCCCTACCCCATTAGAGTAATTCTTTTACTGCGTATAACCTGAGCAGGTAGTAAGACGCAGGGGTAGGCCTAATACTAAAAAATTTTAACAACATTTTTCTAGCCATTTTTATAAAGTTTCAAATATTTAAAAACCATTCATCAGTGAGCTATTCTTTATTTTATAGGTATTATTGAAATAAATTTTTGGCAACGATGAATGATCATTAAACCTCTAAATGTCAAATCTTAGACAAATTCATCAAATCGTTCGGTTGTATCTCCAGGTACAGAGTGACAGACATGGAGATATAAAGAATTGTAAGGTACACTCCGTTTACCCTGAGTGGTAGCAGTCTTACCTTGACATTCTCCAATATGGCCTTACCCTATAGGCCTCACCCTAGTGGAATAATGCAAGGTTTTAGGTTAAATGAAGGGTAACTCCTTTAGTTTTGCAGCAAATAAAACATCCATCGTAATTTTGAGGTCAAAAATTTTCACGATTGCAATAAATATTAGTTGGACACCTTAGCTCATTTGGTATCGTGTCTGCCTACTGAGCTAAGGGTCCCAGCTTCGATTCCTAGTATGGCCTAAAAAAATGTGTCACTGGTGAAATGTGGGTTTACACTTTCACAGTTATGAATTAACGGCAGGGTATTGTGTTTGTTCTAGATGTGAGTTAGTTTATAAAAGTGTGCTGATACAATCAGTTGGTTCAGAAATTGCACGTTAAATACTTCAAATGAATGAATAAGTTATTGTTTTAATATGATTACGTTAAATACTAATCTTTAGCGACAACAAAAATAAAACTTTCAAAGTTGTCTGTTTTCAGGGCTTTACTAATTCCAGCATGGAATACATCTGGGCCCAGTGGGTTCCACCGTTGGAGAGAAATCGTCTGATGGGATTCGCCTTCACGGGGACTCCTCTAGGGACAGTCACTGCTATGTCTATGTCTGGTATCATCGCTACGTATTTGGGATGGCAGGCCGTGTTTTTCATAACAGGTACAGTGGTTGGAGGATAGGTTTATATTTGTTGGATACAAAGCCCGAAAAAGGCCAGTGGATGGGTTTGTTGCTCAGTCCTAGGAGTGGACGTTTTAAAATGACCAAAGCCCAAAGTTCAATTCAATTTTGGGGTTTGGGCCGTCTCCAAACAGCCAAACCTAGGATTGGGCAATTACTAAACGGCCAAAGCTTGAAATATCATTTTAGTTCGTTCCTCGGCCAGACTGAGCAGATGACGCGCGCCCAATTTTGAGCAACCACATTAATTCAAGAGGGCAAGTGGATCTCATTGATATGCAAACAGAACAGGACAAAGATTAGAAAATGATTTTAAATTACCTGAACTAATTTATTTTTTTAACGTAACCTAACCTAGTGACTGTATTTTCAACTTGGATCGTTTAGTAATTGCACAATTCTAGGTTACAGAATCGTAAGAATCGGCCAGCAGAGCAACATTAGTACACCTGCAGTCTTCTCGTAACCCCCCTCTCCATAGCCCACTCTCTCCCCCCACGTGTTATGAATAATGTTACTTGTATCATGCATGTATGAATGTGTTTCAAGTATGTTTTTATTATATTTGGGCTATGGTTCTTATAAATTTCGTGTATGGCCCTTGAGCAACTCCTCAAAAACTTATGCAGACATCGGTCTGTGAAGGTTGAACATGTCTGCCTTAGACCATTCAACCACCGAAGTGGATAGGATTCACTCTTAATTTCCTGCATGTTGAGAAATTAATTATTTAATACTTTTTGTACACTTTGTGACCAAACTTTTAAGAGTTTGGTAACTTTCTTTTCCGATGGATTGCTTGGAAAATATTATAGAATACTTGTAGAATAAGCAGTTTTAATATTTTCAAAGAGATCTGAAGGAAACCGTTACTTCCATCGTAGTTAAAAACTATAGTATTTTGAATATGTAGGATATACATGAAAAACACTTTTTTTTAAGAAGGAATACAAACGGATCCAAGCAATTTTTTTTATCTGAAGATCAATTTGCAAAATTAAATTAAAATAAATAGAAGCACATACAGACTTCTTTAGACACTGTTACCATAAACATTAAACACTTTGGGATTTTGGGGTGGTAGGGATTAAACTCCACAACCCCCTCCCTTCTACTTACGCTCATTGATTGAGTGATGAATACCCCACATTGGTGTGCACGCGTTCTGATGCGTTGCTACTTTAGTCTGGTTTGTCAGTGACTCTGAAGTCAGATTTAGATTGTAGAAAGTAAGAGGATGATATGGACCTTAAGGAGAAAGTAAGGGGATGATAGGGACCAAATGAATAAAGTGAGGGGATGATAAGGACCTTATTAAAAAGTAATGGGATGATAGGGACCAAATAAAGAAATTGAGGAGATGATAAGGACCTTATGAAAAAAGTAATGAGATGATAGGAACCAAATGAAGAAAGTGAGGGTATGATATGGACCTTGAGAAGAAAGTAAGGGGATGATAGGGACCAAATGAAGAAAGTGAGGGGATGATAAGGACCTTGAGAAGAAAGTAAGGGGATGATAGGGACCAAATGAAGAAAGTGAGGGTATGATAAGGACCTTATGAAAAAAGTAAGGGTATGATATGGACCTTGAGAAGAAAGTAAGGGTATGATATGGACCTTAGGAGAAGAAAGTAATGGGATGATAGGGACCAAATTAAGAAAATGAGGGGATGATAAGGACCTTATGAAAAAAGTAATAGGATGATAGGGACCAAATGAAGAAAGTGAGGAGATAATAAGGACCTTATGAAAAAAGTAAGGGTATGATATGGACCTTGAGAAGAAAGTAAGGGGATGATAGGGACCAAATGAAGAAAGTGAGGGGATGATAAGGACCTTATGAAAAAAGTAAGGGTATGATATGGACCTTGAGAAGAAAGTAAGGGTATGATATGGACCTTAGGAGAAGAAAGTAATGGGATGATAGGGACCAAATTAAGAAAATGAGGGGATGATAAGGACCTTATGAAAAAAGTAATAGGATGATAGGGACCAAATGAAGAAAGTGAGGAGATAATAAGGACCTTATGAAAAAAGTAAGGGTATGATATGGACCTTGAGAAGAAAGTAAGGGTATGGTATGGGCCTTGAGAAGAAAGTAATGGGATGATAGGGACCAAATAAAGAAAGTGATAAGGCTATACAGACCATATGAACAAATTAAGAGAACGAAACGGACCATTTAAAGAAAGTAATAAGACCAGGTCCTTTTAGCCCCCTAATACACTACTGTAAATGCATACGATCGTAGTGATCGACCGGGTGATTGTAGGATCTGTCGCTCTTGTTTGGACCCTCGTTTGGTGGATGATCATCTACGACGAGCCTGAGAACGACCCACGTATAACTCTGGAGGAGTTGACTCATATTCGGAACTGTCTGGGGAAGAGAAGCAACTTGAAGAAAAGGCAGGTGAGAACTAGTTATTAACGTTCCCTTGGACACGAATAGATTTATCAGTTCATGGAGTAGCTTTTTCAGATGTATGGGTTAAAATATGTATTACTTTATTCTGAATATTTATATAAATTTAGACAGTAAATATTATTAGACCCCCTTCAATAGTCGTCATTCTTGCAATAGAGTGGACTGCTGATTATGATGAGGAGATCAGGGTTTGAATCCCGGTCGGGTGTACTGAGGGTTGTTTTTCCTAAATTGTTTTTTATTCTTCTCCCCTAATACAAATGTGGGTACACTTTCTCTAAATTTAACATTCCTCTTTCCTAAAAAAAATTAGCGTAATTAGTTTATATATGTGGATCACGAGCGGGTAGTAAGACGCAGTTACAAAAAAATATGTAAAAGTGCTTTATTTATTTTTTAATTACAGATCTTGTTCAAAATTGATAAATGACTTATCTCTATTGTTCCATGACAGGAAATTGTCTTCCCTTGGTGTAAGATGTTGACATCCCTCCCGATTTGGGCTGGAGTGATTGTGATTTTCGTCATGACGTGGAATTACCATACATTGGGGACACAGATGCCAACATTCTTAAGGGGTAAGATAAGAGTCAGGGCACAGTTAGAAACCACTCTAATAATTGTTTTGTGGATTTGAGCTTAGATACTTAAAGGAAATATATATTTTTCAATAGTTCTGGGTTCAAATCCAAACTTGCTGCACAGAGGGTGGTTTTACAAACATGATTGATAACAGTAATCTTTATCTCCTCTTCCTAAAACCAATGAGGGTGCATTATCACGCAAAAAACCTTCTCGTCCCTACCCTTTATATCAAGCCTTTAATAACCTCTGTGACCTGCTTTGGTGGCCACATGGGCTAAGGTGCTACTCTCGCAATAGACGAGACTGCCGATGCTTGGGAGATCATGGTTCGAATCCCAGTCCGGTAAACTGCGGGTGATTTTTCATAAGTGGTTTCCCACAATCTCTTTACGCAAATGGGGTACACTACATCTAAATTTAACCTCACGGATCTCTAACCCATTAGCGTAATTAGCACATTGGCGTATAGTCAGAATGGGTAGTAAGAGGTGGTGCTAAAATATTATTAATAATAATAAACTTTGTGTTAAAAAACGCACGAATAAAAAGTATAAACGGGCTTCTAAGCATATTAATAAAACAACAAACAAAAGGCTTTGCATTTTTTGACAGTGTCATAGTGTATAGTTAGTCTTACGGGGTTTACTTGATTTGACTTATTAAAACTATTACAAATAATACTTGTAATCCATTTAATCCTTTCTCTTGCAGATGTTCTTGGATTCGACATCAAGAGAGCTGGACTATTCTCCTCGATGCCATACCTTGTGATGGCTATATACGCTCCCTTCGCTTGCTCAGCAGCGGATTGGATACTCGAAAAACAATTACTTTCCGTCACTAATGTAAGTGGTGGACAGAATATTCTTCTTTTTCTATCCTTTTACCTCACCTTCTCTTCGCCGTAAGCGGTGCTCACCATATTCTTCTATTCTTCTGCTTTGCCTTTTATTCACTGTAAGCGGTGCTCACCATATTCTTCTATTATTCCGCTCTGCCTTTTATTCACTATAAGTGGTGCTCACCATATTCTTCTATTCTTCTGCTTTGCCTTTTATTCACTGTAAGCGGTGCTCACCATATTCTTCTATTATTCCGCTCTGCCTTTTATTCACTATAAGTGGTGCTCACCATATTCTTCTATTCTTCTGCTTTGCCTTTTATTCACTGTAAGCGGTGCTCACCATATTCTTCTATTATTCCGCTCTGCCTTTTATTCACTATAAGTGGTGCTCACCATATTCTTCTATTCTTCTGCTTTGCCTTTTATTCACTGTAAGCGGTGCTCACCATATTCTTCTATTATTCCGCTCTGCCTTTTATTCACTATAAGTGGTGCTCACCATATTCTTCTATTCTTCTCATTTGCCTTTTATTCACTGTAAGTGGTGCTCACAATATTCTTCTATTCTTCTGAATTGCCTTTTACTCACTGTAAGTGGTGCTCACCATATTCTTCTATTCTTCTGTTTTGCCTTCTTTTCACCGTAAGTGGTGAAAAACATATTCTTCTTCTTCTATTCTTCTACTTCACTTTCTCTTGAACTTCAATTTCATATTAGTACAAGAGAAGACGAGGCAGAAAGTATTCGAAATTCATCCAGACTTGAAATACTGTGCTAAGAGGCGTCTGGTCGACCCTCGCTGGTCTTGAGGTAAAGTGCTCGCCTCAGGACCCAATGTTTCGCGGGTTCAAACTCAGCTGAGGTCTACGGATTTCTACTGAGAGATAAAAATCCGTAGCACAACTTCCTTCGAAAGGGAAGTAAATTCGTAGGTCACGTATCGATTGTGGCGCGTGAAGGATCCCTGGAAGGTATGTGAACATATTTTCCCCGGCAAAAATTGGTAGGCTCTTTCTCGCTCTCTCGTAGAGATCCACGGGTTAGGTCGGCTGATAACCCGCTACACCTGAAATTAACTTATCACAAAAACTGCAATAAGGAAAAGCTGGATAATCGAAGCTTTGTTGCGGTCCTATCTATGCTCCACATCGGGAGTTAAGAAGTTAATAATAATAATAATAATAATAATAATAATAATAATAATAATATTAATAATAAAAGAGACCTCTATACATGTTAGGATATCTACAGTAGCCCCATGGCTTCTTTGGTGCTGACTGACAGTTCACAGCTGACTTCTGACAGTCAACAGTTAGGTATATACCTAAATTTTGACTGTCAGAAGTGACAACTGCTAAACACATGTTTTTTGCAGATCATATGGTTCGGCGTAGGGATACATAATTTAGTCTGGTAGCTTTTCAAAACCGTCAGCTGTCAGTCAGCACCAAAGAAGCAATGGGGCTACTGTACCAACAATAATACATAAACGTCAACTCTCTTTTCCTTTCTTATATAAATATAGTATTGTGATGTTTTAAAAAATATTTAACGTGCTCTTTCAGAACCGACTGATTATATCAGCACATTACTTAAAAACTAACTTAAATCTATAATAGACACAACACCCAGCCGCCCATATCCTTAATTCATCACTGCTAAAGGCGAGACCCCAATTTCATATTTATTTATTTTGTACATGCCAGCAATCGAACCCGAGACACTTAAGCTTAATAGGAAGATACGCTACCGACTGAGCTAAGTTGTTGGCCTTATTATGAGTCAATCGTGAACATTTTCTATCTTGAGATTATGATAGATTTGACTTTTCATGTACCCGTGAACTAAAAAAAAAGTTCTTAAAATTATTCATGTCCCTGAGATACAGGCAAGGGACGCTACGGCTCAAACGTATTAATGGATATTTCATTCAAACATGATATTTAAATGTTATTTGCTCATAACCCAAAAATAAAATAGTGATTTTGATTACTATTTGAGGTTATTTAACTGATAAATGATTTTTTTTAAAGCGGCATTTTTCAAAAATAGCCTTATAAATTTGGCTCAAAATGGGAAGTGTTTCATGTGGTAAATAAAACTGTGTACTTGTTTTTTGAAGAAAGGTTGATTTAAGCGTATGAATATTTTTTTAATTCAAAATATTTCAAAAATAGTTCTAACGATTTTGTTTAAAATGGATCTTTGGGGAGTATTTGACATGACAAACAGCACTTTATACCTGTTTTTTCTGTGGAAGATTAGTTTAAGGGTAGTATTGTGAGGACTAATTTTTGAAAATTTGCGAAAAATGCCACCAAAATTTTTGTTTGAATTGGGTAGTTGGTGAGTATTTATTGTTCGTTATAAATAAGACCACCTGTTAATTTTTCTAAAAAAAATAATATTTGGGTACATTTTACAACTGATGCGAAAAAAAAATTATTATAGCAATCTTGTTCAAAATTTATATCTGAAGAGTGATTAGTATCAAAATATTTGTGTTTTTTCCTAATATCTGCCTTTTTTTAAATTTTGTCACAAACTATGATAGACTAAATGAAAAGTTTATACGAATATGTCTACCATCTATTTAATTTAGCTTACATTGTAAACGAGTCACACATAAAGTTTTGATAACTTATAAGTTTATTTTCGAGCACATTATATATATCTAAATATATTATAATAAATATATATTTCTCTAAATTATTATTTCTATCTATTTTCACAGACAAGAAAATTGTTTATTTGTTGCTCCCTTACATCAATTGCTGCAATCCTGCTCCTACTGGGTCATTTGAGAACCACAGTTGGAGTGATCAGTTGTCTCATAGTAGCCTCGTGTTTCGACATGACATCTATGGTATCAGTTTTGTAAGTACTGAAACCACCCACCTTCTTCGATTAAGGTATGGTTGCAGAGAACTCGAGAAAAGGTAAGATTTTTTGCGTCAAAATAAATATTGCTTATATAGAAACATAGTTTAATTTTCTTCTCATGGTGACCTCAACAGTTGTTGAATTTCTGTCAAGCGTGTCCTGGAATTTAATGACAACTTTTTCTCTTTATTTAAAAATATATTTAGAAAATTTCACGATGTTCATGATATATATTCAACAAATGTTGATATCACCATGTGAAGAAAATTAAACTCTATGTATAGAAGTAACATTTTATTTATTTTGACAAAAAAAAAATTGCTATAAAAACTGCAAAAACACTGACCTTTTCTCACGTTCCCTACATCCACCAGCGCTCTAACGCGCTTTTTCTTCTTTATGCGGACTCCGTGCTGGAATTACGGTCGATGGCGTCAATACAACCCGTATTCTTGCGTTTGTTTTTACAAAATAAAATATTTCAAACCAAAACTAATATTTTGTATGGATGTTTTCAAAAATTAGGCAAAAAATTATATTTTTTTTGTTAAAACTTTTTATGGTAGCCAGTTAAAAGAAGTTAAATGTATGAATTTAACACTTTTTAATTAGGCTTGGTTTATATTCATGCATAATTCATAACTAATAGCGAATAGTGTATAGTGTATAGTGCGCAAGAAATTGAAATACATTATTTTAAATGATGGCGTCTATAATCGATTTATAGTGAATAGTGAAATAGTTCACAGTGCATAAAGTTGATTTAACTTTAACTTTTCTTATACGTTATGCACGAGTTGTGAAACGATATTCTCGCGAGAAAAATCTAGCCAATAGGATTTATGGAAAACATAATTCGATATTTTTCAAATATTATTTTATAAGTTAGAAGTTGGTCGCCATGTTGGGCTTTAATTATCGTTAAATAGTTTTATATTGTGATTCTAACTTGAAAATGAGTGAAAATGAAAGTGACAATGAATATACGGTTGAATTTACAGAAGATGGTTTTGTGTCTGTTGCTTGGGGGAGGAACCCCGCACCTCCTATTAATGTAGTTTTTGTACTTGCCTTGGTCACTTGGGAATTTTTATGGTTTAAAACACCAGGAGTTGGAAAATTCATTGTCTAAACCCACATAACCCCCCTCCAAAAAATACATTTCGTGCAACGCCCTTGTACTCTAGCCTCATTTCATTCAACCACTAAACCAGATTGTCCTCAAATGAAGATAAATAATTCAAACATACTATTAAATATAGAAGGATGGGTTCTATAAAATTCATTTACCCGTGATGATAAAAAGCCAGAAATGCAATTCTAGATGGTCTGCCATTAAATGCTAAATATATAAATTCAGATTAATACTATTTAGTAAACAGTACCAATATTTATCTCTCAGATTATAATACAGCTAGTAAAATTGGCGTGTTAAAGGGAACAAGGATATTATATTTGTAAGTATGTAAATTATTTTGAAGACCAATGATTGACATATCCATAGAGGTAGTATCCTTAAAATACCACGCGCGCAAGGTGATCACCTCTCAAACAAATGACAATCGTTATGAATGTCTTATTCACTACGTTGCATTATAAACCTTAGTAATTTTCTTATGAATTGTGCACTATACACTATGCGCTATTCACTATTAGTTATGAGTTATGCATGAATATAAACGAAACCTTAGTTACTTAACGCAATAGAATATCTCTTGTTTACACAACCACAAAACATAAAATGTGTTTATTAATATTTTTTGGTGACCTGGTGGTCTAGGGGTAAGGTGTAGGATTTCTGTGCTCGGGGTCCGGGGTTCAATCCTCGGTCCCGGCACATATTTATCTGATTGCCAAACCCTTCGCAAACCCTTCGAGAATATTATTTTCTGGAGTTTGTGAGGTGTTGTTTCATACAGCACAACAAGGGTGTTTCTATAGCCTTCGCGCTGGTCTAGTAATGAGACGGTGGGATCTTGTCAAATAGTAGACTGTGGAGGTGGTTCTCGCTACGTTTGATAAGTTTGAATTGTAAAAACTGACATACAGGGGCTCTATCATGTCTCCAGTGTTAATCACCTCGACCTGGCACCACCGTATGCCAGCTTGCTGACGGGATTAGCCCACACCATGTCCAGTGTTTCAGGAATCCTCGCAACCACCCTAAATGGATACGTCGTCCGGAACAAGGCAAGTATCACACACTCAACAACTACATACCAAGTTTAAAATAATATAGAAAGGGCTTTTCAGAAATCGCAAACAGATTTCTTTTTTTGCAGCTAACATTGATAACATTTTAAGTGGTGTTTTACAGGTATTGATAATAAGTGTTAAACTTGACATATTAAATATCATATTCTGAAAATTGAAAAATGACACCTGGACACGGGAATCAAACCATGAACCTTTGGCTTAGTACGCCATTGCTATAACCACTGAGCTATCCAGGAATCGTCCCGTGCCCAGGGTCATTCTTCACTCATATTTTAAGGCATAGTCTATGATAAACGTGCGGAAATCGTCGGTTACAAAATGTGTGATTTTATTAATATCACGAGCTATCAGATAGCGCAGCCATCTTCGACTCGGATTATGATATCTAGATGGAGAGTTCCTCACTAAAAAGCATAAATAATATCTTCGACTATTTGATTCATTGACATATTAAGATCACTTGAAATGACGTATGAATACGTAAAAGTAGATCTACTAACTCTTTCTAGATGTCAAATATGTCCGTTCGTAAGAAAATTGCGGTAAAAATGAGATTGTATCACTCTTACACACAAACGGTGGGTGATACACTCTTCAAATTTCTACTTTACTCATTCCTACTTGATTAGTTTGAATATCTTTATATTCTGGGCGGGTAGAAAGAAAAAAAAGTACGAGAAAAACTACTACTATGGCTTCCTACTGAGAGAACTACCACGTCCCTGCAATCCAACTCAAACTTTCTTTTTTTTCAGGCTTCAGAAGAATGGACCGTCGTGTTCAGCATATCTGGAGGAATCTGTTTCTTCGGCGCCATTGTCTATGGCGTGTTCGGCTCTGGCGAACGTCAGAAGTGGGCATTGCAAGGCTCAGAGGAAGGAAAGAACGGCACCCTGAACTGTGAAACACCATTACATGACGTAGAAATTTTAAATCCTTTAGGTTACGCCTTCTCTCGACGAGCTTCCGAATTGAGTTTCATAGAAAGGAGAAGATCTCGTGCTTCAGAGTAAAGTCCGGAGAAGAAGATAATCCTGGAAGAGAAGAATGGGGAGAGGGATGGATAAATAAAATAAAAACATCCGAATTAGGTTGCGTATCTCTAAATATTTTGTAAAAAAATGCGCTCTTTGTTTGTTATTTTATAAATAAACATATTGATATAAATTATTATCTGTGTATATATTTGTATCCTATTTAAAGTCAGTAAGATATCTGATAGGCTTTTAATTTACGCAGGCCTATACAAAGATTGATTAGGTAATGTCCTTCAACTTCAACTACGATTAAAATTTTAGCATGATATCTAAACATTTTAACTTTGTTATAACACTATAAAACAGTCATAAAAGCCAATTTAAAAAGTAGGTTAATCTACTATGTTATTCTTATTTATCCAAACATATTTACCACTCTTAATGTTTTGTACTATTTATTATAATTTCGTTTTTAAATTTGATTTTTACTGTTCGTCTTTTACTCTCACTGTCCCTTTAGGTAATATTTTCCATCCAATTATAATCTATTCCCAAGGGTGTAAAATGGGGGGCAAAAGGTATAGTAACATTTTATAGCGGACCTCCTCTCCACCCCAGAAAAATTAGCTTTCTTCACCCTTGATTGTTCAATTTTAATAATCTGTACGATCAGTGTATTTTTTCAGTGATAGCTCCTCATAGTTCTTTGACTAGCACTCTTATAAAGGAAATTGGAAATTAAGTGAAAGGTTAAACACAATCACTAATTAAATCACATAAAATAGTCCATGTGCCAGTAGAGCTCATAGAGGGAGGTGAAGTATAATTTGGGGCTACCAGATTTCATTAATACCACAAACTAATTAGTGCCAAAGGACGACGAAAAGTATGATGGCCATCCCAAACGTACAGCTTTTCAAAATGGAAGAAAATCAAAGATGGAGCCCTTCCGTAATCACAAAAGCGGCCATTACGCTGGCTGTAGCTAACTAACTGATACTTTTTTTTATATTTTAGCGTAACTTATTTGTAATGTTTTTAGTTACTCTTTATCAACTTTACCATATCTCTAACAGTTTTTGAGTAGCTGGAGATGAAATCAATATGTCCATCCAAACCGTTGGTGAGATATTACATATATACAAAACCTTAATATAAAAATAAACGGTACGGAACTCCTTACGAACTTTCTCGCTCTATTTTTTTAGAAATGGAGATATTTAATCAAAACTCGTAATATAATGTACACTAGCAAACCCGAGAACAAATTAAGCTAGACATACGTAAAACATTTTTTATTCATGGTTTTAAATTTCATAATTTTATTTTTAAAGAATTAACGTCTTCATTTGTATATTTAGATCAATACAAAATATCGATATTGGGTCCCCAAGGGTCAACACTTCGTATTAAAATTTTGAATTCCGGTTAACATTTTCGTCATTTTACTAGAGGATATCTTATGGTTATTGCATTGCTATTAATTTCTCTTTCATACATTTTGACCAATTAAATAGGTAATTATTGACTATTGAGACTAAAATGAGAGAGATATAATCGTTATAGGCGATTTTGAGAAAATTGAATTTTTTTCTTTTCACCCTTTAGTAAACTACTATTAATTTTATGGTTAGACAGACGGCTTTGCAAAAAACACTTTTTAGGGTTCGGGGGGTCATGAAACGTCGACATCCATCATCATCTTGGGCTAGATTTTTTTTGACGGTCGTAATACTTTACCTTAAAGTGTTGGCAAAGTTAAAAGAAAAATATATTTGTGTATAGGTTGAAAACTTTTGGTTTAGTAAAATTATATTTCAAGGGAAAGATGTTTACTATAAATAGAGCCAAGGCCGTAGACAGGGGGAGGTTGTGTGGGTTCAAACCCCCTTGAAATTTTACTAACAAAATCTATAATATGACTTTATTTATGGTTCTAATAATATCAAAATTAAGATACAAGTCCAATTTAGGGGGCTTTGCTACCATAAAAAGCACTTCAGAGAGCTTCTAGAGGTATTTAATATTTGGAAATTTTCCTAGCCTTCGGCAGATAAGGGGTTATGTTACCATAAAAAAACACCTCAGATAGTTTCTAGAACTCTTTATCATTTAGAATTTTTTCTAGCTTCCGGCAATTGGGGGGTGTGCCCACCAAAACCCCCCTGAAATTATTGGTTGGCTAAGGCCTTGAATAGAGCCACATGTATGCAATGATAATTAATTTCATATCTCAAAGATTTACGGAGATAAAATCAAAAGTTATAATTTATGCATCAGACCGGAACCCTTAAAGTCATTTTAACGAAAAGTTGAGAGTAGCCATTTGGTTTGTAATATTGATCAAAGCTTGGAAATGAAATTTAATCAAAATTGTTAAAGCCAATTTTGATAAAATCAATTTTTTTTCTTTCTTCCCTTAAGGAAACTATCCTTAATTTAAGGGTTGGATATCCTATTCCAAAAATTCTTGGGGTAAACCTATGAAAACCCTATATACCAAGTTTTAACCCAATCGGTAAAATAGTTTAGGCTCTAGCCCGAGGTACAAACTGACAGACAGATGGACAGACAGACAGACGGCACTGCGAAAACACCTTTTTAAGGTTGGGGGGTCATGAGACGTTGACATCCATCAAAATCTCGAGTTCAATTTTTTTTTTGACGATCACAAAACTGTAAGGTAGCGAGAAAGTAAAAATATTGATATTGGGTCCCCGTGGTTCAGCACTTCGTATTAAAATGTTGACTTCCGGTTTAAAATTTCCGACATTTTATTAGGTATATAGTAAAAGTTAAGACTTAGATATTATATTAATAACACAGGCCTGCGATGAAAAAATTACAAGGGAATTGATAGCTGAACTTTATGTATTTTTTGGTGCTGATTTAACAAATAAAATGAAAACCCTAGATACCAAGTATTAGCCCGATCGGTAAAATAGTTTAGGCTCTAGTCGGAAGTACAGATAGACAGACAGACGGAAATTTAAAAACAACTTTTTCGGATTCGAGGGGGCCATGAAACGTCGAGATTCGTCAAAATCTCGAGTTCAATTTTTTTGACGATCACATTACTTTTTCTACCTGTAAGATAGCGAGAAAGTAAAAAAGAATGTTCATTTTAAAATCTACGGTATATAAAGTTAAATAAACTTTAAATTGGTATATTTAACAAATCTGTAATTGTGATACAGCCAGAGTTACGTTGGTTTGAGGATTTAGTAGCAATCACATAGTCATTATGACAGCATTTTCCTTCTCGTCTAAGGTTGAACCTACGCACATTATTGCAGGGAAAGTTTATATTTTAATTAGGTTTTTGAACTTGGTTTCCGTTAGGTTCATGGGGCTAAATACCCTATCAACGTCCGCTTTGGAGTAGGAAAATAATCAACAGAACGCAGTTCTTTAAAAGAATGTTCACCCATTGAATCTTTGTAAGCACATACTTCTGACGAGAATTTGACACAATCTGTAACTTAAGAAAGAACGGTGGTCCGTTTTACATTTTAATTTGACCTTTCCTATTGAATTTCTGGGGTAAGTTTTGGTGCACCGTAACGTCAAAGAACGAATCCTGGGTGCGTCCTTGATCTGAAGTACTTTCCGTAACTGTCCATAAAATCCGAACGGGAACCTCTAACGAAAATAGCACCGGATGGACTTTCAACAGTGACCGATTACTAGTCCAACTTGATATAAAGATCACCCTGATTTGGCTCTGGAAACATTTTCACTCAGAGCAGTGGGGATTAAAGTCTACGGGGATCAATCGCACACCGGTACTACCGGGGAAGGAAATGAAACAAAGTTCAGAAGATGCCTTAATAGGCTGTACTCAACCTGATAAATGTTTTCCTGCTCACCACGTGAATGAAGAGTCTAATAAAATCCCAAGCATCCGGCAACGGGCAATGCTTCCTTCTACTGAAAAGAGTAATTGACAACTAGGGATATTTCCACTGGCGCACGCCATCTTGTGAAACTCATTTAACGTTTTTACACTTTGCACTTAGAACGCTTCCAAAATTATTTAAAAAAAAAAAAAAA
>CABFWB010000586.1:107968-171600 GCA_902151455.1 Timema bartmani
AAAAAACACTTCCCACATTTTACAGAAACCTAACCATGTTGGCCCCACATGAAGAGCCTCGTACACTTCCCTTTCACTCTCTTCCACTAACTTTTACTTGCAAATATAGCCCACATTTATGGGCGCCCATAAATGTGCGATAGAGGGGACACCAGTTTCAAATTGGTACATTTCCTTACCTGACAGACGTTATGCTAAACCATAAATCTAATCCTTGACATTTCATAATATTTATGGATAAAATAGAGAATCTTGAAACATTAACAATAACAATAACATTAACATTAACATTAACATTCCAGATAACGATACAAATATTAAAGATGTTATTGAGTGAAATTTAGGACTAATGCACTTGACCTTTAGGTTTTACAAAATAGTAATAATAATGAAAAATACAACTTTAATTTATTAAATTTGGCTAAAGGCCTTAAAAATGCTAATTTGAAAAATTATATAATTTAATATTGAGGATACAAATTTAAAATGGTTACATTGAGATGTGAACACACGCCAGGTCAAAAAGGTGGTATCAAGGTCGTGGTCACCTTTATATTATTTAAACACTTGAGAGAAAGAAAAGTTTCTAGACGTAAAGGAAACGTTTGAAGTCAAAAGTATATTTACTGAATCTTGCTTACTATAAAATGGTGATGGATTTAATAAATGAAGAAGCGGTGATTATAAAGTCTCTAAAGTATGATGTAGGTCGATGGAAAAAAAATAGTAGTAATTAAAATGGCTCGTATTCACCTGTGTTGAAGTCTCGTAGGTCGGTCGTAAGAAGTACCAGGCGATAAAAAAAAGTAGAATCTACTCATATCTTAGTAGAAACTGTCCTCTAATCCCCTCGCTGTCTTTGAAATAGTGGTTGTCCCACACTTTTTTAACAAGTGTATAATTACAGTAGTTATAGATTATAAATAGTGGTTCATAATTTCAAATCATTACACTTCACGAGTATAAGGGTTCAACTTGATATTTTATGCTTTTTGTGTACCATTGTTAAAGTAAAGTAAAATGTATGAGGCTGAAATCATTGTCGTCCTCTTAAAGTGGTTTTAGGCATCGGTCAGGTAATTTAAATAGTGAAAAAAATTATTTAAACTTGAAACTAAACCTCACACGTCCATTCTTCACGAAATCTTCAGCACCAACCCTGTTTTCTCGTCTCTTCACCAGCATCTTTCCACGTCTTGATCTCAGCACAAAGTATAATTACGAGGCATAGTAAAATAAACATAGGATTTGAATTCTTGGAGTATGCAAAGGAATCACAATAGTTTCAGAAACTATTGGAGTCAAGACCCGTTAATGGTTGAAAACGATTTAGTTAGCTAGTTTAGGACTTATTATAGTTTAAGTTTCCCACAAATGTAAAATTAATGGATTATTATATGAAGTGTGTAGATCAATAGAAAGGAGTATGCCATGTAATAGTACGTGGCTAAATCTTGTAAACGAATGTGTGAAAAAGAGATACATCAATAGTTTTAAGAATAAAAGAGCATATTTAAGTGTATAGCTTGGTGTATGAATGGTGCTGGAGCGAAGGGGATAGGTATTACGTAGGGGAGTGTGGAGAAAGCTAGTGAGGATGGATTAAATACGTAATTGTTGTTTTTTGAGCTATATGGATAATTTCTTTCTTGCCTAACACGTTAGGGAATTCTTGTTTATGGATGTATATATTATCTGTAAATGATTATACTTTTTAGTAGGCGGACCTTGTATTTATTAGTTTTAATGCTCCATGTGATGGATGACTAATTTATACGTTCAGTTTTCAGTTCATATTTGACATTTTTTTATTTAAAATAATCAAATGTTGGCCACACTAGTATAAACAATATTAACATTATTAATTGACAGAAGAAATTATTTTGTTGTAAAATCCAGTTTACTGTTTATGGCTTTGATTTCAATTCCACAAAGAACAAACGAAATCATAACAAATACTTTAAAAGTCAAATTTCCAACCCATAGTTTCATAAATATGGCTGATATTCTATGGGAGGATAAAGAAGTTCGATTTGATGTGCCACTAATGTGAGTAGGTCTACTATTATAAAACATTTAAAAAATCAATAGTTGACACTATTGGAAAATACAGCTTGTAAAAGCTCAAACAAATCATGTATGAACCATACTTATAAATAAAGTGGGAATAGTACACAATGGGTGAGAAATTCTTTACACTTTTTCTTTGGGTCTTATATTATGGAAATGGAAATATATTTTATCACACAACAACAATAGCAAGTTTACAATTATGACTACCTAGGTAGATGAATATATTGTAAAAAAATAATATTTAGTCATAAAATTAAAACAACTCACCTAACTCACAGAAGAATGTAATTCCAGTAAGTAAATATTTAAACAAATGCAATTGTCACAGCATGGCACCAGAAGTATTTTATCGCACAATAGTTGTCATTTTTATTAATATAACCATTCCATACTTTCAGAACCTAACCTTCTATACTTCAACAATATATTTTCATGAAATTTTGGGATCCTGATATATAAGTATCTCGAACAGAAGTGTGATTACAAACACACTATTTTGATCCTCTATGATGCTAACTTGGCCCTTTTCTATACCTTCTCTTAAAAATATTTTATTTTAAAAACTTCATTTACATTTTACTTATGAAAGTTAAGTTATTTTGTAATATTTTTCATATAAATAGGGCCTAGGCCTATATTAAATGTTGTCTTCTGAAATAGGCCTTGACCTACTTATTATTAAGTTACACACTTTAATATATCCGGCCCAATTTCGAAATATAATAACTGTGGGGCTGCCAATCATAAAAAATAAAATTATATTAATTTTGTCATTGGAATTTGCTATTGTTCTTGTTTGTAGGCTATATAGGCCTAGATGATAAAAACATTTAATTACTATAGTAAAACATAGGCTTTATCTGAATAGTCTATTTATGCGGCGGCGTCTTGACCCGTGCCCTTGATAGCTGCATTGGCAATCACGTAACCAAGTGTAGATCTGTCCGAATAGGCACGAAGGATACCCATGCAGTTTTCTCGAGGTCTTAAGTCACCATGGATATGAAGGCTATCAGCCATACACTGTACAAGCAGTGTTGTGTGCAGTATTTGACTGGCAATTGTTTTAATATTGTCGTTTCATCTGCTAAAGCACTCACGTTTCCCGCCATTTTAAATAAGGTTGTTGCCAATTGTTCGAATTGTTTAGTGCAGTCTTCGCTATGAACACCGTGAGAAGTGTAAGATCACCAAGGCTGCATCAAGTGTAAAATTCAAGGGTCCGACTCGGGAGCCTTGGACTATTCGGATACAGCCATAGATTAAGTAGAGTCAGTCAAGGCTGTTGTGATACAGTGAAAAAATTGAGGTTAATATTATAAAGTCTTCAAAAGCCTATTTAAAAAAGTAAAATAAATATTTAAAAAAGGTTTTGATGTAAGATGTTTTATCTACTTTTATGTACCATACGTTTAAACCATATAAACAACATTGTTTTTGTTATGAATGTGAGGAAATATGTTGGGGAGTGATCGGCTACACTTGGATATACAACGGAGTCATGAAGGTCACAGTGATTGTGGACAGATGTTACTCAGGAAAGTGAAGTTACAGAGTATAAAATTAAAACATATCAGTTATCCACGCTTGTATCATGTATAACATTGTCTCTAGTGATTGTCTAGAATATAACAGTTTTATTCTTAATTTTATTTACAAAATTTTAGTTTTTTTTTCTCTCCTAAAAACTTTTATTTTTAGACCTACAACTTTTGTAATAATTTGAATATTATAAAGATAATACATTTCTGAAAATATTGCTGTATTCAGGAATATTTGGGCTCTCATTTTCCCTATTGAAATTTGAAATATATTCAAGCTACAAACTAAGTCAAATGAAATATATCTTATTGATAATAACTCAATGTTAAAAGAGAATCGTGAGAAACTGACAAAATAAATGCTAAATATTTACATTCTATAGTAAACATTGTGATTTCCTCTAATTAAAAATAATTACAGAACTGTATAAAAAATATACTTAATGTAAGTATAAAACCTAGAGGTTAATGTAGTGCATAGACAAACCCTACGCTATATAGAAAGACAGTTAACATGTTAAAAACCCGCTTTGGTGGTATTATGGTCTAAGGCATCATTCTTGCAATAGATTAGACTGCTAATGACAGGGAGCACAAGGCTTGAACCCCGGTTGGGTGTACTGAGGGGGATTTTCCCTAAAATGAATGGTTTTCCACTCTACCTCCACAAAAATGTGGGTACACTTCCTCCAAATTCAACCTTCCTCTTCCCTCACACATAAATGTAATTAGGACATATAGGCCTATGTATAACCTGAACGAGTAGTAAGACGTGGTCGGTATTTATAAAAAAACTCTCTTGATCAGAGACACACAATATGTAGATGTTTATTAAAATCTTTAAAAATATTCTTTCAATAGGTTATCACAAGATTTCTTGACATTAATGTATTTATTTATTTCAGTCATTTTATCTTGTCTCTCTTTTTATTATTTCACCTACAGTACTAACTGTCTCTGTTTCTCTCACTTTGTTGCCCTCTTTCTCAATCTCTTGGTTACTCTTGATATCATTCTCACTCTCAATTTTTTTTTCTCATACCAGTACTCTTTTCTTTCTCTTTGTATCATCTTACTCTTTCTTTAAGTCCTCTCCCACCTAACCAAGGTGAATTAAAGTGCGGCAACCAGAAACATACGCGTATTCTTTCCACATATTTAAATGAACCTGCTCACACTTTAGACAAATCAAATTGAAGCGAAGTGAAAATAATTCTTTGAGGAGAATAATTTCTTCGATTAGATAGCGTCTCCAGGAAAAGTTTGTGTCATTGGTAATTTTTGGGCAAGTTTGAGCACATTTGGTAGATAAATGTGGTGTTATCGTCGAGTGAGTTTGTGAAAATAGGGGCCTATTAAATGGCTTGCATGCAGGTGTTCAAGTTTGTTTGTAAAGTTAAGCTGCAATATAACTAATTACTTTAGTCCAGGGCTACAAATTTATTTATGATAAAAATGACAAAGATTATAAAAATTAGCATAAGAGAGAATCATTATAGCTAATCAATAAAAAAGTTAGAAACTAGCAGATAAGTTTACTTGTATATATATGAATCTTACAGTTTATATACATACATACTTTAGTATTTATTTATATTTTGCTCTATTTTATCTTCTACGTCTAGATATAATGTAGTTATACTTGTAAAAGTAATACATAACTTTTTGGTTCTTCTTTATTTTTAAAACCATTGCATTTTTTTATTTTTTTTTACCTGCTTAAATGTGAGTCCAAATATCGAGCTTCAATTTGATTTGTATAGGGGTGCTATGGATGCTATGCTTCGATTAAATTCTTCCAGGTGAGGGCTGGCCTTTTGTCCTTTCAATTTGTAATGTTAATATGGAAGAAAGCAGCGCTCTACAATTAAGTAGGGCCTATATATGAAATGCGAAGCTTGGGGGATGAACGATTATAACTACGGAACTCAGCTGTAACTGTGTCATATCCAAATAAATTGAAAAATTACACTTGGACACTGGACCCAGGTTTGATTCTAATATCCAGGTGTCATTTTTCAAATATATATTTGAATGTTATATTAATTTTTGTAAGTTGAACTGCTAGTAGTCTCACTCAGTTGTTCAAGTAAATTTTATGTGTGCTTAGACAAATGAGAATGAGACCAGGTGAAAACGTGCTGGATCGAATGGATCCCATCGAAGATACTAAAGGAAACGGTGGGGACAGAGGTCGTCTGGTCATCACAAATCTACGAATAATATGGCATTCCCTCACTCTACCGAGAATAAACTTATGTAAGTTGGCTATTTCTTGAGCCGATTTGGTTTAGTAATAATATTAATAGTATAATATGGCTTTGGTGGCCAAGTTAGGGTTTTTGCTTTGTCTTAGGACAATGTAATTTTTTTTAAAGATCTATCTTATAGAATGCTCTGGTGCAGTGTTTCTCTTACTTTTCCCAATAGCATTCCACTTGATGGATGTTCGATGCACACTCAGACCACCCCACCTTTATATGTTACCTACCTGCCACTTATCAAAGCAAGACATTTTCTAATCAAGTGAAGACAGTATTTTTAATATAATTTTGTTTCATATACACATTTTACAGTCCAATTTTCACAAGAAGAGCCTTATCTGACAGCTAAAATCAATACTAAATCTTCTTTTAAGTCAAGTCATATGACCTGTCATTTTAATATATATATCATTAATAAAATATCACTAATAATGTAGTAACATTTTTATTAATGTCAAGTTCTTTCAATTAAAATTTGACTGTACTTGTGGAACAAGGTATGGTTGACTTTGTGGAGTTAGCTTGTTGTTATTTTACTCTTTTGATTGATTTAATTTTTTATTTTCTAATAAAGAGAAAAAAATACTGTAAAACATAACTGTGAAAAACTTTGGCCTCAATTTTATGATGAATCTTTACATTTCATATGCTTCCACTACCCAAAAACAATTATGAATGTCCTCAGTGTGTTGTTTTGATTTTAATTGTAGCCCTCGAATAAGGAATAAATTAATGCTGGGTAATTTTCGAAAGTTGACATAGCGATTTTGTTTAGAATGGATGTATAGGAGGAGTAAGCTATAAAATATCAGCTGTTAAAGAATTGGTAAAATTGAAAAATGCCTGTTTTTTTTTTCCACAGCTATTGGTCTCAACACTTTGATGAATGTGACAACTAAAACAGTCAATTCTGTAAGTATTTACTTTTGTAGGCTCTACGTTTAGACAAAGTTTGTGTCAATGTGAATATATATTAACTCAAAAAGTATTTTTCTAATTAGACAAGCATTGAGCCATGTAATTTCAAGAACAGGCCATTAAAGCAATACTTTGGCTATTTTTTTACTTTCTCTCTATCTTACAGGTAGAGAAAGTATTGTGATCGTCAAAAAAATCGAACTCGAGATTTTGATGAATTTTGACGTTTCATGACTTCCTGAATCCGAAAAAGTGGTTTTTGAATTTCCGTCTGTCTGTCTGTCTGTCTGTCTGTCTGTCTGTCTTTCTGTCTGTCTGTCTGTCTGTCTGTCTGTCTGTACCTCCAACTAGAGCCTAAACTATTTTACCGATTGAGCTGAAACTTGATATCTAGGGTTTTCATAGGGTTGCCCCGAGGGGTTTTTGGAATTGGATATCTACCCCTAAAATTAAGGGTAGTTTACTGAAGGGAAAAAAGAGAAAAAGTCGATTTTCTCAAAATCGGCTCTAACGATTTTGATTAAATTTCATTTATGAACATTAATAAATATTCCAAACAAAATGGCTACTCTCAATATTTCGGCAAAATGGCTTTAAGGGCTCCGGTCTGATGCGTAAATTAACATTTTTTATAATAGCTCCGAAACTATTTGAGATATGAAATTACTTAGCATTACAAATATGTATATATATTTATAATACAAATATTTTATTCGAAACATATTTTTATAAAATCAATAATTTTCAATCTATACGCAATTATATATATATTTTTAGCTTTTTGGACATTAAAGCTTAAGTATTGCGATCGTAAAAAAAACTAACCTGAAATGTTGATGGATTTCGACGTCTCATGACCCCCCGAACCCTAAAAAATAGTCTTTGCAATGCCGTCTGTCTGTGTGTCTATTAAAACTTAAAATTAAGGGTAGTTTACTGAAGGGCAAAAAGAGAAAAAGTCGATTTTCTCAAAATCGGCTCTAACGATTTTGATTAAATTTCATTTATGAACATTAATAAATATTCCAAACAAAATGGCTACTCTCAATATTTCGGCAAAATGGCTTTAAGGGCTCCGGTCTGATGCGTAAATTAACATTTTTTATAATAGCTCCGAAACTATTTGAGATATGAAATTACTTAGCATTACAAATATGTATATATATTTATAATACAAATATTTTATTCGAAACATATTTTTATAAAATCAATAATTTTCAATCTATACGCAATTATATATATATTTTTAACTTTTTGGACATTAAAGCTTAAGTATTGCGATCGTAAAAAAAACTAACCTGAAATGTTGATGGATGTCGACGTCTCATGACCCCCCGAACCCTAAAAAATAGTCTTTGCAATGCCGTCTGTCTGTGTGTCTATTAAAACTTAAAATTAAGGGTAGTTTACTGAAGGGCAAAAAGAGAAAAAGTCGATTTTCTCAAAATCGGCTCTAACGATTTTGATTAAATTTCATTTATGAACATTAATAAATATTCCAAACAAAATGGCTACTCTCAATATTTCGGCAAAATGGCTTTAAGGGCTCCGGTCTGATGCGTAAATTAACATTTTTTATAATAGCTCCGAAACTATTTGAGATATGAAATTACTTAGCATTACAAATATGTATATATATTTATAATACAGATATTTTATCCGAAACATATTTTTATAAAATCAATAACTTTCAATCTATACGCAATTATATGAATTTTTTTAACTTTTTGGACATTAAAGTTTAAGTATTGCGACCGTAAAAAAAAACTAACCTGAAATGTTGATGGATGTCGACGTCTCATGACCCCCCGAACCCTAAAAAATAGTCTTTGCAATGCCGTCTGTCTGTGTGTCTATAAAAACTTAAAATTAAGGGTAGTTTACTGAAGGGCGAAAAGAGAAAAATTTGGTTTTCTCAAAATCTGCTCAAACGATTTTGATTAAAATTCGTATCTAGGCGTT
Organism: Timema bartmani; assembly: GCA_902151455.1. Taxonomy (NCBI): domain Eukaryota; kingdom Metazoa; phylum Arthropoda; class Insecta; order Phasmatodea; family Timematidae; genus Timema; species Timema bartmani. The sequence continues at coordinate 116,727 of CABFWB010000586.1, forward strand.
GATTAAGATTATAAATAAACTGGCTATTTTCATTTTCCTATGAAAATGATTTTTAGGGTACTTTACAGAAGCGTTAATTTCCGTATCTCCACAACTATTTGAGAAACTAAACAACTTATCATTGCAAAATTGTAGGACTATTAGAAATAAAAAACTTTTATTTGACATATATTTTTATAAAAGCAACAGTTTCTGAGATATTTGCAAATATATTAATACAATTTTGTGAGCTTTAGTTGTAAACATATACTACTTAAGTCTTAACGCAATAATTCTCCAATGCCATAGAGTAATTAAATATAAGTATCTAAAAAAGTATGTTATTTTTCCTTAAAGCTCTTAGGAGAAATGTTTGCATAGCAATGATCTATCTCCATTTTAGACTCAATAGTCAATATTTACATTTTTTATTGGTCAAAATGTATAAATGAATAATTAAATATCAATGCGATGACTTGAAGATCTGCAACACCTTATAAAATGTTAAAATTTTAACCAGAAATCGAAATTTTAATACGAAGTGTTGACCCTTGTGGAAGACATTAAACTGTTTGAAATGTTCTAAGGTGGACAAAGATGCGCCTCTTTTCTCATTGATTCTATATCATTGTATATTATGTTATGCGTGTTCTTATGTGGAGTGGTGATGATACAATGTACATTATTCTGTTCAGAAATCTTACGAGTTTATATAAAGAGAGAGAAAGTCTGTGCGGTGCTCCGTACCATTTATTAGTTTTAATATCTCTACTAATTTCTAAATGAGACATGGTTATAGGATATTTGATAAGCAAATGTTTGGGTAGATTCCTATAAATTTGAGTAAAACCCAAGTAAAAACTTGAAGACTTAATATTAAAACAAGTTAAATACATTAATTACACAATCTTTTTAGCACCGCATCTTACCACCCTTTTGGGTTATACACCTATGCACAAATTACGTTAACTTACATTTGCATGTAGAGAGAGTGGAAAACAATTTTGGAAAAACCACCCTTAGTACATCTTGCTGAAATTTTAACCTCAATCTCCCTGTCATTGGCAGTCTAGTCTATTGTGAGATTGATGCCTTAGAACATTCAGCTACCAAAGTAGATAAATAATAACTCAATTTGTTTTAACACACATATCTTTTCATTTGACATTATGATGAAGTGATTGTGTACATAGAGAAAAATGCTATGCATATAGGGATTTGAACCTTTGCTATCCAGCTTTATGTGCCAATCACTTTAATAACTAAACTAACCGGGATCTCCTCCCTGTCAGTTCCTCATGATAGCTCACTTGATATAGTAGTTGCCAAGTTAGTCTGGATGACCAGGGTTCATACCCCTTTCCGTCTTTTATTAAGTTTATTTGATTTTCGTTTACTCACATATTTTAAATTATTAATGAAATCAATTAGAGGCAAAAGTGTTGACATGAAAATGAAAACTCACTAATTTTATATATCATTTCAACATCATTTTATTTGTATTGGTGGTTTGGTGGTCTAATGTGTCACTCTCGCAATAGACTGCATTAACTAGGATGGGAAACAGGGTTCGAGTTTTGGTTGGGTGTAGTCTGTTTTTTCTTAAATGGCTTTCCAATCTTCATTTGCACAAATGTGGGTGTATTTCCTCTAAATTATACCTTTCTAATCCTTACTCACTTAGTGTAAACCTGTTGCGTCGATGTAGTATAAATGAGTACAGTTGTAATTGTTTTAATTATGTTCTTCCCCAGCAACTGCGAGGTACAATAAATGCTCTTCATATCCTAACTAAGAGCAACAACACCAGGTTTGAGTTCATATTCACAAACCTAACCGTAGGGAGCATGCGGCACTTTACCTCTGTCTTGGGAATCCACAAGTGAGTGTTGTTTATTTGCATCACTGTTAGTGACTATATTTAGTATTATGTTGCTCATGTCATTGACAAGTTTTGTTGAGGTATGTTTCAAACATTGCTCAACCAGAGACTTTTTGTTTGAATCTTGATGAGATGAAAAATATTTTTTGGCCTGTATTTAAGAACGAAGCCGAGTGAGTCTAGAGTGGAGTTGAAAGGAAATCAGGGGAGTCAAGTGTATCAGGAGTCTAGCTGTGCCTTGGGAGCTAAACCTGAGTGTAGCAAGAGTTTGTTTGGGACTGACTTTCTACACAACTCACTATTGTCATTTCTTGAAAAAAAGGACCACCGCACAATCGTCTTGACAAGAAAATCAATTCCATTCCACCTCTTGTTTCACTCAACTTTGTTCTTGCGTATGGATCTTAGTCTTCACTAGGGGTTAAAATAGCGAAGGAACTATTTTTCAAAAGTTCACTATACAAGCAGTCTCAAGAACTGTCTATCATTAATAATCACAACTTTAATGCAGTCATTAACTTATCAATCTTATTGGCTGCTGAAATCACCATGACACTTTGTCATTTGCATGTAGTCAGTAATTATTTTTTAAAACTGTAAACTTAATTTTAAATATTTAAAGGGAAGTATATTTCGTTATATGAAGAAGACTTTTAGGTGCACAAAAAAAAAATTGTCTGCCAGAAAAAGTTAAATATGTATACTAATTTATTTCATAAAGATCTAGGCGCATTTGACCACATAAATACATTTTTTATGTAACTCCCCATTTTTTCATCACTGAAATGTAATTAATAAACTATTTTTAATAGTATTTTTAAATCATTATTTTGTGGATGTGTCATGTATATCCAAAACTCTACTGTTCACCCTTTACAAATAATAACAACAGGTATTTGTGTGTTTTTTATGAATACTTAAACATAAAGCAAATAATCAATTTTAAACTGTGTTAACCTTTATTTAGAGTGGAGAAAAACTTAATTTATATTTATATAATAGTGTTTTTGTTAAAATTGTGATGTAAACATTAATATATGCTAAAATATTTAGTGAAGTTTAAAAGAAAAAAATAGAAAGACATTTTTAAAGGGCATTCAAATCAGGAGAGGTATCTGACAGCTAGGAAAAGCTATCATATATTCATTAGCCAAACCATATGACATACAAGACCATACATAATATGCAGATTTGTTGCTTCTTTTGGCAGTCAGAACATTCACAACAAACAAATCGTTTGTTTTAAATAACTGACCGTTTTTACATTATTTAAATACAAACTTATTAAGATAACTCTATGGATGTTTCTTTTTTTGTGGAAGCCGCATCAATGGTTACCTTTAAAAATCCTCTTCAAATGAGAGCTTCTAAAATGTGGCGTGCTCTTCTGAAATTAAGATGGTGAATCAGCTGAAACAAGGGCGGTGGATGATGTCATACAAACCATCAAGGCGGTTATGTTTTATGCTGTCTATAAAATAAAAATGTTTATTTTGAAACTAATTTTTTGTGTGGCTCTATCTCTCTAATTTATAAAAACATTTATTTATTTTGGTGGCCAACTATAACAACATACAAGTGTGAATATAATATTTTTCAGTTAATTATTTCATAGACTATAAATATCTCTTGTTGCCACAACCGCAAAACAAAAAACCCAGTAGCTTTATTAATATATTTTGTCCTTTCAATAGGTCACGAAAATGCCAACTATACAGTAATCCTTAGGAAAGTATTATTAGACTCGTTTGATGACACTTTTTATTGATTATATAGTATTACTAAGCAAATAACTATTTCCGAATAGGTTGACATTAGTGACTTTCAGTCAATGTTTGCAATAAATACCTTCTGCTAGCTGTCAAATACCACCCTTCCAATCATGGATGCCCTATAGCAATGGTTTTATTTTATTACAGCACTTGTGCTAGTAAATATATTCCTAAGCAAAATCAACTAATTGTATCCATCTACTTAGGGCATACACATCTTCTAGAATGTACCGTGAACTCAAATTGCGAGGAGCAATAATTCATAGTAAACAGTTGAATATTTTACCTCTTGAACAAGTGTATACAACTATTAACGGGGTGTGGAATTTATCAAGCGATCAGGTATGATATTTATCAATTAAGGTTGTATTAATAACAACTGTGAAACCTTGAATCCCTTTTGGAAATCTAACTCTGGTCTTGTAGAGGGCATCTACAGACCAATTTTTATAGCAAGGGCTTATCTGACTGCTAGAAAAGTTAATAGACCTAATTTCATGTATTCACACGCCAGGTCATGTGATCTTCAGCAATCACTTTTGACAGATATTATCAATGCCTATAAAATAATATTATTAATATAATAAAATAATATCAATGTTGATTGCAAAAAAAAAGTTTTTTTTAAAAGTGTCTTCCTACCAAAATTCTACTGTAGATACTCTCTTATGTAGTCACATGCAGTATATGACTCACATTCAATAAATCTTGCATCTGTATATAACAGAGCCATAGTTTAACTAATATATGATCATTCCTAATCTGAAATCTTTTTTGCATCCTCTAAATCTCTTACTTCTACTATTAAATTTGTCTACTAAATGTGGACTTTATTTTTCATACTTCCATATTAAGGTAGACCTATATATATTTATTTTCATTCTTAAAGAAGAGCATAAAATGAATGCTATACTTTGATTTTGTTTAGAAGAACAGTTGATAAAATTATTCAAACATATTTCTTTGTGGTCAACAGTGATAACATTTTACTATATTGTGTTATTCTATAGGTATTTATAATATCTATCAAAAAGTGACAGCTGCGTATAACATGACTGAATACGTTTTAGAAACTTTTGTAAATACCAGATAATGTTCTTACCAAAATCAAGTTATACTTATGAAACCTGTAAATAAAAGAGTTAAGTTTTAGAGGAAGTGTACCTACATTTGTGTGGAGAGAGTGGGGAAACCATTTGAAAGCCAACCTCTGTACACTTGGACGGGATCGAACCACAATCTCTTCATCATCGGCAGTCTAGTTTATTATGAGAGTAGCGCCTTAGACCATGCATCCACCGAAGCAGGTTGTAAAACAACTTAGCATTCATTATTAAAAAAATATACTGTATTACCAAACTGAAAACCAACATTAAAAAATTAGAATATTTTATAAGATCAGCCATTCAAAGTAATTGAGACAATGATTACATATCATAAGGATTTTCTAAAATATGTTATCCTCAGAAGTTAAAATTCAGTCACAATTATTTGGCCAAATATTGTAGAGGATCTTTAGGTTAAATCATTGTACACACATCGAAATAAAAATGGTAATGAAGGCTATTTTAATAATTGTTTCTAATTTAAGCACCTACATCCCTAAAATTATGTCACTCATGCATGAGCAATCAGAAAACTGCACTACTTTCTTGTCATTTTAATCTTTTAAAAATATTAATCTAGTTATTAAATTATTGACACACTAGTATTACATTGCTATTTTCATTTTTGTGTTATATTACATTGTTGTTTTTATTTTCTCAGGGAAATCTAGGAACCTTCATAATTACAAATGTTCGATTAGTTTGGTTTGCTGATATGAACGAGAACTTCAACATTTCTTTACCATACCTTCAAATAAAAAATGTAAGTTTCAAAACGGCATGTTTTTCACATGTTTACAAAATAATAATTTTGTTTAATTGAAGTCATTGGTGGAGCGTAATTTTTTTTAATTTTTTTTTTGTGGGGCCAGGTTCAAGCTAACCGATAATGATTTTTTTTTTTCTCACCACATGTCATCATATTAAATTAAATTCATTTAAGTTTTTACTAATTTTTAAAAATCACTAGAATTACAAAATCACTAAACAAATCTACAAATAGAAAGAATAACAGAGTACAGGTTTTGAATTAAACTTAACAAGGGATGACATTACTTGTACAAAAAGTTGGGCGCGTCTGTATCTAAATGCCAGTTCATGAGTACTACAGTATTTTAAGCATTCTCTTATTCTACCTACTTTATACCTACTTTTTTTTTGTACAGCTTTTGATTGGGTTTTTGGATTGAAATTTTGACCACGGAATTTATTTGTGATGAAATATTTATCGTTCCGAATGTTTTAAACTTATATACATTTTCCAAATGAATCATAGATCCCTCATGTTTTTAAATTAATTTATTTAAATATTTAAGAGCCTTACTCCATACTGCTGTCCACAACCCCTGACCAAATAATAAATAATAAAAACAAAATAAGCTCTAGTTTTCTTCACTCACAATTAACCACAATTTTATACCAAACCAAATATTAGAAAAAGTTCTTGCCATCCACCTGCATAAATGTAAAGTCATTAGGCTGATGTGCTTCTAACTGTTTAATTTTAAAGTTTTTCTTATAGTTTTAATGTAGAAGACAGAGCTTTAAATAATTTTTAATTAATCATCTCCATGCGCCATCTTACCTCTTGGGTCTTAATACATACTAAAACACATAAATGCAAAATCAAAATATAGACCAACTTCATCATATAGGGGGCCCACTTAAACTGGCCTCATTCACTAGTGTAAAGCTGGCACCGCAATGGTAGGGAGATTGTCCTTGAGAGACATCTGACACTGGGTGTGGCTTTTTTTGAGAGGGCCTGTCACAGCTGGCCTAGGTCAGCTTCTATATTTAGTCACTAGAGCGCTGGTACAATCCTCGCGTGGTGTTTGGAGTGAGGAATGAATACTCTTGACTGGAATATTGTATAACGGATCCACTAATTCCCTGTGTGTAGAGAATGGTACTCCACTTTGTATTTATGCTTTTTCCAAAATATTTTATATAATAATAAGAAAGAAAGAAAGAAACTAATCCTTTTATGTTAATAAAATGTTGGAAAAATATTGGCGGGACCTGGCCTCTGTGGCCTTTAAGGATGGGCCTCCCCTGATTGAAGTTTAAAATGTAGAGTAATAACTGTATAACATTACATTTCCTGTATTTATCCTAGATGTTAATCTCATTCTTTTTGCATGTTCTCACATTCATTATATCGATTTCCTTTCTTTTATGTCTTTGTTTTCTTTTGTGTATTAGTTATGTTGCAATGTTTTCTTTTGTGTATTAGTTATGTTGCAATTTCACATCCTTACTTGAAGAGTTCAAATAGAGGATGTGGGTGACACAACAGTTTCTTTTAGAACAAACCGACTAGAATTTGATTTTAAAGCTTTGTTTTATATCGATTAAGAATTTTTGTCTAGTTTTGTTTCATTCTATATAATCCATTAGAGGTGTGAAAAACTTTCAATACCATGACTGGCCTTGAGAATATTATCAGCTTCGACTTTGCTTCGGAATATATTATATATATATATATATATATATAAATCCCAGCATATAACAATTTAAAAAAAGTATGTTCATAGTTAGATTTGGCTTTAAGAATATTTCATATATTCGATCTGGGTTCGCTTTGAATTGAAAGACTGGACTTTGTATCCATCTTGGTTAACATTTTTGCCACAAGATTTTACTCCACTAGACACAAACTGAATATTAACTTTGGTAAAAAAAACTTTTTGTCAAGGTACGTATCCGTGAGTCAAAGTTTGGCACGGCGCTGGTTGTGGAAAGCGCCGAGCAAAGTGGTGGTTACGTGCTAGGATTTCGTATCGATCCTGCAGAGAAACTCCACATGGTATACAAGGAGCTCTCCTCCCTCCACAAGGTGTACAGTCTGAACCCTGTGTTTGGAGTGCAGTTCACTGTCACAGACCAGGTTAGAACGTTACTGCTGATTCTGGGTGATCTTTAGACATCTCTAGTGACAGAATTTATCTTATAATTCTAACATAGTTGTGTTGTTTGTACCTTTATATTCATCCTACATGTCTGGGCTATTAGCACTTGAGACCACCTGGTCAAAGGGTTCTTTGATCAATGAACTAATAAATAAATCTAAACACATATAGTAAGATAATGGTAGGAAGAAACTTTTAGAAAATGCAAAGTGATCAACAATTACACCATTTTACTTTATTATTATTATTATTATTATTATTATTATTATTATTATTATTATTATTATTATTATTATTATTATTATTAATTATTTGTATAGGAATTAATATTGTATAATATAAGTGACAGTAATGGATAATACTATTTTATATATAAATTTATAAAAAATGTTTAGTTAAACTTTTATGGTTATTGAAAAATGTTCTTCCTATCTAAATCAGACTGTACTTTAATATAGCCAGCTTGATTGTATTTTCGTCATTTATATATTTTTTGCTATATTTATAATCTCCATTTTGGTTACCTATCTTTATAAAATATACATTCTTATCAAATAGCTTTAAATTAATTAATATCAAATACTTTTATTAATTTGAGATATCATTGCTGGTATTAATTTATTAATCAGTTAAAGGAACTTGGTGACATTTTTATTACTTAGTTTATTACTATGTAGACCTATCAATAATACAATGTTTTCTCATTGGTACACTTTTAGTTAATTTTGAAAAATCTTAAAGTAATAAGAATAGTAGGTCTACAAACTTATGCTAAAATAGTAAACTTTTAATGTTATGCTATTTTATCTAATTATTAGGGCATAAATTAGCCATATGGTTATGACAATCCAAATTAATATATTTTAGTACTCTTGCCACTCTCTCATAATACCTCTTAGCAGTTGTATCACCCCTTAGATACTCTCATATTACCTCTTAGCAGTTGTATCACCTCTTAGATACTCTCTCATAATACCTCTTAGCATTTGTATCACCCCTTAGATACTCTCATATTACCTCTTAGCATTTATATCACCTCTTTGTTACTCTCTCATATTACCTCTTAGGAGTCATATCACCCCTTAGATACTCTTATATTACCTCTTAGCATTTATATTACCTCTTAGGAGTTATATCACCCCTTAAATACTATCATATTACCTCTTAGCAGTTGTATAACCTCTTAGATACTCTCTTGGAAAATTATATGTATTTTTAACTTATTAACTATAAATATATGTACTAATTATGCTAGTGTAGTCAAGGATAAGGAAAGTTTAATTTAGAGCAAGTGTCCCATATTTGCGTGGAGTGAGGGGAAAAAAACCATTCAGGGGAAAAAAACCTCAGCACACCAGCCCGAGATTAGAATCCCATCTCCCCGTCATCAGCAGCCCAGTCTATATTGACCCAATTTTTTCCCCAAAGATTTGCTAACCTTTTTTTAAACATTGAAAGGATAGAATGTCTAATTTAATACAGTCGTTTGGCGCCATTTACCCTTTGTTAACCTTTTTTAGACAATGGTGTTAATATTGAGCTTTAAATCTTGTGCAAAATTCACTTTAATAATGGTTGACAAATACGTTTCCGTTAGCCGAGACTTCTTATGTGTTTTGTTCATTTTTATTATTTAATAAAACAACTGTTAACATAAGAATTTAGAATGTGTTGCTGAACATTGCACATGTTGGATGCGCAAATTCAATAAATTTTAAAAATTGATCCCTATTCCCTATATATCCCTAGGCCAAAGGTGGCAGTAGAGAGGATGTAATGAGAAGAGGACAGCAGGGAGAGTTGTTCTATAGGTGTGTAAGAGACCTTCTATGGAGAATAGAAGTGCCTTTGAAGTGTAAAGAAGTGTTGTACAGGGTGTACTTTGTATCCATTGTCCCATATGCATCAGAAACATGGACATTGACTGTAAGAGAGACTAGGTAAGTGGAGGCCATGAGAATGAAGTTTGTGAGGAGCATGTTAGCCGTCACGTGGAAAAACAAGGTTAGGACTGAAGTTATCCGAGAATAGGTGGGGGTATAGTGAGTATATGAGATAGTAGAGGAAACAAGACTGAGATGGTATGGGCATGTAATGAGGAAAAAGACTGCAAGGGAGATCGAGAGAGAGAAAGTGTTGAAGTCAGAGGAGAAAAATTAAAGAAATTAAAGGAGAAAGAATAATGGAAGTATAATGGCAGATGGGAACATATTACCAAACTGACCTGGTAACGGGCCGGATAATGGTGAGTATGAGTTATACCAACCTCACATACTAGATTTTCCCAAATTATTCCAAATTCCCAAACCTACATATAATATTTTTAAAACGTTCATTCAGTTTTATGCTATCTTAAATCTTATCACTGGTGTTGACAGGCTAAAATTCCAGATGAGTCACCTCCTCTTGAAGACGATATTGAGGAAGTAGACGAGACAGGCGACGAGATGTCAAATGCTTTCGTCGCATACTTTGCCGACGGAGGCCACGAGAGGGACCGGGAGCCGGTGTACAGTCCAGAGTTGGGACTTGCCATTGAGAAACTCAAGGAGGGCTTCACCCTTAAGAGCTTGTGGGAAGTCATACCAAGCACCTAACTTGGAACATACCTTCCAATACAAATGTTTGATCTCAAAACTATGAATAGCCTTGAATTAAAGGAATTCAACAAGAGAGACCTTTTGTGATACCTTAATGAGACAAAGTTTTATTACCAGGGATGGAACTTTCGAACCGTTGAATCCTCAAATTCATAAAAATATACAACAGTCATTGAGTCAATAAATTCAAGATTAAAGACTCGAAATATATTTATATACTTATTTATAATTTATTTTCTAAAGTTTTGAATTTGATTTTTGTTTTAGTTAGTATGGTGCCTACCAGCGGCTTAGCCCAACATAATCATAAGAAAAACCCAACAACGAAACCTTATACCATTAATTTATCTATGGTTTCATTATGAATTTTCACATTAAGATATTATTTTGTTAGGTTTTGAATTTTTCTATGTAGAGTAAAATATTAATGTGAACAAAATTAAATAAAACAAAACCAATTTTAGAAAGTTGCCCTCATTTGCTTATCATGTTTTCTAAGTTTTGGAATGGTTATTTGTAGATAAAATGAAATTTCAAATTCTAGATAAAGTGGATACAACCTATCTCTTAAATATTATATTTATATTTACTAGGGCTGGGCTGATCAACTATTTTGCTGAGTAGGCTGAATCCTCCTCTCATGGTTCAGACATCTGTTTGCTAGTTGACCTTGTTGATGACCTTGCAAAGACAATCCCTCCCTATTTGCAACCACTGCAATTTGCAACACAGCTTTTCTCTCTCACAGACCTTTCTATATTCAACACAACCCTTGCCTCTATCTATCCTTTTTTCCAAGATTGATGAAAGAAGTAACTGTTGGACCAATACATCCCACGAATCGGATTTATTCAGTGTACTGCATCCACTGCATTCCAAGTATTTGGATTTCTGAAGGTGGCGGTTCCCAACATGTATCCTTCAGTTTTATCATGTCTCTTTTTGTGTGTCTAAATATATATAATGATATCACAGGCACGGGTGGTCATTAGGATATATATAGTCTACTACTGTAAACAATATTCCGTCCTAATTCATGTATTCATGAAGATGGCAGAGTATTACAATTCATTTCTCTCTATATTGCATCCCCTGACGGCAAGTTGCTATAACTATGCTGATATATCTTCAACTAAACTCATATTCGTTCTCCATGACTCCACTACTGAACTTTCTGCACCACTGTTTTATTCTTATTTATTTCTAACATATTTTATTCCTGCCTTTGCTTGAACCCCGATATTTAATTCCAATATCCATCTACATTTGTCTGGCGCCATTTGCCGTATCTACATCGGAAACTGAACTTAGCTGCAATTTAACAGCAGGTTGATAAACTACTGAGTCTACTACTTCAGGGACACAGTTTGAATAAACATAAGACTTGGTCTTTATATTTTCATCTTTGAGCGCATCTCTTTAATGAGTTTTACTTTTATTGTTATTACCTTTCTTTTGTTTTATCCTTCAACTCTGTTCTAATTCCAAGAATATTTGTTTCCTCTGGTTCCAAGAGTAGTGAATCATTCCTCTATAATAAGTTTTCACTGTTTTGCAACCTCTAGGTTTTTCTTTGGATACCTTGACGACTATTGTGGGAAAATAGATTAAAAATCTGACTCTCTCAAAAAATGACACACTTGTTTTTACATGGAAAATTTGAGTGCCAATACTAAAAGTTATTTTAATGGTATAAAGTTTCTTTTCCATCAACTATCACTGGCTAGAATCGAAGCCTGGACTATTTTTCCTCCCAGAAAAAGGGAAATTTATTAGATTAATAAGTAACCTTTGTTTTGAAGATCTAAAATGCGAGTGCTATAGCCATAGCTAAGAATTATTTTTTTTGTTTTTCAACACATCAAGACTACAGGGAAACAAGTAAGATCTCTCATTTTACTAATAATTCAAGACTACTAATTTGTTTGTAACGCTGATTAATTTGGATGATATTTCTTGCTCTAGTACTACAAACTCTGTTACTCAACTTGATTCATTCCTACATCAGAGCACTATTTATAATTATGAATAGTTTTTTATTTTTTGTTTACTCATGTTAATTACTTACCTAAATGGCCTTATACCACAGGTTTCACTGGTTAACGTTGTATGTCATCTTGGTACCAAATAGGTAGGATATTTTATTCACTATTGCAACAATTAAATTATATGTGCACACCAATTATTTTGAGTCTTAGATATTTTAAATTTCCTAAGTACTTACTATATGACATTTTGCTATTTCATTATAAATCACAATCAAAATTAATAATAAATTTTTTTACTTGACAAACATTTTTTTTACACTTATGTTCAACACTGTTGGTGAGATTGTTTTCTTATAAGACCATAATAAGAGTCATTTTTGTTTGTAAATATCACATAACTTACTGGCGCCCACCTCTTTTATTCACTTGTATCTAGCACTTCACGACGAGATCCAGGATTACTGTGGATACACTTAAGAGGGTAAGTTTCCCTGGTAATTATATCGGTCTCTACCGGACCACATTAAAATCACAAACATACCTTTCCTCTTTACGTCACTGCGAGTACCTTGAGAAGTTAGAGTCTCATTTTCAGGTGTTCTACCGACTGAGCGGCTCTCTAGTGTAGAGGGTTTTCTTTACCATTGCCTCTTACATTGGGGTGTGGGTATAGATATTCTTTACACTAGAGATACATACTTTAACTGCACCCCACAAAGCTATCATTAATCTAACAGCTGAATTTGTATCACAGCCCGTTATTTCACTTGTATTTAGAACTTCACGACGAGATCAAGGATTACTGTGAATACATTTCAGAGGGTAAGTTTCTCTGGTAATTATATCGGTCTCTACCGTACTACATTAAAATCACAAACGAGAAGTTAGAGTCTCGTTTTCAGGTGCTCTACCAACTGAGCGGCTTGCTAGTGTAGAGGGTTTTCTTTACCGTTGCCTCTTACATTGGGATGTGGGTATAGATATTCTTTACACTAGTGATACATACTCTAACTGCACCCCACAAAGCTATCATTAATCTAACAGCTGGTGCTGTCATAACTAATCTAATTGGACTTAGTATTATTTTTCTGATCCAATATATGTTTTTTTTATTAAAGTATTTTTTTTTTTGCTTTGTTTTTAAGCTTATCACAGTTATTTTGACAAAAATAACACGTTCTTGATCCATGAGCACACTTAAATAAATTTTAAAAACCTTCCCCAGACGGCAGACCTTTACTCTGTAACAAGTGGTGTGAAGGGGGTATAATAACTCACTCACATGATAGTTAGTGAACTAGGAGTGAACTAAACTTCAAGATGTAAGTCGGTTGCGAAAGACTGAACTACAGGCTGTATTTTTATCAGTCGAGAACGATGAATTTCATTAACAATTGAACTACAGGTAGTAGTTCGTGAACTATTTAACTAGATAAATGGTGAATGCTTGTACTACTCAATTTTCCATATTCTGTCCTCAGCACACACTGCACGGATTCGATTTTAATCTGTCCCCTGTAATTTTTACGGGCATTGCTGTTGTTCGATGTGTATGATGCAGTTAGTTGAATGCAATATCATTAAAAATAATGTAAAGAATTCAAAATGCTGCCATACTGATTGGGCCATAATCAGCCAATGAAGATCAGATTGTGGCATCAGTCCAGCCTTAATATTCATTGTTAAATGTAGCTAAACATTTAAAATGAGAGGTTATTCCAGTCTTTGACTTATAATCAAATAAGAAGAAACAAATTCATATTTATTTTAAAACTTTGTCTTATGGGATAAGAAAAAATAAAATTTGATAAATATTTGTGTGTTTTTTACAATGTTTGATCTAATATGCACAGATGTATATATGGTATGTATGTATATATGTAGGTATGCATGTATACAAACAATATTTATTTTTATCAAAGTTAACATTCCAAAGCAAAGGATACCTAGACTAAAAAAAAACTTAACTTACTTTATTTAGTATAAATAGTACCATAAAGCTACACTTATTGATTTAAATTTTTAGTTTTATTGTGTGACAGCCACAAAATACAGATTGTATTGCAGTCACATTATAAAATTATTTTAAATCTGATCTTAAAGGATGACAACTTGTGAACGACGAACAATTATCCATTGACACTATATCCATAAACCTTCACATAATATAGGCTACAATTCCACATTTCGAAAAGTGGTCATAGACCCCTACTTATTAAAACACCCGGATTTTGAGGATTTAAAAACTGTCATAGTATGGCATATAAAATTACATTAAAAATACTTAAAATATAAATAAATTTTTGTATACAATGATCCAGAAATATAGACAAAAACTTTGAAAGGATACGTATGAGTAGCTTAAACAAGTCATTTAAAAATTCAAACTAAAATAGATTGTATGCAATGAAAAATCCTTATCAACTAAACCTTGCATTTTGCAATGTAGGGAGTTTTCCTATAACACGTATATCTACTACACAATTTTTATATATCCTAATCGGCAGAATAAGGATAAGTTTTCTATAAAGTAGTCCCAAGACGGCCTTAAGCAATTCCCCACGCAAAGTAGTTTGTTTGTACACCATTAGTTCTGTAATAGCGCTTACCTCAGTTTTTTAGCACCATGTCATACTACCTGTTAGGTTACATGCATATGTACTAATTACGCTAGTGAATTTGGGATGAGGAAAGTTAAATTTAGAGGAAGTGTACCTGAATTTGCATGGAGAGATAATGGAAAACCATTTTGGAAAAAAACTTCAATACACCTGACCGAGATTTGGACCCCAATCTCCTTGTCATCGGCAGTCTAGTCTAACACAAGAGTGACGCCTTAGACCATGTAGCCACCTAAGCAAGTTTGTTTAGAGTTTATTCTGCTTCATGTAATCAGATATTATTTTGATATTTTAATTATTATTATTTAATTTTTAAATATTTTATGTAAACAAAACAACAGTAAATATATAACAATAATTAACTATAAAATATATCAAAATATATATTAATGGCAAGTAATTTTTCATTGATCTTGTCAGTACCTACAACCCCCTTACTTATAATTTTCCATTTAATGTTTTCTATAACGCGATGTTTTCCGGAACACAAATACTGCGTTATAGGAGAATTTCCTGTAAAGGGCATCCATGGCAGAAAAGATGGTAAACGACGGCTAACAGGTTTTCTTCATTACAAACATTGACTGAACATGATTAATGTCAGCCTATTTGTAAATAGTTATTATTTACCTACTAATATGATATTATCAATAAAAAAGTGTCACCACAAGAGTCTGATAATAATTCCCTAAGGAGTACTGTATAATTGGCTTTTTCTGTAACTTATTGAAAGAAGAAAATATAACAAAACTATTGTGCTTTATGTTTTGCAGTGGTAACAAGAGATAAAATAAATAAATATTTTTATTACTTAGAACCACACAAAAGATTATTTTCAAAATAATACATTTTTATTTTGTAAACAGTGCATATGAACACATCCGAAGACTGTTTGTATGACATCATCAACCACCCTTATGTGTGGTCTGCCATCTTGATTTCATAAGAGCACACCACATTTTAGAATATTTCGTTTGAAAAGCATTTTTTGAGTGAACTATAATGTTGCTTTGTAAAAAAACAAGTCATTTAAAAATTCAAACTAAAATAGATTGTATGCAATGAAAAATCCTTATCAACTAAACCTTGCATTTTGCAATGTAGGGAGTTTTCCTATAACACGTATATCTACTACACAATTTTTATATATCCTAATCGGCAGAATAAGGATAAGTTTTCTATAAAGTAGTCCCAAGACGGCCTTAAGCAATTCCCCACGCAAAGTAGTTTGTTTGTACACCATTAGTTCTGTAATAGCGCTTACCTCAGTTTTTTAGCACCATGTCATACTACCTGTTAGGTTACATGCATATGTACTAATTACGCTAGTGAATTTGGGATGAGGAAAGTTAAATTTAGAGGAAGTGTACCTGAATTTGCATGGAGAGATAATGGAAAACCATTTTGGAAAAAAACTTCAATACACCTGACCGAGATTTGGACCCCAATCTCCTTGTCATCGGCAGTCTAGTCTAACACAAGAGTGACGCCTTAGACCATGTAGCCACCTAAGCAAGTTTGTTTAGAGTTTATTCTGCTTCATGTAATCAGATATTATTTTGATATTTTAATTATTATTATTTAATTTTTAAATATTTTATGTAAACAAAACAACAGTAAATATATAACAATAATTAACTATAAAATATATCAAAATATATATTAATGGCAAGTAATTTTTCATTGATCTTGTCAGTACCTACAACCCCCTTACTTATAATTTTCCATTTAATGTTTTCTATAACGCGATGTTTTCCGGAACACAAATACTGCGTTATAGGAGAATTTCCTGTAAAGGGCATCCATGGCAGAAAAGATGGTAAACGACGGCTAACAGGTTTTCTTCATTACAAACATTGACTGAACATGATTAATGTCAGCCTATTTGTAAATAGTTATTATTTACCTACTAATATGATATTATCAATAAAAAAGTGTCACCACAAGAGTCTGATAATAATTCCCTAAGGAGTACTGTATAATTGGCTTTTTCTGTAACTTATTGAAAGAAGAAAATATAACAAAACTATTGTGCTTTATGTTTTGCAGTGGTAACAAGAGATAAAATAAATAAATATTTTTATTACTTAGAACCACACAAAAGATTATTTTCAAAATAATACATTTTTATTTTGTAAACAGTGCATATGAACACATCCGAAGACTGTTTGTATGACATCATCAACCACCCTTATGTGTGGTCTGCCATCTTGATTTCATAAGAGCACACCACATTTTAGAATATTTCGTTTGAAAAGCATTTTTTGAGTGAACTATAATGTTGCTTTGTAAAAAATAGAAACATTAACAGAGTTATTTTCGTAAGTTAATGTTTCAATAATGTAAAAACGATTAATAATTAAAACAAATTGTTTGTTTGAGTCAATGTTTTGACTGACAAAAAGTTATTGACTGACTATAATGAGGTATGGATGAGGAAGGAAGCATTTGTGTGGAAGGAGAGAGGGAAACCATCTAGAGAAAACAACTCTCGGTGGATCCGACCAGGATTCAAACCCCTATCTGCCCATCATCAGCAGGCCAGTCTAACACAAAAGGGATGCCTTAGACCAATCAGCCATTGAGGCGGCTCATTAAGATTGTGATAATTGTGATGTTTTGAGACATTTAATGAATAGTTTATAATACTAGTAAATAATTTTCCATCAAACATAATTTATTATTGTACTGGTTGTAAATATGACTGAAAATGTTTTTAAAATCTTATTTGTGCATTTTTTTCTACAATTATGTCACATATATATTACTAACTTATTAATTTTATGTTAATACTAATTTCAAAACATTCGTCATAAAGGCACTATGAATTTTTTATTCTTCCCAAACACTTTTTCTATTTTGATTTGTAAAATAAAAATTTGTAGAAAAAGTCAAAGAATATAAATAAATCAGCCATGTATATTTGCTAATGATCTCTAAAATACAGGGATGATTGTTTTTGTTTATTTATTTTTAAATTGACTGTATACTTTTATTTTGTATTCTCTCCGCACAACACTGAATGTTAAACCAATCTGGTTCACTGTTCAACAAAGAGTCACTTCTCCTTTCACAATGCCGACACAGCTGCTATAACCTCTAGAAGTGATAAACACTTTTATCACAAAACGCAACAGCTATGTTTAATAAATATACAATTTAACAATACTAAATTGAAATATATATTATATATAAAGAAAAATTATAATGGTCACAATGACCAATGATTGAATGGTGATTGAGACTAAGGGTGGGAGTAGTGAAGATCTTTTAAGAAGACGACAGCAGGAAGAGTTGTTTTATAGGTGTGTAAGAGACCTTCTATGGAAAAAAGAAGTGCCCTTGAGGTGTAACAAAGTGTTGTACAGGGCGGGCATACTTTGTATACTCCATTCACGGTAAGAATTACTCTCTGAAAGGTCTTTTTTCCTACCAATATCCTACTATATAATAGATTTCTGGTAGGGAAAAAGGCCTTTCAGAAATCAATTCCTACGCTGAGCAGATTTTACCCTTTGTCACACATGCAGTAGAAACATGGAATTGAATGTAAGAGAGAATCACAAAAATAAAAAAGGGAGAGAAAAAAAAAGACTTAGTCATTTGTAAAGTTTCAATATAACTATGATAAAACATATGTATTATACAACAGTAATAGTACAAACTTTTGGTAAAAATATATTTTTAATTCATGGAATGTTTTCTTGTTTAGATCATATATATTTTACATCCGTTTGAATATTTTATATCGATGCTGATATTATAAAGCCACTATAATTTTATTTATTTATTTGTCATTGTTTAGCTCTATACAAATAAATTTTAAAGAACCATATTTCATAAATAAAAGTTACACTTTCTACTTCCTGTGTTAAAAGAATAATTATATATAGTGTAAATTGTTGTGCACTAACTTTATTTAGTTACATCAACTAGTATCCCAACCATTTATAAATTTTAGTAACTTTACATTAAAGAGGAGATGTACTTTTTAATTTCAAGTTGGTAGTGTAATATTATAATTTTCTTATAAAATTATAATATATAACCATTCAAAATTATGTATTAATTATGAACTTAGTTCAATTCCAAACACATATTAAATTCATTATCATCACATGTTAGTTGCAATTAAAAAAAAGTTTTTAGAAAAACCAGCCAAATGTTCTGTTTCTAAATTGCTATTCTTTTAAATTATATCATTTATCTAAATCCATATAAGTTGTATATATTCATACAAAGCTGATTTATATAATTTTAAAATATTTATCATTTGTGATAATTAATAATAATAATTCAAACAAATCAGTCAATTTTCTCATATACACATTATCTGCATCTCTATCTTAATAACAATTATCATACTTCCCTGTGGAATTTGTGTTTTTGAAAAAAAAAACTTGTTCGAAGTTTAACAGAAGATTACGTTCAAAAAACACAAACACCATACACCAGTGACAGATTTTGTAGCTAATGAAATTAAATTGGATACTTAGTTTCGACTTTAAGGGAGAACAAAAATATGGCATGTAAATTTGAGTAAATAGTTGCTTTAATCAATTTTATCTTTGAATTCTTCACATGAGTTTATACCAATAGTTTCCCAAATGTTTATAATTAATAGGGGATAATGGTGCAGATCACTTGGTCGTGTGCATTCTTGTGACATCGCGCTCACTCATGGTTGGTACACGTGGTTTTTTCTCTGGTGTGATGGCTGACCCAGTAATGGTTAGGCCGGACTTTAATACTAAGTGTCCACTTTCATCTTCCAGCAAGTGTGATACAGATCTCACTTCTCGGGAGACGTTCCTGTTAGGAATAACACATATTTAAAAGAAAAGTTCTTCAAATGGAGAAGAAAAATGCCCTTGAAGTGTAATAAAGTGTTGTGTAGGACATACTTTGTACCCATAATCACATATGCAGCAGAAACATAGATAAAGATTGTAAGAGACTAGGAAAGTGTAAGTCATGGGAATGAAGTTTCTGAGGAGCAATTAAAGGAGGAATATGGAGTTATTTTACTAAAATGACTCGGCCAGAGGCTGGAAATGGTTCATAATACTGATGATGAGATCTTTAAAGAAAACTTCACTTTTCGAGGTACATTTTTTATGTTTGCAAGAAGGTGCTGTGAAGAGGAATAGAAACAAATAAAAGAAATGAACACAATGTGGCTTTTAGTATGTAACTAGAGAAGAAACACAATTCACACTTTACATTGCTACCACTGAAAAAGTGGTGACTCCTCATTGAGTGCTCGGGTCCAAGTGCACTGCTTATAATTTCATACAAAATAATATCTCATAATAACACTTCATAATGAATTAGTATAACTATATATAACCCTGATTTTGGTTGAAAGAACAGTTTAGAAATTTCAAATATATTTCTTTGCGGCTAACATTGCTAACATTTAACTATATTATTTGTGTTTTTATATAGGTATTGATAATATCAAAAGTGACAGCTACTGACAATATGACTTGATGTATGAATGTATTTAAAAATATTTAGTAACTACCAGATACTGTTCTTCCTACCAAAATCAGCCTATAGATTGTATTGCTCACAGTACATTGTAAAATGATGGAATTATCTCGACTAAGTGCTTGCGCATATCATTATATTTACTATTCCCCTTGTGAGCTTGACTGCTAATGCTCCTTTTCACAACATTCTCTGCTTGGTGCATACAACCATCTGAGCAAGTGCATTGAAAAAATAAAGTTGTTGACCAGGCTAGCATGTTTTAAACTGTTCCTTTAACACAACTCCATAGCGAAATTGGTGATTTGTTTTGAAATTAGGAGTTAACACTAAAGCATTGCTTCTGAGCTGTTGTGTTTTTTAACATTCAACTGTTTCTCAATTCTCACAAAATTAATTATTTCCAAACATGAATGGATGTAGACAGTTGTTATTATCTTATAATCATTGCTACCATGTTTTTCTTTTTAATAAAATGAATTATATATGGAAAATATTTCACTTCAGACTTAAATTCTATGAAGTAATTGAAAGGATTACAAGATCTAAAGAAAGAAAAGTGGCATTTTTTAAATTGAATATAGCTCAGTATTAATTTAGTATTTTGCAATTATTTTCCTTGCACAAAAAAAAATTTACTTAAGTTTAATGTTTTGTAAATAATTTTTCTATTTTATTAATTTTGTGTTAGTTTTATTTAAGGTATTTAAAAAGTGGCGTTTCTTTTTATTAAGTTGCAAATTATAAGATTAAACTATTAACTGGTGTAAAATGTTAGCATAAGTAAAATGATAGATTATACAAAAAATTGTCTGTATTGTCATAGCTTAGAATATTTTAATTTGAGTACCACCTGTTGTTTATTTTTTTTGTCTCCAGCCGCCACTGCACTGAAAAAAAATGTAGGTAATGGCTGCTTCTTGAATAAAAGTTATCGTTACTGCTCAATTTCTCGACTTAGGTTTCATTTTATCAAAACTCATTGGGAGAGAAAGTGAACTGCGCAAGGCAATTTCTTAAAAAAATATGCCCTTATCCACCCCCACACCCCCAACTCTCATCCCCCTAAAAAAAGGGGGGGAAATTTAAAAAGTAATAGGATCAACTGACCTTCGGTGGCCACATTGTCTAAAGCGTCACTCTTGCAATATACTAGACTGCCAATGACAAGAAGATCGGGGTTTGATCCCGGTCGGGTGTAGCGAGAGTGTTTTTGTTAAATGGTTTTCCACTTTCCTTCTCTAAATCCAACCTTCCTCATCCCTAACACATAGTATAATTAGTACATAATTGTATAACCCAAACGATTATTAAGACACAGTACTAAAAAAAGTATCAACTGGTTATAGTATTCATCAATGCAAAAGAAAATAACATTAATTATTTAAATACTCATTGTTGAAGGTCATAAAACAGTGTTAATAATGTATTTATTTCTTAATTCAAAAATTCAACATAACTAAATAGTGTGAATATTTAACTAGAGAAAAGCAGCATTATTGCAGCCTTCCAGGATTGAAAGCTTGGCCTTCTGGTTCATTCTTGCACTCAAGCCATTCAAACAGTACTTACTTCCAGTTTATTAAATGGGTTGACAACTTGTGTGCTTACTTAAGCTACACGAGTGTTTCAAAGTGACTGTTAAACCATAGACACGGATATCACTTACCCGCTTGCTTTCCGAATGATAACTTTGTTTTGTACTATTTTGTGAACTTTAGGCCATGACGCCAGAGAAAGCCTCCTTTGAGCCCTGACCTTCAAAGTCTCTTCATCAACTACAGAAGTTACTGGAAGGCCTGTATCTGGTCTCTGAAAAATAAAAATAAATTGATTATGCTTAATAGTGAATTAATGTATTTTAATTAGAGTTGGGTTGAATTCACTCTTTTACAAATCCAAATCTCAAATACACATTTCCACTTTACTGTCTAATCTTCAATCCGAATCCGAATCCGAATCTTAGAAAACATTATGAACACAAGAAGAAATAGAAATACTATGGAATAATAGAAAATAAAAATCGTAGCTAAATGTTTATATTATTTCTTATAATCTTTTAACATTCATACTATCAGTTAAGTGTTAAATTACTTCTCTGGGGTCTGGTTCTTAAGTTCATCCTATAATGATATTGGCTATGAACCACTAATAAGCACTATTATTGCTATAAAGCAATTTTCAAAGCTATGAGAGTTGAATTTGATATTTTCTTGAATCTCAAATTTCCTTAAAGTTTCGAGTTATTTGAAGGTTCAATCCTTAAATTTAATTTTTAGACACAAACTTTGGAAAAGTAGAAGACACAAGGAAAGGTCAGTGTTTTTGTAGTTTTTAAATCAAAACATTTGTTTGGCTAAAGCAAACCAAATAATTCTCCAGTAGAAACATAAAGCTTAATTTTCTTCAGATGGTGATATTAACAGTTGTTGAATATGTCAAGGATGTCCTGGAGTTTATTGACAACTTCGCTAATTATTAAACATACCGGCTAGTCAATGTAACAAATTTTATTGGGAGCAATTTTTTGGAAGAACAGTTTAAAGAGCTTCACAGAAAATTGAGTGGGAAAACTATATGGTCACAGCTCATCCAAGGACAAATAATTGTAGGAAGGACCTTATGCGCCGATTTAAATGTCACTAGTCTACGTTCATGTACTCCTGCAGGCTATTTTTGTGCTCTACCCATCCGGCCTATCTCCACATTTACTCTAATCGAGTAAGGATGATATAAGTAGATCGTGTTTAACCACATACCAGATAAGACGAGACTAATTCCTTTGTGTGTCCAACTTTGGGAATACTCTTATACAGAGTGGCCCACGGAAAAGTAGCCCGCCTCTTATATCCAGCAGGCGCCTCACTCTGAATTGGAGGAGGTAAATCCTCTTCCACCCATATTGTGACATGAAGAATGAGTAAGTGAACTGCTTGTCTAAAGCACAAGACAGGTGGAAGGGGATTGACCTCCTCCAATTCAGAGTGAGGCGCCTGCTGGATATAGGAGGCGGGCTACATTTCCGTGGGCCATCCTGTATTATCAAGTCATGAGTTATGGAGAAGTAATTTTTTCCAGACCATATGAATGTGTACAGTTCTGATTATATATATATATATATATAAATATTTCAATATTGGTACTTAACATTTATTTTTACAAGCTATCATTTATATCACTATACATTATTATTACTATGTGCAAGTGGTATGAGTTATATTGATTTTGTTAAATAAGATTAAAGCTTTATCAAATGATAAATATTCAGTATTGATCACTTTTGACACCCCCCCCCTTTAATGAGTTCTGATTGAATAAAACCTAGTTCGAGGGATTGTATGGTAACAATCAATTTCCTTCAAGAGGCAGCCATTACCTCTTTGTCCAGTGGCAGCAATGTAAAGTGTGAACTGTGTTCTTTTCATTGTAAAAGCCAAATTGTGTTTGCTCCCTTTCATATGTTTCTATCTATCTGTCTATCTATCCTGTACCTCCTTAAAAATATAATAGAATCTGGTATCACCAAAGTTTGGACGATTTCCACATGTCCATCACAAACTCTGCCTTAAAATACATATGAGTGAAGAGTTATTAGCTCGGTGTCCAGAGCATTGGCATACTAAGTCAAAGGATGCAGGTTCGATTCCCATGTCCAGGTGTCGTCTCTCAATTTACCAAATATGATATTTAGATATGGCTAAAACCATAAATAACAAGTATTATAGCTTTGATATTTAATCCAACATTTTGATTGTTTTCCTTTTTAGAAAGTTAGATGCAATACTGCTGATATAATTTAAAAGCAATCAATTAGATATAATTTAATTAGCAAACACTTTATTGAAAACATATTTGTTTAATTTAGCAAACTGTTTTACACATATGAATCATACATTTAACTCCTTTATTTCTATTGAATATATACAGCAGGGTGAATATATTTTTAAAGTATATATAATAATGTTTATTTTGTACATGCAATGCAAAATAAATTCATCTATAAGAAAAATACTTATTTTATTAAACTAAGTATCAAATTAATTTTTTTTTAAAATACCAGAAACCATGGAAAATAATATTCATGGTATACAATAATGATAAATCGATTAACTTAATATATTTAAAAATAGTAGGTCTATGACTCTTTTGCATATTTTTTAAATAAATACATTTTTTAATATGAGTCCTACATGTCCTGTGAACTTTGTTTTGTTTCTAATTTAATATGTTATATTTAAATTACTAAATATATTAAATATGTGAAGTCAAATTATCACAGAGCTTATTACTTGGCTGATCATTTATTGTGTACCATGATTTATTTTTTATATGTTAATGCTATTTCATTAAACTGGTGCTTGGTGCATTACATTATTTATAAACATTTTACAGTTACCATTTATAAAAAAAATTACCTATAATTTTAATCCCAATTACAATAAGAAATCCTTTTGCTTTTTAATACCTTTATGACTTTTTTTGTATTTTTAACCTGGTCTGTGTGCAAAGTTAGGTCTGGAAGGCACTGATAAAGTTTTTTCCCATTTTTTGCCTCTCCTTGCTTTTTGTCAAAACCACCTGAAACAGAGCCAAACATTTGATGTTTTATAAATTATTATAATTATTAGAGATGGGTCGAATCCTATATTTCTAGAATTTGAATCTTAAATTTTCTTTTGAATCTAGAAAACAAATTGGAATTCTTTAAATTTTTAAAATTTGTACTGTTTTATTTAAGCGAAAATATTTAAAATTGTATTTTAAAAAATTTTTAAAGGCTTGGGTACCGCTGACAAGTGCATAAAAGTGCATAAATTTAATTGAACATGCAAACTATTCATATTATTATGGTTAATGATGTGTAAAAAGTATAGCTACTTTATTAATAGTGACATTTTCTTTTTATACCAATACTTTTTTATTCGCTAATTTTAAGCACATACGTATTTACATTTCAATATCTAGTGAAACAACCATTTGGCTATAATTTAATATTTATGTATTTGTATTAGTATTGTAATCGTTTCATTTTTAGACTGATTAAAAGTTCCTGCTTCGCTAAGAATTGTTCTAGAAATAAAACTGGGTCTTAAATATGATCAATTATTTTGTATATAATTTTATTTTTTTACTTTTAACACCTAAAAACACAAAATCACTACATAATGTAATACTTTATATTTTGATACTGATATCTGCTATTATCAATACTTATTACCAATGCTAGAGATGAGCAAAGTATCAATAGGTACGTTCTTCTAGTACCAGAAATGAATATAATTTACTGATATCTTTCTTTCAATTCTATAAATGAATAAAGTAAGTTATCAATACTTTTATTTTGATACATCCCTAATTGTCGCAACATAGGTGTCGACGCCCACCTGTTTGGTTCTTCACCGTGAGACTCCAGTGCTGCGTGTTATTCATCTGAGCAGGGGGCAGGAAGTGGGACTGACTCTCCCCGTGGTGACCACCATTGTTATTGGTGTCCTCCCCCACCCCAGAGTCCGACTGACTGGCCGTGTGACGCCGAGAGCAGGCGGGGAACGAGAGCCTCATCTCCACGTCGTGATGATCCTGTGGGAAGGTCGTTGTGCCAGCTACTGTCACTGTCCAGCCACTTCCTGTTCCTGAGATATCACAAATATATTAGTGTGAAGAAAATTACCAAAAACACAACACTAGCTATATTTGTGTATGTGTATTTGAAGGTGGGTTTACCTACCTTCTCTATGGCATTAAGTACCTGAAAGTTTATTGCCGCACTTACAAAGTACACCATCTATCCCTATATTGAGCTGGTTCTATCCAGTCCACCTCATTACACCCTATCTATATCTTTAACTAGTTCTATCCAGTTTACCTCAATACACCCTATATCTATATTGAGCTAGTTTTATCCTGTCCACTTCATTAAACCCTATCCCTATATGGAGCTAGTTTTATCCAATCCACCTCATTACACCCTATACCTATCTTGATCTAGCTCTATCCAGTCCACCTCATTATACCTTATACATATTGAGCTAGTTCTATCCAGTCCACCTCAATACACCCTATCCCTATATTGAGATAGTTCTATCTTGTCCACCTCACTACACCCTATCCCTATATTTAGTTCTATCCTGTCCACTTCATTAAACCCTATCCCTATATTGAGATAGTTCTATCCAATCCACCTCAATACACCCTATATCTATCTTGAGCTAGTTCTATACAGTCCACCTCATTACACCTTATCTGTATCTTGAGCTTTCTAGCTTAATTATCATGTTCTTTAAATTGAAAAATGACAACTGAGCATGGGAATCGAACCAGGGACCTTTGGCCTAATACACCAATACTTTTACTACAGATCTATCCAGGAGCTATTCCTGGGCCAGGGCACAGACAATGTATATATACTTTATTGTATAGCGTTGCTTTTTTTAAACTTTATTCACTTTGAACGTTCAATGTATTTGCACTATTGATAGTATAAAGACACAACCGAGTACCCGATGGCTTTGAAATCAATGATAGCTCTTAGTAGCCGATGATATTCAAACGTCCAACACAGACTCTGCCTTAAAATATGAGTGGTGAATGACTCTGAACATGGGACGAACCCTAGATAGCTCATTGGAGAGTATTGGTGCGCTAAGTCAAATGTCCCGGGTTCGATTCCCGTGTCCAAGTGTCAGTTTTCAATGTATTTGATTATATTGCAAGTGGTACAGTTATACTCTATAATCTGAATCTGGGAGGGAAGGGAATATAAAAAAAAAAAGATGTTTAATTATTTATTGTCCTTACATCCAGATTTCTTGTGGCTAACCATAAATATAGCCCTGATTATTCAATGCTTATCATGAATTAATAAATATTTTTACCAATTTTAAATATCCCCTAAGATGTACGGGTACGCTTACCCTAGGTTGAATACCACTGCTCTAGTATCAGCTCAACATAATTCGAGTGATTTTTTTCTAAAGTACTATCCTCATCATTTTGCTCCTTTTAGATTAGGGTCACCCAAAGTTTTTTATTTAACTAAGGGGCCAAACGCATAGAATTATTTTGTAGAAGCTGGGGTCCTACCTGTGGAGGCTCCCCATAGGGAAAGAATCCCCAAAAGGAGATGGAAAGGAATTTTTCTTTGACTTTAAAGTCACCTTGAAATAATTTAAAGGGTTTTAAATATATGATTAATTTTTTATGGCTAACCTAGACATAAGAGGGATACAAAAATGCATCGTTAGTAATATTTTCAGAGGGTACTAATCTATAAACGTGCCTCAGTGTTCTCGGCCATCACCAAGTCTCGTTTATAATTTATAAACGTACCTCAGTGTTCTCGGCCATCACCAAGTCTCGTTTATAATGTATAAACGTGCCTCAGTGTTCTCGGCCATCACCAAGTCTCGTTTATAATTTATAAACGTGCCTCAGTGTTCTTGGCCATCACCAAGTCTCGTTTATAATTTATAAACGTGCCTCAGTGTTCTCGGCCATCACCAAGTCTCGTTTATAATTTATAAACGTGCCTCAGTGTTCTCGGCCATAACCAAGTCTCGTTTATAATCTATAAACGTACCTCAGTGTTCTCGGCCATCACCAAGTCTCGTTAGTAATTTAAAAACGTGCCTCAGTGCTCATGACCATCGCCAAGACTTTTTAGTGAGATTAAAACGCACCTCAGCGCTCTCGACCATCGTAAAGGTTATTTACTAATTTAGAAACAAAGCACTGCTACTGCTACCTCCAGCTTGTTGCGGCTGTTGGTACTGGTACGGGGTCGCCTCGTTCTGGTGGTAGTTCTGCGTCCTCGACCTCGTCCGTTGAGGTCTCGAGCTCCTCCTCGCCCTCACAGGCCACCTGAGGGGGTACACTGCCGGGCTCCCGTCCCCATCGTCCTCGGAGTCACCGCTCGAAGACACGGAGGACTCTGAACACGCGAGCTCTCCGGAACCTTCCAGGACGTTGCTTATCCCGAGTCTGGGGGAGCCGGATATTTGAAGGTAGGTCGTGCTGTGGTCTGAATCGGGCGTCGGGGGGGTCTTCGGTAGCGTCAAAGGCCCCCTATCCGCCGTGGGTACCGACGATTGCCTCCTAGTCGCGGGCAGCAGCTCCGGTAAGGTGGTGGTAGGAGATGGCGCGGCGAGGTCGTCGTCAGTCGGAGGTGGCCTATAAGGCACGGTGCACTGTCGTATTCTGTTCTCGCCCCCGCCGACCACCGATACGGTTTTTGGTAAAGGGGCCAACTTTTGTCGACGTTCCTCTTTATCTGATGTGTTGCACGAGCCTGTAATATATCAGACACATTTTCCGTCAACGTTTATGTGAATATTGGAAATGATAACAGTGACATATATCACGAAATACATTTATATTAAATACTGTTGGACAATGTAAATATTAGCAACATGGGGGAATAACATACATAAAGACATAATTTAAATCAGCGGTTCCCAAACTTTTTGACTGGCGTACCACGCCAACGATTTGGATTTAGTCATTTGGAGGTCTGACACCTTAGCTCAGTCGGTAGCGTGTCTGCCTACTAACCTAAGTGTCCCGGGTTCGATTCTCGGAATTGACAAAAATTTATCATAGATAAAATATGGATTTACCCTTTCACATTGATAAATTGACGGCCTGGGACTGGATGATGTGCCTGCCCTAGTATTAAGATAGATTATAAGGCATGTATGAAGCTACGACAGGCCTAGCCAACCGGTAGAGGAAAAATATGTGACTTGAATTAATAACCGTTCCAGACCACAGACTTGAAATAGTAATGGATGTAATTTGATAATTTGGAGTACATTATTCGGTACATTTTTAATGGTACCCAGATCTAATCATTGTTGCCACCCCTCCAATCACTGTTTAGATCTGTTTTACTTTTGGTTAAACTAGGTCGTAATATATTCATGAGATTTGATTAGGTCCAATCATTTTCCGACTTTAATTTGCTTGTGTTGTTTGTCTTCTCACGGCGTACCACAGTGAGTAATTGTACGTACCACAGTTTGGGAACCTCTTATCTAGATATAATATTATCATCCACGCCACTAAATAGTGGAATTTTAACAAAAGAACAACTGGTATAAGACAAATTAAAAATCAATTAATGTACTGTACATATATTTTGTGTAAAATTACATAAATCTGATCAAACAAATAAAAAGTTTATTAATATGTATCAGTTGAAAATTGACACTTGGACATGGGAATACAACCCTGGACCTTTGGCTTAGTGTACCAATGCTCTACCACGGAGCTATCCAGGATTCCCATGTTTACAATTATTTATACTTTGAGTGTTGATATCCGTTGAATAAAAAAATGCTTATAATGGGAAACAACATTTACGTAATTATGTTAGCACACATAGTTGTGCAATTTAACTATACAACTATTTATAATTTGTTACTTTGAATGGTCAATTATAAAGGGTAGGTGGCAGGATATTTGGATAAAAATACGTTTCTACTTACCATCTTCAACATTGCTTTCATCTGGTGTACTTAGATTTTCTTTTATTAGGTAAAAGTTGATCCACCCTTTAGACAAAGACAGCAGGTCTCTTTCTTCAGCTTGTGGCATCAACGAGGCTCTACCTTGGTAGCACTTTGAGATTTCCAATGGAACTATCTTAGCCTGTTCTACGGGCGTGCTCCCATATTGATCTGGCGGAGGGGCTTTTATCTGATCCAACTGTACGAGCTTATGTTGCGTAGTCGCATTTACATAGTCCAATCCTTGCCTCGATAAACTTTCAACTGCTTTTGGTTGATGCACTGTTCGTTTTGGCAGTGTTTTTCTTTTCAAACTACTCCTGCGGCTGTCCCTGCCACCACTATTATTATTAACTTGTTTATCATTACTACTGCTACTCTCATATTCTAAGAGTTGTTCACTGTAATTAAAATCACCATCAGTGCTTGTTCGCTGTATCTCAGATTTCTGTTTGATACCTTTAGTTTTCCTTATAATATTGTCTTCCGTTTTTATGCTTTTCCTCCTTCTGATTTCATCCACATAAATGTCTTCCTTATTTTTATTGTCGTTCAACGTACTGTTTTCTTTGTTATTACTCTGATAGAGGGCATCATTGTTGATGTTCCTTTCTGAATGAGAAGTTTTGTTGAATTCAAAGTTGGTGACGTTGATGGGGTTCCCATTGCTCTTTCTCCGTGATTTTTTAATTTGATTTGTTTTACTGTCAACATATGTTGAATTTAATGCATTGTTAATATCATTTTCATCCTGTTTGGCACTGTTCTCGATTTTTTCAGCGGTCAAAGAGGCTCTCCGGGATTGATCTGCCAACAAACGGTTCTGATCTTCCGTTGAAGACTCCAACGACCCACTTTTTTCTTCAGGAATCACCTCGAATCTCTGTTGAAATCTATTTGCCAAAATGTTGGCTGATCGTCTCGTGGGGGCAGATTGTTGAATAGGTCGCGTGGGTCTTCTAATCGGTAAGTTTGAGGGTTTAGGTGAATTTGAAATCAATTGTGAACCTATAGGAAAATTGGTTTGTTCTTTACTTAGTTTGTACTGTCCTAAAGGAGATTTCATGATTGGTATTTGAGATTTATGTGCATTTAAAACTTTGGTTGAACTTGAAGAGTAAGAATTTGTATCTATAGATTGTTTACTTTGGTTGTTTAAGCCATTCTGGTTAGAAACTATAGGTTCTAAGGATAAATATATTTTATGTTCTGTAGCCCTTTTTCCGTCCACTGCTCCGTTTTTATGACGAATTTGGTCTGATTGACTATTTGTACTAATTGTGTGTGCATCCATTTCATAATTGCGTTTATTTAGGCCCTGCATTGTATCTGTGTTGTTTTTATCCATAGTTATTGGCGCTTGTACTTTTTCTTTAATATGACATTGTGTACAAATTTCCTCAACATTAAAATTATCCTCCTCTCTCTTTTTAATTAATGGTTGTATATTTGTAGTATGCATTAGATTAACTTCATTTGGACTGTTACTATTTAAAACATTTTCGTTAAGTCCACATTTGGGGCTCATTGGACTAGTAGAGGCTTCTCTGAAGTTTTTGTTGATATTGTTCGTTTCTTCGCCCGCCGATTTAACATCACACGGATGTTCTTCCTGTCTTGACTTGCCTTGTTCTTTCTCTTTAATCGGTGGAGGCATTGATTCCTTTTGTGATATTACATGATTCGTGTCTTGAGGCTTCAGGGATTGTTCACCCGAAGGTGAACATTTACTTTCTGTTACATGTTTTTCTTTCTTCTTAGCCACCTTCGAATCTTGATCATTAGGTATGTTACTTAGTTTTTCTTTCAAAGTTGGAGACAGTTTCACACCTCGATTATTGGGTGTTTTTGTTCTTGGAAGTGTTTTTCTTTGATATTTTGATAGAACCTTCTTTTTTTCGTCATTCGAGGACTCTCCTAACTCTTTACTATTTTGTTTTTTAATTTTCTTGACTTCCAGCTCATGATACCTTTCGGAAAGTTTTTTCTTTAATTTTTCAGGCATGCTTTGTGATATAGTATTTGGTTTTATTGGCATTTCTTTACCGCTGTCGTCCTTTCCCGAGATAGATACAAAAAAAGCTTTAGCTCTTCCTCTTGGTGTGACCATGTATATTAATTTATGTTTATGCTCATTGTTTTCCACTGGCAATAGATCAACAATATCTGATCTTACTACTTTATTGCAGTGATGAGCACTTGCCACTCTTTTCTTATGATTAGGAGAGAATGTTTCTTCAAGGCTATCGACTAGGCTTAGACATTCAGAGTCGCTGTTACTATTACTTGAACAATCTCCTGAAGATGTGTTTACCAACATTGACATGGATCGTGGGAGAGCAGAATAGCGGGGCACAACTAATTCGGCATCTACATTTTTACGATAAACACTACCAGTTCCAATGCAAGAACTTAAAGGTCCCTGCTCTCCACTAATGTTTTCCGATACTGATCTTTGATTCGCCCAGAAATGTTGACGTTGATGTTGTGTTCTAAGACACCTGGCTTCATCAGTTACGTGACTCCAATTGTAAGCTGTTTGTGAGAGAATTGGCGATAGAATATTATCTCTGTCTTTAAATCGCAAACAGTCCGAATCATGATTGCTGTAAATAATCTGTCTCGCTTCATTGACTTTAGTGTCACAAATCTCATTATTATTTTGTAAAGTATTTACAGAACGGGTATAACACATTTTTGGGTCGATAAATTCAAAATTTTTGCCCTTGTCAAATTCAAGGGACCCAACCGGATGAGATTTTGTTCCGCAAAATTCAACAACTTGAAATTTTGATGGAAGAAGCGGTAGATTATGGTTATTATTTAAACAATTATTTGGTTTTAATATATCACTTTGTGCACTAGTTTGTTTGTTCAGTAATGACATAACATGATATGTAGAACTAGGCGCCTCATTGACACACAAAATTGTAGAAGTTTGTTTAATGATGGCACAAGATCGACTGGGCATGCAACCATCATCTATTTTATGGTCCTTGTCCTGCATGTTCTCAAGTTTGTTTGCCATTTTATGGTCATCTTTGTTCTCTTTAAAACATTTTGTAAGCTTACAATTAGAATCACCACAAAGTTTTCCACCTAGCATTTGACTAGTACCTTGCGCTGATGTCTGAGTAGATCGAGTTGTTACGTCATTTGGCATTACGTTAGTAGGCTTGTCTTTAACGTTAAGGACGGAAAAAATACTTCCCACATTTGATTCAGTCACTTCCCCTTTCTGGTCCTCCATGAATGAAATATGGTCTATTTCTTGTACAAAGTCAGAAAAAGCTGTAAGCTCACTAGATTTCCCACTTTCACGATCTGGTGTGTTGTGTGTCACAACCGATTCTGATCTTAAACTTAAAGTCATATCTTGTGTTGAAAATGTGTGATCACTCACCGTCTGGTCAAGAGTAGTAGAATTTTCCAGTGATTTGATCTGTATTTCTGTCCCTTCAGGTGTTGTGCTAGGCCTGCTAGAACCTGAAGAATTTCCCACTGGTGTTATGCTGCACGATTCGGATATCCTGTCGGATGAAGTAGACATGTTATGTGTCTGGTCAGACTCTGGTGTGGTAACGATACATTCTGTTGGAGTACAAGCGCTTACGTCGGTGCTCGTTTCTGATGTCCGACCTAAAGGTGATTCGTTGTAACCCGAGGACTGCCCTGACCTAGACTCACTATTATTCCCCCCTCTGTCCGGTGAGCTGCTGGAACTTTGGGACGGTTCATCTAAAGACATTTTTTTGACTTCGTATGATTTACTGCCGCCATTTGAACGTTGCGAAATAATCTGTGATTCTTCCAGTTTTTGCTCATTTTGGTCTAAGAACTCTTTGGCTTCAGCTTGGTCTTGTTTTAATACATAATCTTTTTCATCTGATGTAGGGTCATTTTTATTTTCTGATAAAACATTTCTCCTTGATAAACGACCATCTGTACCAGGCGTTTCGTCTTTATTGCCTTCCTGAAGTTTCCCTATCACTTTAGAGCTTTTAGGTAGGACACTTTCATCATTTGCAAGAGATATCTCACTCTGAGTAATTGCTGAATCCGATCTTAAGCTGAGTGTCATATCTTGTGTTGAGATTGTGTGGTCACTCGTCGTCTTGTAAAATGAAGGCGAGCTCTCAAAATTTGATTTAATTTCTGATGTATCTATTCTAGAATCATTGCTTCTGAAAGTGGTGTTTTCTGAAGCGGATGGGTTTTCATGAAGCAATTCACTGACTTCACGTGAGCTTGTTTTCTCTGTGTCACCAACTTGATCACTTTGATTAGCAGCTGATTCAGACCTTAGACTTAGTGTCATATCTTGCGTTGAAATGGTGTGATCGCTTTTGTCGGGATACATTGTTGGTGAACTCATTCCTGCAACTGATGCCCTTGGAACTACTTTTCTAAAATCTTCATCCATAGAGGAAGTACTTCCAAAAGCAGAGGTGTTTACAGGATGGCACGTGCAGTCGTAATTCTCATCTTCTTTACTCTCTCCAACTATTTCTTCATTATCAATCAAAGTTATTCCTGATATTAAACTAAGTGTTGCATCTTGCGTAGAGAAGGTGTGATCACTGTTATTCGGATATAAAGTAGTAGAACTCCCTGATAACATTTTAAGGTTTTCTATCTCAACCCCGAAATGTCCCTCCGGAGTTATTTTTGAATTCGAGGTATTGTCAATCTCCGAGTCTCCTTTTTTATCTGCATTTGTTAATTCAGATGTTAAACTTACTGTTAGATCTTGCGTTGATATTGTGTGGTCACTCTTGGTTTGATACAAAGTTGGAGAGCTTAATATTTCAAATTTGGCACCTAATGATTCTTTTCTAGACGTTTTAGTAACAGATAGGTTATCCTCTGTAGCTGACGGAGACAACTGTTCATTCTCGAAATTATCCATCGATATTATTTTTCCATCAACCAATGATGATTCATTTCGTTCAGCAGCTGAATCTGATATTATACTCACAGTCATGTCCTGCGTCGATAAAGTATGATCACTTTTAGTTTGATAGTAGTTTGAAGAGCTTTCCTCCAACACAATAGCTTGAATTTCTAGCTTAAGCTCTTGAATCTTAGTTGAGCTGCGTGAATGCAGATTGGCTGTTGCATTGCCTTCCCTTGCTTGTGGATAAGACGTTCTTCTCCTAAAAATACAAGAACGCCCAATGGGGGACAAGCTATTTCTGTTCCAACTTCCTCCTGCCAGCTGTTCTGAGTATCTTCTATGGAAACATTTGTCTATTGAATCCTGTGATAGCAGTCTTGCAATTTTGTTTGAACGTGAAATATTAAATTTTTCTAACATTCGTCTTTCATTTTTATATGAATCTTTGCTAGTAGAATGCTCCAAAGATGATTTTTTATCGTTAACTAAGTTTTTGTCTGTAAAGCATTCATTTCTATGCCCATTCTGTCTATTCGAAGATGGGGAATCTCGTCGTCCATCCTCAGAGTCTTCCTCTCCGTGTCTCTTTCCACCTTCGCGGATATTTCTCGACCCACTGCTGTGGTCGGAAGGTATTGCCTCAGGTGTGACCACGGGGACTGTGGCCACGCCGCCACTATCGCTGGAGTCCGACCGTTGTTTGGTGAGTGTGTACCTCCTCATGACTGTTTCTGGCACAGAATACCGGCGGTGGGGTAGAGGAGAGGAGTGTTGAGAGTGGGTTCCTGCGCGGTTCATTCTCTGTCCAGTTCCCATCCCAGTCGGCACATTGGGCTCTTCCACGAGGTGGAGTTTCCGAGTCTCCTTGGCTCTGAAAGCAACAACAAAAAAACACTCATGAATAACTTTTTTTTTATGTACACAAATGAGCACTTAATTGATTGCAAGTTGACTAGTACAGAATAAACGAACAGTTAACATGGCTGCTATTAACAAAATTACTAGAATTCATTAACAATTGTGAGTAATTTGAAAACAGCTTAGGTCAAAAAAAATGTCAACAATATTTAAGTAAACGAGGTAAAAGTTTTAAAAGCATCAGAATAAAATGTTTCAAACAAATTAAAAACCGGATACCAAATAAAAATTTTGAAGAGTGAATTTAACGTTCATATTTTGTTGATTAATAATTATAAAATATGGTAGAATGGTTTATATGTCCATTAATGTGTTAGGTTGTACACCCACAAACAATTTAAACAAATTTGATCACCGTTTTAATCCTCATTCAATATAGTATGTATATTGCTAATATCTCTTGTGTTAAACGTAATAATAATAATAATAATAATAATAATAATAATAAACTGTTTACAAACATGGATGAAATGATTTTAAATAATAAATAAGATAGGTATACTGTGAATCAATCCAAACAAAAAATCAAGCCAGATACTGAATTTGGTTTATTATAAAAATACACTTGTGTATTTAATTGTTGATAATTAATGTAAACATAATTATTTATTGTAATGAATATTTAAATGAATATTTTGTTTATAAATAAAAATAGTTTACTGCCTTTTTGTATTTGACAAATTTATATATTTTGTGCTTGACCTACACTTAACTAATTTATATTTATAAAGCCATTAATGTTCCTTGATAGCATTTTTTTTTACTACCGCGTCCTTTTAATGTTTTACACATATATGATAATTAATATAATTGGGTGGGGACGAGGAAGAAGGAATTTTAGAGGTAATCTACCCGCATTTGCGTGGAAGTAGAGTGGTAAATCGTTTATGAAAAACCACCGTTAGTACACACAACCAGGATTCAAGACCCGATACCTCCTTCATCAGCAGACCAATCCAACACGAAAGTGACGTCTTAAACCATTTGGCCATTTAAGTGGGTCTTGATAGATAATTTATAGTTCACAAGCACCTGGGACTTCAAATGAGAGTGGATTATAAACCACTCATATTATATGTTATCAATCTATACTTTAAATCCAGGATCAAACACGAATCGCTGCTCAGCTGTACTAGAGGGATATTATTTCAATTGATGGTTTTCCATCCTTTTTCCAGGTGAAGGCCGGTGAGTAATCTTAAAATTAATCATACTCATCCTGCGCGTTTAAAATATTCAGTGACATTTGTAGACATTTTTTAGCGGGTGCATAGCACAAAAATAAATCAAAACTTCAAAAGACCATATTGATAATTTTTTCTGCCTTTCGACTTACTTCGAAAACTTGCCCCCCAGGGGGACTATTTATTTTATACGGCAAGGACATGACAATTCACAAGTCAACCCTCTTGAGCTATAAAAATCCGTAGCCCAACTTCCTTCGAAGGGGAAGTAAAACCGTGCGTTCATCGATTGTGGCATGAAAAGAACCCTAGAAGGTATATGAAAATACCTTTCCCGGAAAAATTGGTAGGTTATTTCGTTTTCGTTCATATAAATTCTCGTGTGCTGATATAGTTTGTCGATTCAGAAAGTGCACGCTAAATACCTCAAACAAATAAATGGAAATAAATGACATTTTACAAAACGGTAATTTTACATAAAAAATCAATAACGTAATTTCTACCGTTTATAACGCTTGGACTTGTATTTCTAACTAACGAATGATTTGTGTATTGTATGTGCATGTCTGTTGTTAGGGGTCACGATGCATCATTATTATTTTTATCGACACCAGCCTTTCAAGTATTTTTTTTTTAATATAGTAGGGGAGTCACGATCGTGATCAGACGAGCAGACATGGCTGAACTGAACGGAGAAGTCACGGAAGATAGCAGGCGTTCAGCTGTATGGCCAGACTTATCGTCATTCAAGCTACATTTAACGCTCCTGTATGGCTACATGCTGTGATACTGGTAACTTCAACTAGAGTAGCATTTACTGCTCGTCTGGCCGTAGCCTTAAATTACCTAGGTGCATCATTCCAGCGTCATTTGTCGCTCGCTTTGAGATACATTTACTGTCCTCTATGACCAGTTACACTTAAATTCATTGGGTTATTTATTTATCACAACTTAAAGTGGCACTTACTAGTATACTGGCCGTAGCCTCAGGCTTTTCGACCACGGAGCTAATCAAATAAGACTCAAAATTGACGCAAGTAAAACATAAATTACCAGCCAATAATTTGCACGTCACTACTAATGTATTTCAATGGCGGTTCGCTGAATGATTTCTAACCTGTTTACGACGCGTCTGTGATCAGTCGCTGGAAACGCATCAAGCTAGTCGCCGGGCTACCCCAGTTACGGACTCAATCACCACGACTGAATAAATTATTGAACATTTAATGTATTATTCAAGGTCACTTTCTTTCGACATGCTATAAATTTTACTCCAGTTTGCTGCAGTTCCTTTGCCGCGACGAGTAGTTTGGAGTTTATATAATAATAGAGAACCAAATCCTCATCGGCACTCGAGTCACTAGACTTTATATTAATAAATATTAAATATTCTAGAAGCCCGAAGAAGGTGCTTTCAGATAAATAGTGTACGAAACTGACTGAAATACCACCATTTTTGCGTAGCACCGTATGCGAAACATAGCTAACAATAAGTTACTGACTTGTTTATGACTTAAATCACTAACTAGTCCACTCACAGTTGAGTAGCTACGTGGGTAAAAGACATAATACTACATACCTAGCGATGGCGTCTGGATGTGAAATAAATGGACAACAAGCAAACTTGTAAACCAATAGTAAATATCTAGGCAGTGCCACCCGGAATCAAACAAGAGTATCCGAGACTTGTGCTGGATCGCTATAACCTTGGATATGCGCTAGAATGGTCTAATTTTTTTAAATTTTTTTTTATAGAGAACCTCATCGGATAGTTAGAAAAGTTACTAGATCTAATTTCACGTATTCACACATCAATTCATGTGATCTTGCTTCAACTGTCACTTTTTGATGCCTATAGAATAACACTAACCATATAGTAAAATACTATCACTGTTGATCGCAATAAAATGTTTTATTTTTAAAGCGTTACTTTTACCCAACATTCTACTATAGAGGTGTACCGTAATATGTGAGACACACTTCAGCACTGGACAGGAGACATAAAAATAAAGCTCATACAAACATGTGCCCCATTTGACCTTGTTTCCTAGTTATAGTAATGTTTGTACTCCAGTAATAAGTAGCTGCTTAACATTATAGGAAGTGCTCAAAATGTCCACCTTCTGAATGCTAGCATTGCAATGCAGCGTATTTTTGAAAGAGTGCGGCATTCTACGACATGATGACTGCAGTCTCGCATTTAGGGTGAAGTTGTAAATTGTGAGCACTTCCTATGATGATAACCAGCTCCATATTACTGGAGTATATACATGATTATAACTGGGAAACAAGGTCAAATGGGACACATGGGTATTTTAATGTTTCATTCTTTTTGTGTCTTGGGTCCTCTGCTGGGATGGGTCCCATATGTTACAGTACACTCTGTATAATATACACTGTAGAGTTTGATGCTGTTTCTCGGGTGTAAAGGTCCGCCCCCGGAATTCCCGGCGCTCAAGTCTTCCGGAAAGTGTGGAGTTTTGTATCACGACCGGAAGATGAGAGGGCATAAATTACCGTACATTCTCCAGCCTTTCCTTAAAATGGGGCATTATTAGCACGCGCCAATAGACATTAGCATAGTCACGAAATTTGAATCTGGGATAAGTATAACTGAAGAAATAGGTCGGCCTCTTAGACAATCTTATGGAAGCGTTTTTCAACCGATGTGTTGCGAGAGTTTGGATCAAAGATCAACACGAAGCGAGGAAAAAGAAAAAAAATTGAGGAACACAAAATATATCTTTCTAAACTCATGATAAACTTTTTTTTTAAATAACACAATTATTAAAATTTTAGCCATTGAGCTTTTAAACACAATCATAATAATAATAATTTTGTGAATGATAAAATCTCGCCTTAAAAAAACTGATGGTGTGCCATGTACAGTTTTATCACCTTGATCAGTGTGCCGTGAGTTGAAAAAGGTTGAAAATCGCTGCTCTAAGATATGAAAATATCTTTAATTTGGAGCTGTTTATAAATCAGTTCATGCATCTTTCAGCTCACACTTCTTATCTCTCTCTTACTCACATTCCTGACCATCTTTTCAGTCACATTTTTAATAATATTGTTTCTCATAATCCTGATCATGCTTTTACTCATATTTCTGAACACCCTTTTATTCACAATTACGGCCACTCTTTTATGCACATTAAATTATCATCCTTTCATTCATATTTTTGATCACCCTTTACTATCTCACCTTTTCACCCACATTTCTGATCGTCATCAACATTCTTTCACTAAAAATGTTAGCTTATCACTTATCAGGATAAAATATTATGATCGTGAACCTCGAGTTTATGATAAATCTTTACGTTTTATGTGTGTCGGAATTTAAAAAAAAATTTGATTTTTCAATTCAACGATTTTCTTTAAAATTTATATCTGCGAAATATTTGACATGACAAACCAAAATGTATACTACAATTGTTTTTGTGGGAAAAAATTTGTTTAAGGGTGGTTTACTGATGACGTGTTTTTTTTTAGTTTGAATATTTTGATAAATGCCTCTAGCTATTTGCTTCGATAACTGTTAAATGTTTACATAATAAATAATTATGTATACATTGATTTTTATGACTAAATTCAGTTAATAGTAAATTACAAATGACTGATTTTTGAAAAAAAAAATTAAATAGCTCTAACGATTTATTAAAATTGATGTTTGATCTTTATATATAATAACAAATAATGTTTGTTGGTTTTATAAAATACACTAATTTAAGGGTACTTTGCTTAAGATAAATTTTAGGAAATTTGAAAAATTTTGAAACGGCCTTTAAGAGTTTTTCATGATAAATAAGAATATATTTTGATTTCTATAAATGTAAATCATTTAAGGGAAGTTTAAAAATAACTTATAGCTTATGATGTTTCTTTACAAGCTTTCATACATCATATGAGAAAGTTTGTTCGATTGTCTCGTACCTTTTGAATATAAGCCTTTCACTCACATTTCCAATCACCCTTTCTCTCTGAACAACCCTAGTGTTGATGGTTAATTAGTCCTTTGAACAACCCTGGTGTTGATATTTAATTAGTCCTTTGAACAACCCTAGTGGTGATAGTTAATAAGTACTTTGAACAACCCTGGTGTTTATATTTAATAAGTACTCTGAACAACCAGTGTGTTGATATTTAATAAATACTCTGAACAACCCTATAGTTTTAATTGTTATTTAGTCCTGCAAGAGTGGATCATTGTCTCTAGAACATCGTGTCTGTTGAAACTTCCAGTTAATTTGGATCTCGCCATAACCCACTCAACAGGTGGTAGCAACTTTGTTTGGTTCTTAACACTTTCAAAAACTTTCAAATTTAAAATAAAAAGAAAGCTTTGTCATGTTCATTAGTGAACAAGCAATTTTCACAACAACCAAACAAGTGCTCCTCACTAACGTGCCTGAATGGGTGAGTGGCAAAGATGTTGATTGAATGTTTGATAGAACGTGGTTCGATTCGAGCCCAGATGCGGTTTTCTTGAGGATTTGTTTATGGGTTTGTCTTAGATATTCCCCACCCATAAACTACAATCATTCCTACCGCTGAGTTTTAGCGGCTTAGTAATACTGCTGTCCACGATTTATTTAAGGCAAGTCTAAAAAATCAATTTTAGACTGGAGAACGTTTTGTAGACATCTTAACAAAGGCATAACAAAATTAAAATCATCCGTGCAGACAACTTAAGAAAGGACTAACATACACTTTGAGAAAGGGCTAAAAGACTTGATAACAGCTGTGCAGACAACTTAAGAGAAGACTAACAGACTTTGCAGACACTTTGATAAAGGACTAACAGACTTAAGATAAGTTTTGAAAATAGCTTAAGAAATGACTATCAGACTAAAGATCAATAGTAATCGTGCAGACACCCTAAGAAAGTATAAACGGACTGCAGTCACTTGAAGAAAGGACTAACATACTCAAGATAAATTGTGGAGACATCTTAAGAAAAGAATAATGTTGTGCGCTTTCACAGTAATAAATATACGGCTGGGGGACTGGTTGCTGTGTTTCTCCTAAATTTACCAACGATTCCAGATATAATCAGTTGGTTCAAAAAGTGCACGTCAAATATCATTTTGTAAAAAAAATATACATGTAATTCCTATGTAAAAATAGAAGAAGAATATTATAACTTGTGTTGTCTTATTTAAGTTAGTTTGTAAATCGTGAGCGGATAAAGCCCCGTGCTTGGAGGGTTCAAATAAAATCCTACGTTTCAAGCTGACCTCACCAAATCTTGGTTCACGGCCCGCTCTATAAGTCGAGACGCTTATAATCTCCATGCAGTCCTTGTTATCACGCACGGGACTTCACAAGGTGTAAAGACCACAGTCCAATTTTCATAGAGCGAGTCATTTAAGCCGCTTACGGCTCGCGACACACACCTTGGCTTGAGGCATGCATCAACAGATAATGTTGATCAGCGCATGCTCAATGCGAGCAATGAAACCATTTCCCACAAAAATACCTCACTAGATGACATGATTTCTCCCGTCTGTAAGATCCCGAGAGCGAATTGACCCGGCTATCAACTTTATATAGATTTTGAGTTTTCGATGTATAATTATGTGAAACGTATAATTATTTCTACCCTCTACACCACGGTGAGAACTTTAAAGCGGCCCCTTTTGTTTATCTCAACTCTTTAACAGTTTTGTGTGGGTAGAACCAGTGGCGGATTTACCAACAGGCTGAGTAGGCTGGAGCCTAGGGCGGCAGATTTTAGAGGCGGCAAATTTGGGTCCAAATTTTTTTTTTTCTTACAGAAATTAAAAAGATTCATATTTATATACCAAAATGTTATAAGGTCCACACAAACAATTCAACATGTAATATGTTTCACCACTTAGATAAATTTTTCTACAATTTGCGTAGTCGCGTTTGGTTGCGGTGCGGGAACGAGTGACATGACCGTTCGCTAAGTGTGTCTGGCCGAACCTGACTGCACGAGCGCGGCGTGG
Organism: Timema bartmani; assembly: GCA_902151455.1. Lineage (NCBI taxonomy): Eukaryota > Metazoa > Arthropoda > Insecta > Phasmatodea > Timematidae > Timema > Timema bartmani. The sequence continues at coordinate 159,557 of CABFWB010000586.1, forward strand.
TGCGCCGGAGCCGAAGCGGGGTCGTTCTGTAGGCATATGCCGCGTGGTGTTGGTGGCATTGAGTTCGAGAGAGATAGATATAGAGCGGCGATACAAACGGGGAAGTCCCGTCCCGTATTTACTTCAAAAATTATTTCATTACGTTTACCGAATGTACATTATTGTGTAAGTAGTATTAAGGCATACCTTATCCCGCTTTATTAGTAGTACATGATTGAGCTTTTATTAGCTCAGAAATATACCCAAAAACTATTTCTTGTGCAATCTTAACTAAATCGTTGGATTGTAAAAATAATCTAGGAACTGACACATTGTAGAGGTCGGTAGGGGCGGCAAAATTTGAATAGCCTACTGGCGGCAAATGTGTAAATCCGCCACTGGGTAGAACATTATATAATAATTTATTAACAAATTATATAAATACAAATAGAACTATTTTATTTACCGACGTACAATATCATATACCACCTCATGGTTTCCATGGCGATGTAAACAAAGAATCATTATATAGATGAGCCAACGCCCGCACAGAAGAAAAGATGGAAATTTGCTAAGAAAATCGGGGTTTTATTGAACGATACTATTTTTTTCCAACATTCTGGACACCCAACTTTTAAAATTAGTCTAAGTTTGTCAAAATCAGTTCAGCCGTTTTATCGTGGTTTCAGTTACAGAAAATGGGCTTATCAAATGACGTCTAATTTATATTTATTTGCATTCAACATTTACATTTTATAGAGTTTTTTTTAGCACCGCGTCTTACTATCCGTATGGATTATACGCTTATGTACTAATTACGCTAGTGGTTTTAGGGAAGGGGAAGGCTATATTTAGAGGAAGTGTACACGCATTTGCGTGGAGGTAGAGTGGGAAAATTATAATAACTAAATAAATGTTTCTCCAAAAAACGAACCTACAGTCTTATTTATCATGTTAAACACCCCATAGATATCCATTTTTAACAAAATTGTTAGTGCTATTTTCAAGGAAAACTGAATTTTCCAAAATTGATCATCAGTAAACTACCCTTAGTTTTAGAGCTAGAATTAAAATCACGATTGTTCCATGAAGGTATGACCATAGAACATCTAAATAACCAATTTGAACGACACCCATAAAATCTTTTCAATTGTAGTTCCAGGTTTAGACAGACAAAATGGTAAAACCCACTTTTTTGTTGTTTAAACTCNAATCCTACATAATCTCAAGGTAGAAAACGTTAACGATTATATTACTTTTTTTATATGATAAAGTACACTTTAGTATCCATCTCTCCCTCTCAGCCAACAATGGTCACTTGACCGGGTCAACAAATGGTGCTTTGTGCCATTCCTATTCGCGAGTCAACCTCGCACTGTTCTCAGGATCTTGAGATCGATGTCGATAATGTCAGTGTCACGAACTCTAGAGCATACACAAAACACAACCAATGTTTAAGGCATAAGTTGCGACTTTTCTTTGCATTGATTTTCTTTATAAGATTTTCGTGAAGTATAGTTTGTATTTACACCAGATAACTTAATATAGACTATAGGACATCCGTGGTTGGACGACTGGCAGGAGGTGCTTTATTGCAAACATTGGCTGAAAGTCACTAAAATGTCAACCTTATCGGAAATGTGTATTAATTTATTACCGCGTCTTAATACCCGTTCTGGTTATAAACTCAAGTACTAATTACGCTGATGGGTTAGGAATTGGGAAGCTTGAATGTAGAGGAAGTGAACCTACATATGCGTGGAGGGAGAATGGAAAAAACATTTAAGAAAAACCAACCCCAGTTCATCCGACCAAGATTCGAACCTCGATCCCCCCGTCCTCGGCAGTCTAGCTCAACACGAAACTAGCGCGTTAGCTAACCACGCCACCGAGGCGGGTTGATCGCTAATAATAGTAATTTGCTGACTAATTACTATGTTATCAATAAAAGGTGTTATCAAACGAGTCTGATAATACTTCCCTTAGTATTATTGTATTGTCATTTTGGTAACTTATCGAAAGAACAAAATATATTAATAAAGCTATTAGTTTTTGTTTCTGTTTTTCGACTGTGACAACAAGAGAGATTATAGTACATGAAATAATTAATTAAAAATCATAATATTTATACTTGTGTCTTGTTATAATTGGCCAACCCGCCTCGGGGGCGTAGTTATCTAACACGCTAGTTTCGTGTTAAGCTAAACTACCGAGGACGGGGATATCGAGGTTCAAATCTCGCTCGGGTGAACTAGGGGTGGTTTTACCTAAATGGTTTTCCACTCTCTCTCCACGCAAATATGGGTTCACCTCCTCTATATTCAACCTTCCCGATACCTAAACTATAAGCTTAATTAGTACTTAAGCGTATAACCCGATGAGATGTGGTGCTAAGTATTATTATTATTATTATTATTATCATCATCATCATCATCATTATAATTGGCCTCAATTGGCTCTGAGTGTTGGGAAGATGGGAATAGAAGAAGGGAACGTGAATCAAGTTTCCGTATTTATAAAGTTTTTAAAATAAAAAATATTTTTACCAAACAAAATAAAATTTTGTTTCAATGGCTAAAGTTTTACTTACTTTTATATGCATGAGTATCGCGAGATTTGAACAAGGCTTTTTATCTTCATTCAAAAAGTTTATGTTAAAATATCATTGTGTTAATGATAGTAAATATTATTCAAAAAGTTTTGGGTATGTTATATGAATAGTACTGCCATCTGTTATACAATCAAGAGACCTTTCTAATGCACTTTAGATTATGGTTAAAACAGGTCTCTGTCATATTTAGATTATAATTTTATTTAACTATTTGTTTCGTTCCGTATGTAATTTGGGACAAAAAAATTGTTCTGGAAATTTTTTTAAATATGACTTTCCCTTTTTTTCTCTTACACTTAAGGCTCTTGGCCCTGTCGAGTGCAAGTCTAGAACCTATTTTGTTATTTTGTGGGATGGTGGGCGGAAGGGTGAAAGGTGTGGCGTTGCTTCACAACCGACCAAAGTATCCTTCCACGCCATCAAGAACAGGTGAATCACGGGAACCGTAAATGGCGCTAGCTACTGGACAGGTCTTGTGGAAAAAATCATATGTTTGGAAATAACAGTTTTCTTGAGAGCGAGTGAAAGTTTTATAGTAATATTTTCAACACCTCTTCTAAGAAAATGTATCAATATTTATTAGGTGTTATATTTTCTTATTTTTTGTTATGGAGCCGGAAGTTTTCTATTAAAAAATGTCAATATTATCTATATTTGATCACTGTTAAAATTATAGAGGAGGTGTGTATATAAAAAGTATAGCTTAATCAAAATGATTATATTCTTGAACAAACCGTTTCCGAAAGGAAAATTGCAAAACAATAAAAATGCTTGAAGATAACCGTTTGTTCCCATGGCTCTGCATTCCCACGCCAAATGAAAAGGGCCAATCGCCTTAACTTATCTATTGAATCCATTCTTGATATTGATTTTGTGCCCAGGCGGGATTGCTTTTTGGCGTCCCCTATGTAACCGATGGATAATATAGTACATTCGCCATAGGAGTGATTATAACTGACAGCTAGTAAAATCTACCAGATCTACTCTCATGTATCCATTCGACAAACCAAATGATCTGCAAGACCATATATTTATTTGTTGTCACTTTTGGCAATCAAAACGTCGACAAAAATAACTTATTTTTAATTTTGTTTTTCTTTTGACCGTTCTTTAAATCTTCTGCTAGCTGTCAGATACCACATTTCCCATGGCAATTGGAATCTGGAAAAGTATGAAAATAGTTCCCAAACCTAACATTATTTTGTAGACAATATCTTCAATATTTTTATTATAAGTTTAAAAAACACTTTGACAATATAAACTGTTTACGTTATAATTGCAAAAACAAACCGTTTTGGGATGCCATTTTTTTTCAAGATGGCAAATGTAAATAACCTTTTGAGAATGGCACTAAACTATAATTTACTCCCAATAAAATTATACAAATATGTAAAATTTCGTTTCAAAATAGTATCAAAATGTGAACGATTGTAATTCCAGTACTATGCCTTGGTTATGTTAGGTTTGGAGTTGTTAGGTTTGAGGATTATTTTCATATCACGCCCAGACTACGTTGGCGCTCCCTGGAGCCGGCGGGCGGGCGCCCCGGGTAGCCGCCCGGTTCGCACAGCCTTTAAGCTGCACCTGCCTATAAAATAAAACTAATACTTTAGTTAAAAAGTTATCAATGTTGACTGCAAAAAAAAGTTTATGTTATCTATAGTGTCTTTCTTTCAAAATCCTACCGTACCTGTCCAAAGAACAACTCCTTGGAGACAGCCACGCTTGTTTCACTGTCCGTAGAACTTCAGCCAAGTCTGGGATGTCGCTTCTTCTTTGGAGATCTGCACAGACCAAACCAACAAAATTAGACAAATGACGACCAACGGGCGATTGCAAATCTACAACTCTAGGGTAGGGATCATCGAACGTTTTGGGCCCCGATTGAATTATAAACCTATCAAAGATCCCGTGAACTTCCATAGTTTCTCTTAAGGTATGCATTAAAATTTGTTGCACACGTTTATAAATCCCACATTATTTAAGAAGTTGTTTAATAATTTTTAATATCGTTTTAAATAAAATGCAGGCGAAAATTATCATCAGGTTTCTCACCAGTTAAAAAGTTTAAATAATGAGTTTAAATTTTCTTTAAAAAATTCAGCATCAAATGTGTACTTATGAGATCCAAGCATAAGGATAGAAACGTTGATCTAGCCTTCCTTCATCAAATAAAGTCATGTTTTTATAGGTTTACAATAGAATATAGTGTGAAATATTAGAGGGTTTTATGTAATCTATAAAACATTTCTTAAAACATTTTCAACTTTTTAACAGGTCCAATCTTTCGCACACATTTTGGTGAAAGCCTTATTAAAAAATATCCCACCACTTTATAAATAATCCGGGATTTCTAAACATTTGCAATGCTTTTCAATGCTCTACCATTTTGCACCCTTAACTCTACATTTGATTTGATTTTTTGTATACATCTTATATACAATCTTTTTTAAACCAAACAATTTAATTTTCTTATAACATAGCTTATTATGACCTAGTAAATTTATTTTGGTCGCTCAGATATTATTTGAAGGCACTTGATAAATGTTTGAGGTCGACCTCGGTGGTCTTGGGGTAAAATTCTCGCCTCAGGATTCGATGTTCCTGAGTTCAAACCCAGCCGGGCTCAACGGATTTTTCTTGAGCAATAAAAATTTGTAGCACAACTTCCTTCGGAGGAGAAGTAATACCTTCTATCCCATGTTTAGTGTGGCATCTAAAAGAATCCTTGAAGATAGGTGAAAATATTTTTCTCAGCAAAATTGGTAGGCTCTTTCGCTTTCCCTCATAGAAATTCTCGTGGGCTGATATAATCAATCAGGTCAGAAAAAGCACGTTAAATACCTCAAATAAATTAAATGAAAAGTTGATATATTTGAGAATTTGGAGGGTATAAATATCGACTTTTAAAGACGATGCGGTTTGTATACGCACCAAGCAATCGACTGAAAATTGCTGAATGATCAGCCAGTTGATCGCGATCGACAAGTTATTGACCCCTGCTCTAGAGAATTAGACCTGCATTCCACTTGACTACCGTTGGAGGAGAGATCGGGGCTCGAATCTCGATCGGGTAGGTACTATTGTTTCTTTAAATATTCCCTTCGCGCTTATGCAAATGCATCTCCTTTATACACCCTCTACATCATTACCCATTGGATTAATTGATCTTGTTTTGATGCTATCTGCCTCTTACCACCCGTTCAAGATATCCGCATATCTGCACTATTGAGATAAGAACGAGGAAAGTTGAATTCAGAGAAAGTGTGCCCGTAATTTAGTGAAGGGAGAGTGTGAAATATTTTAAGAAAATCACTTCAATTTACTCGGTCGGAATTTGAACCCTGGCCTACATGTCACCGGTATACCGGACTAAACAAACTTGACGTATTTTAATCCGAATACCCAAAGATAAGGTTACATTTACTTTTCAGTTTTAGTCAAATCAATTAATTGGATGAAAAATATATGATAATTCGTCACAAATGTAAGACTATTAGCAGAACTAAGCCCTCCCGATTCAAAGGTGGCTGCATTATTTCATAATTCACCATCTTAATTGATCACACTTATGTAGATGACTATTTCCGTGAGTCCATCATAGACTGCCCTAAAATATGAGTGAAGAACTACCCCAGCCACGTCACGACTCCTGGATAGCTCAGTGGTTAGAGCATTGGCCTTCTGAACTAAAGGTCTCGGTTCCGATTCCTCTGTCCAGTTGTAATTTTTCAATTAAAAATAATGTGATAGATATTTAGAGGCAACTATAACAATAATTAATAAATATAATAGCTAGGCTATTCAATCCGAAACCAATTTGGTTAGAAAATAAATGGCACGACAAAATCCTATATCCACTCTCTTATATTACATTATGGAGCACACTAAACTATAATTTATGTAAGATATTCAATAATATAACTAGTATAAAACTCTATCCAAGTATATGTGTTGAACAAAATCGTAAAAGTCATTTTAGAAATAATTTAAATTTTCCAAAATCAACTCTTTGTAAATTGTTCTTACATAAATAGTATTTACATAAACCAACTTTTAGATACCCATTTTGAATAATATTTTTTTATACATTTAACACAAATTCAAATTTTCAATTTAAAAAAAATTAAATTACCCTTAAATTAATGTTCCTCCAAAAAAACCAGTATACAGCGCCATTTACCATGTAAATCCCTTCCCATATATTTAATTGGATTATAATTACAAGAAATATTTTTGAAAAATTTAGAATTTTCATTAAGATGGGGTGCTAGTGAGCGTGAGCTTAGGGAAGTATTTTTGAAGTTTTTATAACATAAACATTTGTTGGCCAAAATAAATCAAATTTTTCTTCTGTAGACTCATAGAGCTTAGTTTTCTGCACATGCTAATCTCAACAGTTCTTGAATATCTGCCAAGGGTGTTCTGAAATTTAATGACAACTTTTCTTCTTCATTTAAAAAGTTTGTCACCAAATGCCACTGTGCTCATGACAGATATTCAACAACTGTTGAGATTAGCATGTGCAGAAAACTAAGCTCTATGAGTCTATAGAAGAAAAATTTCATTTATTTTGGCCAAAAAATGTTTATGCTATAAAAATTGCAAAATTAATGCACTAAACTCGTGCTCACTAGCACCCCACCTTAAGGCTCCCACACACGCTCATTCCTCGCTTGATGCCGAGCTTGTCAGTTGAACGGCTCATTCCAAAACTGGTCGTGTGCAGGACATTAGTTCCAGGAATGATGACAAGCCAAAACTGATCATGTGTGGATAGCGTCAAGTTCGGAATGACTGGTGTTTGCGTAGTGATACGATTACAGTCCTATTCGTAAATAGTTCGAGTAGTCGCCATTTGCATTAACTTCTAGTTAACGCAAGAGAGTTACATCTTAAAATTTGTCTTACTTGCAGCCAACGTTTACAAAATGTGTGTTTTACGAAGCAGGTAATCACATTCCTTGTATGAACCGTGTGTGGTGAATCCTGGAAAACCAGAAACGACAGTTTTGACATGAAAATCCTGGCATAAATTGAGGAATTACCGTGTGTGGAGACCTATATACTAGAGAGGTGATAAGAACTTTATAGGAATATTTATAATTTAATTATTTGATTATTTTTTTAACACTTTAGGTTTGCTTAAGGCCATTGGCCCTGTCAAGTGCAACTCTAAAACCTATTTTGTGGGGTGGTGGTCGGGAGGGTGAAAGGCGTGGTGTGACTTCACAACCAACCAAAGTATCCTTCTACGCCAACAAGAACAGATGGATCATGGAAACCGTAGATAACGCTAGCTACCGGCCAGTTCTTGCGAACAAAATTATACGTTGGGAAATATCAGTTTTATCTAGAACGAGTAAAATTGTTATGTTAATATTTTCAACTCATCTTCTAAGTTAATGCATTGATGTTTATTAATTGTTACATTTTCTTATTTTTTGTTATGAAGCCAGCAGTTTTCTGTTGAATAATGTTAATATTATCGATATTTGATCATTGCTAAAATTATATAGGAGGTGTGTATACGAAAAGTATAACTTAATCAGCATGCTTCTATTCTTGAACAAACCCTTTCCAAAAATAAAATTCCAAAACAATAACAATTCTTGAAGATAACCGTTTGTTCCCACGGCTCTACATTTCCATGACAAATGGAAAGAGCCAGTCGCCTTAAGGTGCCCACTCACTTTCGGATACTGGGGAGGCCAGAACTGAAGGTGGTGATTGAAACCCGACACTAATTAGATAAGTTCGATAACAAAAAGATAAATTCTCTTAGTTGGGCTTGCCCGAATTGCGCCAATCCACCTAGCTTGGACCCGAATTGCGCCAAGAGCTTAAAAGTGCCCCCCAGATCGGACCTGAATTGCGCCAATACCCCCCTTCCCAAGAGTGGACCCGAATTGCGCCAACTGTGAACGTAAACAAATATTAATGCTTTGGCTGGCGGTAAGAAGGACACAAGTCAAAAAATATATATTTAACTATATTTAACTAAATGAAACAAAATTAAACATTATAGCATCACAGTAAATTTCCATTTTAAAAACATTATCAATAATAGCTAAATGTAAGCTAAATTATAATATAATAATAACAAATATAAAATAAAAAATAAATCAAAGATAAAAAACTAGTCCTACCAAGGATTTTTGGAGAGGCACACACTTCACAGATCTTAATTTATCTATTAACAAAGTTAAAATAATTTCAAAATATTTAGAATTTTTTAAAATTAGTCATCAGTAAACTACCCTTAAAAGGACTTCGCCCCAAAAACCAGGTATATTGTATTAATTGTCATCTTAAATACACCCAAGATATATGTTTTAATCAAAATTGTTAGAGCTATTTATTAGAAATTTCGAATTCTTTTAAAATTAGTAATTAGTAAACTGTCTATAATTCAATTTTTTTCTCTGAAGATCAATTATACAGTCCTATTCATCATTTAAAAAACTCCCTAGATATACACTTTGAACAAAATTACCTAAGCTGATAATTGGGAAGTTGGAGTTCAAATCCTGGTCGAGTGAACTGAAGGCGGTTTTTCCTAAATTATTTTACACTCACTCTCCAGGCAAATTCGGATTCACTTTCTCTACATTCAACCTATCTCATCCCAAAGCTCACTATTATAACTAGCACATAAAAGTATAACTCAAACAGGTAGTAAAACACAGCGTAAAAAAAAATCAACCGTGAAAAGTATAATAATCAACTATCAAGTAAAAAATTATAACAGTATTTATGTAAAGTTGTAAAATAAAATTGTTTCGCTTAATATGCTTGCACCGAATGAGATCGACAGCCTACTATCTTGGTTTGTGGAAATGTTGTCATGAAGCACAAATGAAATCCATCACACTGTGTAAAGTATGAAGGTGAAGTTTTCTCTTCTCGCACTCGTCCTTTAGGATCCTCATAGCGTCATTGTAGCTTTGCCCTTTTTTGTCTTTAAGTAGGCAACATACCAGAGGTATGTATGAATATTTGAAATACCCGTGTATAGTAAAAAGCTGAAAAAATATTTCGGTGCGTATTCAAAGGTTCCATCCATTAACACACTTTAATTCCAACACAAATATTCAAGATTTGAGTCTTAAGAAAATACCACGACCCCCTTCTCTTTTTCGTTTCTCAAAAAAAAGTTTTCGTCTAGAGTAGTATTTAGTTCAATTTAATCTAAGGCCAATCGAATTTCGTCGGAAGATTTAGGCAAACTTGGCAGTTAATGTTATTCCTGAAACATTTCATGTCCTTGCGGGTCAATATTTTTATAGTTTTTTTCTCTGTATGCACCTCTTTGGGGATCAACTTTAAAGGCCTTACTTCAATCGCCTCAGCTTTCCTCTTAACTGCATTGCGGATGGATTTTCTGTTCAATTCTTGATCTAGTAGTGGTTCGTGGTTGTGTTGGTCTTCCAATACGCGAGGAAATATTTCCGCTATCAAGTGTGAATATTTTGGCCTTACAGTCCTTTCTCCCCTCGTCAAATTCAATTGATTCACCTGTCGATACGTATAATTACTATGGGCACTCAGATCATTCCCTCTTTCACTTTAAATCCTTTACATATCAATAATTATCGCTAATATCACAGTCCACACAAAACCCGAACAAAAATAAAACTATTACACATCTGGACAGTTACAGAGATGATCTGTTAATACTGGCCAGACTTACGTCAGAAAAGCTAATACAGATCTTGTTGGGGGCTCTTAGGGCGTTTTTACATTCCTTTATCTAAGGAAGGGAAGAAAAGATGTGGCGGGAGCTTGTTTGCATTGGTGTTTGTTTATTTCGTCCCCCCTCGTATACCTGAACTAGACTTGGCGCAATTAGGGTCCGGGTTAAGCGAATATTTTTCAATCCCTTAATTACTGGCGCAATTCGGGCTTGCCCTCTTAGTTAACGGCCACAACATTTATCCTATGATTCGTAGGAGAGACCAGGCCTTTGGGCATCTTACGGGGAAAAAAATCTCGTGGTTGATAACTATGGGAAAAAAAAAGTAAAGCATAGGGCTTTTTTGGGTTAAAGAGTGCTTACAAAAAAAAAAAAAGGAGTACTTTGTCCCACATTACATTTATAAGGGAACTTAGATTTTTACACAGTGAATATTTTTAAAAAATATTTACTCTAGGGACGTACACCGATATCTCAGTTTATTAATTTTGTTTCTTACGGTTTCTTGTGTCACTGATGTATCGATTGTCTTATAATGTTTTATTAACTCCTGATATACTTTCCGCCTAAGGTCTCTATTCGCGCAGGACTTATCTTTAACGTTCCATAAAGATATATGTAATTAATTATATATCGATAAATTTCCGCCCACTCACTTGCCTTCACGATGTCAACAACAAAAAAAAAATCATTTATTCAGAATTTCTAAAGAAATTTATCGACGTAGGCCTGTATCAATTACATATGTCTTTATGGAAAGTTAAAGATAAGTGCTACGCGAATAGGCAGGAAGGATATCGGGAGTTAATGGAGGATTATCAAACAATCTATACATCAGCGACACAAAAAAAAAACCCGTAAGAAACCAAACTTTGGTGTTAACGTTCCATTTAAGGGGAAGATCGAAGGAAAATGTCCATCTCTTAATTGCTAAAGGGAGAGGCTATTAGAAAATATAAAAAAATAAATGAAGTAAAGGAAACCTATTTCTTTACCTATTTTGTTAATATCTCCAGTTGAATAGTGTAAAGCTTGACGTATTAAAATATATAAGGAACTCACACCAGCGTAGCGGTCACATGGTCTAAAGCGTTAGGATCAAAATATACTAGATAGCCTATGGTGGAGAGGCTGGGGTTCGAATCTAATTCTAGTGCACTATGGTTTGGTTTTCTACATGCGATTTATAAGTGAGACTTTAACATCCTCTGTTCACGCTTATGCGGTTTAATTTCCTATAATTCCCCTTCATAATACTTGATCAACGTACTTGTTATAAATAAAGAAAACATAACATTGATGGTCCCACAGTATCTCAATATAGTTCCTAGTGAGTTTCCGGTAACAGGAAGATTGAGTTCCGAACTCCAGTCAGAGGTACTGGGGATGATATTTCTTAAATGCTTTTTTTTCCACTCTTCCTACACAAAACTTTGGGTAAATTTCCTAAAAATTCAACCTTCATCCTTACTTGATCAATCTAAACGCGGATAGCACAGACGTTTACTAGGACGCGGTACACGCACAAAAATAAAATAAAAATACTTTTTCCATGTCGATCCTACTATATTTTTGAAGTCTCTAATAATTCATCACATTACTGACCTTTGGAATTTTTCCTTCCTCCATATACATGAATACCCTTACCCTGCTCTCGCGCTTAGTTTCAATGTACTTACCTAGCAATAACCGGTTGATGCTACCTACGTTGCACATACCTTGGGCTTACTCGTCAACGTGTAGTCCCTCCCCCCCCCC
>CABFWB010000586.1:185505-216359 GCA_902151455.1 Timema bartmani
ATCCAGCCGCGGGATAAATAATATAGATCTGTTGAATTGTGTTCCGTTATGCTGCCACCCTGACCTTCAACATTTCCATTCTTGGTAAATCACGCTCAGAAATATGTGGCAATGTTAGCATCCTAAATTCATCATATTCATGCGAACAAGTGTTATCAACCATGAATCTTTGGTTAAGTGATCTTATAAATTAACTTACTTATGAACATTTGTGTTCTCTCTTGAGAATCACCGCCTCAAAGTTTCACTCATCTCACACTCATCATATAAATCTTCTGAACAAACTTAAAAACATATTCAGCCATTAAGATTTTTATGTTTGTTTTGTATTCTCAATGAATTTAAACTTAATCATGTCAGTTTATTATGTGTGTTTATCATACATTCTTTAGTGAATTTCGAAGAAAATTAATGAATTAAAGTCTTTGGCTCATCAATGTTTTTAATTTTTTTATTTGTCCTACTAGTAAGTAAGTTTGCACATCTCTGGGATAGGGTGTAATCCTTGTCTGGTCTAGTTTTATGTGGACAAAGAGGTTGGGGTTCAAATCCTGGCCGGATATACTGAGGATAATTTTCCCTAAATGGCTTACCACACTTCCTCCACACAAATTCAGGTACATTTTCTTTAAATTCTACCTTCCTCATTCCTACCTCATACAGCCCGGACAGGTTGTAAGACGTGTAGATAAAAAAAAAATCCCTCCATCGGCTTCTTAATACCTGTCTGAGATATTAGGAGTTTTTACTATGCTATAGGAGTATAAATGAGGAAGATTTAGAGGAAATGTACCCTCTTTTGAGTAGAGAGAGGGTGGAACTTTTTTATTAAAACTATCCCCCAGAAAACATAATATATGCTATTAGTTACGTAATCTAAAAGTTAGGGGGTAAGGGGTATCAGGTGGAATATGACTAATTTTGACAGTATTCTTTAAAATTCATCTATAACGCGAATACATATATAAATTATAAATGTATTTACCTGAAAGCTAGAAAAAGCTACTAGATATACGTTCAAGTCAAGTCATGTGATCTGCTGTTGGAACTTTTGATACTTATTATCAATACATATAATATTACTTCAGTAAAATAGTAAAATGCTATCAATGTTTACCGGAATAAAAAGTAAAAGTTTTCCAAATATCCGTTCATAAGAAAGTCAAGGTATTTATATATTCAATTCTAGATGCAATAATACGTAATACAAACAGGTACAAAAATAAAATTGGTGAATTAACAATATATTAATTGAGTTAATAGAATGTGAGTAGGCTACTCTAGCTCAATATAAGGATAGGGTGTAATGAGGTGGACTGGATAGAACTAGCTCAAGATAAGGATAGGGTGATGGGTGTAATTACGTAGAATGGATAGAACTATCTCAAGATAGGGATAGGTGGCATACTTTTGTAAATGCAGCAATTAACCTTCAAGTTCCTAATGCCATAGAGTAATTAAGTGAAGGCACCAGTGATCACATTGTCTAAGATATCAGTCTCGAAATAGACAAGTGTTACTCAGGGGCGAAGGATTCAACATTCGAATCTCAATAGAATGCCCTGACGGATGGTTTCATCAATAGATTTATCACTCTGGTTCTCCTATCCCTTCTACACTTATCTTTAGTACCCCAAGAGTTTAATTAATTTAATTACCCGCTTCAGTGAACAAATGGTCTAAGGCGTCAATCTCTCGTGTTATACTAGCCTGTTGATGACGAGATCAGGGTTCGAATACTGGTGGAGTCCACTGAGGGTGGTTGTTCCTAAACGGTTTCCCACTCTCCTTCCCTGCAAATGCTGGTATATTACCTCCAAAATGCTTCCTTCTTTTGCCATTATCTTACTAGAGTAACTATCATATATGCGTACAGATTGAACAAATAGTGAGACGCAGTGGTAAAAAAAAATACTTCAATTAATTAGTCAATCAAAACTCTGCTCTATAGTCGCAATAGTAGAGTTTTTAAACTAATTACTTAACTCAGGTGGAAATAGTGTTATTTTGACTAAAACCCTTCGTGAATCGTAATTACTTGTATATTTCCCATGCCAGGCAATGAAAATCAATTCACACTCTTTGGCTCAGTAAACACTTTTACAAATCTCACTCGTCACTCAGGTTAGATTTATTGGTAAGCTGTATGCATAAAAAGAGTGAGAGAGAAAACGTTAACAAGGCTACAAAATTCTAATTTTAATGAAGATACATAAAACAGATAGTTAAATGTAGCTAATTATAATCCAGGGTACGTTTCATAAACACAGTTTTTTTTATCTTTGGTTAAAACTAGGTTAGCTTAAAACAGAAAAAAAGGCTGCCATAGGTAGATTATTTTCGTGTACCCCATGTTGAAAACCACTGACTTGGATTAAGTCGTTAATAAATTTAATGTTAAAAGTATGCTTGGGAATTTAAAAAAATATAGAAAGTATGTTTGCTGATGACTTGCTGGTATGGAGGGAGAAAGAAGAGGAAGTACAGGAACACCTATAGGAATGAAAAAGTGTGGAAAGAAATGTAGCATGGTGAAGTGTGAAGTGATGGTAATGACAAGGAAGAGGATAAGGCCTAATAAAGCTTGGATGGAGTAGAGCTTAGAAAAGTACAGAATGTAAAATATCTTGGAAGTGTGATTAAGGATAAAGGTGAAAGTAGAGAGGATTTAATGAGAAGAGGACAGCAGGGAGATATGTTCTATAGGTGTGTAAGAGACCTGCTATGGAGAAGAGAAGAGCCCTTGAAGAATAAGGAAGTGTTGCACGGTGCGTACTTTGTACCCAATGTCACAAATGCAGCAGAAACATGGTCATTGAATGCAGGAGAGATTAGAAAAATGGAAGCCATGGAAATGAAGTTTGTAAGGAGCATGTTAGCTGTCACGAGGAGAAACAGGATAAGGAAAAAAGTTATCCGAGAAATAGTGGGAGTACAAGGAATATATGAGGTAGTAGAGAGAGCAGGAAGGTATGGTCATGTATTAAGGATAGAAAAATAGAGGATGCCCAAGAGAATGATAGAGATGTAGTATGTAGGAAAAAGACCGGAAGGGAGACCAAGAAAGAAATAGGATGATAAGATAATAGAAAGTGTGAAATGAGAGGAGGGGAAGAATGGAAGAAATTAAAGGAGGAATAGTGGTGGAAGAATATAGTAAGATTGAGCCATTTTACAGCCTGGAAACAGTTGATGATGTTGATGATGAGTATGTCTAGAACATTTAGACAAACAAACCCCTATTGAAAAAGCATTGGGGTCCTTAAGGTAGTTCTACAATAAAAAATTTACCGACCAATTTTAACAAGTGTCTAATTATAAGTTATAAACTGTGCTTCAATGATTTCAAATCATTACAGTTCACGAGTTATAAGGAATCAAAATTCTATTTTATGCTTTTTGCGTGTCATTGTTAAGGTAGATTACCAAATTAATGTATGGGGCTGAAATTTAGTATTTAACTGACCTAGTCCCCTTCAATATGCCATTTACCTCCTTTTAGCCCCTGAATCTCAGATGTTAGACACCATTATCTGCTTTAATCTGTTCCTGCTCTACATAAGGAAGTTTGCCGACTTGCGCAAGAGGTGTATCGCTGAGAACACTTTCCATTATCTCTTTTAAGTAACCAACTGACGCCATTTGCGCGTCGGTTATACAACATCCCTGTGGCTGAATGACTGAGTCATTATGAAGGCCAACCATAGGCTTAGCAATTTATTTTTATTTAATTTTTTATATACTCTTTATTTCCTACAGTCCCATCTATTCGCATATTTTCACTGAACGTGGGGGATGAGGAAGAAATGTAGCTGCATCTGACTGTAGGAATGGTGGGGAAAACATTTTAAAAAAACACTTAGTACACCCGTAAGAGATTAACATCCCAAACTCGCCTGTACTGGTGGACCAGACAGTACAAGACTGATTCCTTAGCTTGATTGTCTATTGATGCGGTTAGTTCGATCTAGGAATGTGAAAGGTCAACTTTTTAAATTCGAAGCGATATATTATAATCGAATATATTAAATATTACTCGAAGCCAAATCAAAGTTGAAATATTATGCATAAAAAATGTTTCGGGTTGAAAAAACATACTTCATTGTACCAAATTATATCACTTAAGCCCCAGAACTTTAACATAATTAGTACATATACGTATAACCCGAAAGGGTAGTAAGACGCGGTGTATGAAAAATTATATACTATATATAATATTCTAAACACTAAAAATGTATACATAATAGTTTTATTGCAAACATTTACAGATTTCATCCAAAATTTATAAATCATTGCAACATTTTTTACCTGTTCAGCCTATACGGTACATGCATATATGAAAATTATGGGGTAGAATTTAAGAAGGAAGCATTTTAGAGGTGATCTGCACGCATTTGCATGGAAGGAAAGTGGGAAACCATTTTAAAAAAACCTCAGTAGACCCCAACCGGGATTCTAACCAGACAATTCAGCCTCTGAAGCGGGCTACGTCTTGTTCAGTTACTAAAAACTGATGTAATTTACACTTCATTTATCCTGTAAGGTTGCAAGTTTACCTTCTATTCTTAAACAATCGTATAGTTTAGAAGATAAGGTAAGATTGGCAACCTTTCAGGATAAACGGAGTGTATATAACAATAAAAACTGAAAACAAAAGTAAACTTAGTATTTTGGCAGTTACATTTTTATTGACAAAATTTCGTAATTGTAGAAGCTGAAAATTTTTTTTCGAGCGAAATCAAATTTGGTAGATATTCAAAGCCAAGTCAAAGTTTTAGAATGTTCACACTCCACTTAGTCTTGGTTCGATTCTAAGCTATATCTAGTAAAATGATATTTCTTTATATGTTTATTTGTTTGCTTTATTACAATAACTAACACCAAACATTAGAATTATTAAAAATGTGATAGAGCGTGGAATATTACCAGGTAGGCCATGGTTTAAACAATAACAAAGAGATCCGTTTCGGTCTAACTGCCGATGAAGGTGGATTGAGGTTCGAATCTCAGTCGGGTGTACTGAGGGTGTTTTCTCCTCAATTGTTTTCCACTCTTCCCCTACGCAAATGTGGGTACATTTCATCTAAACATAACCTTCCTAGTACCTAAACTCACTAGCGCAATTAGTACATAAGCGGGTAGTAGTAAGACGCGGTGCTAGTTGTTTTTAACGAAGTGCAAATTTTTAATGAAATATGGGTTTATTATTATTCTGGTTCTCGGTCCAACAATTCTACTTGCTTCTAGATTGTCCACTACTCTGGGAGGTCCAGGTTTGATTTCTGTCGGTGTTGTTAGCTCAGATATTTTATATTTGTATAGGGGCTCATCCTGCTATATAATCAGTACATGTAATACCGAAACGACTACTACTAGATGTGTAATTAGTAAGTGCACTGATAGTTTGTAAGTCACGTGTGTGTCATATGTGTGTTTAGAAAGTGCAAGTGACATGGAGCTCTAGCGGTAAGGTGTCGGATTTCTGTACTGAGCGCCCGCGGTTCAATCCTAGGTCCCGGCACAAATTTATCTGATTGCCAAACCCTTCCTTCACCTCTGACAAGACGTGTATTAATCACATACTTGTGAATGTGTGGAATGCCAGGTCTCCACCGTGGTTCGGATTCCATATTATACTGTAGGTCCTTCATTTCATCTCACAATCACCCTACCATTACACATTAGCGTAAGTGTGTACAACCCGAACGGATAGTAATATGCCGTGCTAATAATGATGATGATGATGATAATAATAATAATAATAATAATAATAATAATAATAATAATAATAATAATAATAATAGAAAGTGCAATTCAAATACCACAGTAAAAATCAAACATTCAGTTTGGTCTGACCCTGTTCGTTGTATTCGTGTTTGTTTACCACCGCAACAACTGTGACTTCATTTCTAATTTAGCATTTTCTGGTTTTCCCCATGACGCTTCATTTGCTTTCAATATCCGCCTTATAGCTTCTTTTTTTTTTCACTTTCTTAGTCTTTTGTTAAAGTCATATCACCATGGTAAGAAACTTTTTGTAAAAAAAAATTAACAAGCAATATGTGTATAGTGGCAATCATTGATACAAGCAGTGTCGTGTCGTGGAGTTTTGCCAGTGTAAGCATAGCTTGTTAAAGCTAGTATCTACGACATGTTCTCCCCAACTTGGTCACATTTGACCAATCATACATAGGTTCTGCACTACATACCTGATGCCTCACATGGGGAATGTAACCTCGTTAATCCGAGCTCCAATTGTGACCAAAGATTGTTTGTATAAGCGAAAATTCTGTTAAATCGGGAGAATACTAAGTGGTTTTAGTGAAAACAGTGTATTTTCACAGATTTTAAATCATAGTTGAATGATTTTAGCAAAATTTATATTAATTTAATTTATGTAGGCCCTATAACACCACGTAATAATAGTTTTACATTTCAGTACATCCTATTACAGAAATGTAATAATTTTTAGTTACAGGAAAACACATTGTGTTGATAACAACTTTTGAGTTTGATAACCCATAAAATTTATTTCATTTGACTTATTTCCTCCTTTGCCCAGCCCCTCCCCACCTGCCCTCCCTGTTTCTCAAAAATTGTGTTTGAATTATCCTAAATTTCGGACTACCGGGGTTCGGTATAGCGAAGTTTTACTGTATTTTCGTTGATACCAGACCTATGAATGTTCTACTGAGTGATGAGAACAATTCCCAAGTTTTTTTGTTTGTTGTTTTTATCACCGCGTTTTACTACGTGTTCAGGTTATAAGCATACTATGATAATTAATATTATGAGATAGAGATGATGAAGGAAGGATTTTAGAGGTAATCTATCCACATTTGCGTGGAAGGAGAGAAGAAAACCACTTGGGAAAAATAACTACAGTAGGCCCGACTGGAATTCGAACTCCAATCACCTCGTCTTAAACAGGCCAGTATAGCACGAAATTGACTCCTCAGATCATGTGACCATCGAAGTGGGTATTTTACAAGTAGCCCTATAGTTTCAGCTGACCTTGCTCTCCATGGATCCCCTCTGCCACACCACTGGATACAGGTAATTATAGTGTGACTACTCCCTAGTTTGTAGTTATAAAACAGGTATAAAAGATTATTAGAGCTACTTTTGTACAACCATTACCAATGGCACGTGGACTAAACTTCAGGATCGTCTGCCCTGGGTTAACCGAAGATTGGGAGTTCTGGGTTTGTATCTCGGCCGTGTACATCGAGCATAGTTTTTCCCTTAAGTGTTTTTTTTCTCTCTTCTAAATCAGCGTTTTCTAACCAGTGTGCCGTGAAGGTTCCGAAGGTGTGTATTTTTCCTTAATGACTTTCCACTCCCATTCACGCAAATGTGGGTACACTTCTTCTAAAATTCAGCCTTCCCGATAATTAACAAATTAGAATAATTAGTACATAAACGTATAGTCCGAAATGGTAATAAGACGCGGTGCTAAAAAGAACAACTAATAAAATAGCAAGACAAACACATATAGGCCCTACAAATGATAAACATCTTCATAAACCCCACCCGGAATTGAACTAAGGTCACCCTATATTTGTGGTAGACCACTCGAGCCATAGAAAAGTCAGAGCCCCAGTAAAAAAAACTGACGAAACGCGAATATTACCTCGGTGTCGGTTAAAAGCCGTCTCCTATTCATCGCCGCGGGCCGTCATATTGATCTTGCAAGAATTTCAGACATCGACCCTGAAGCAATGGCCTGTTATAAGTTCAATAGGTCATGAGTTCATTCACATTTACAGTCCCTCAAATTTTCAACAACTATTTAACTGCCCCCGTGATTAAGATAAAAGTTTTTGTGTTGTATATTTCAAGTGTGAAAGATTAATTATATATGTGAAAATGCTTATCATTTTTTTTAAATATGCAAACTATAGATTTTTTTAGCAACGCGTCTTACTACCCATTTGGGTTATACGCCTGTGTACTAATTACGTTAATTATTTTAAGGATGAAGAATGTTATATTTATAGGAAGTGTACCCGAATTTGCGTGGAGGGAGAGTGGAAAACCATTTTGTAAAAACTCAGTACATCCAACCTAATTTTGAACCTTGATCTCCCAATCATCGGCAGTCTAGTATATTGCAAGAGTAGCGCCTTAGACCATGCATTTTATGGATATTGATGTTATCTATCATAAGTGACAACCGAAGATAGCACGACTCAACGTATGAAGGAATACATTAAAACATATCTAGCAACGTTTGTATTTGTCAGATACATTCCTTACCACCAAAATCCCACTACACATCTATACAATATTATACACAAAAATATTGCCAGTGATTTATTTTAATTTGAAGGTTGTGTAGCAAACTAAAGATTTCTTAGCACTGCGTCTTATTACCTAATCAGGTTATAAACATATATACTAATTATTAAACTAATGAGTTAAAGGATGAATAGAGTTGAATCAGGAGGTAATTTACCAACACTTGCGAAAAGGGAGCGTAGAAAACTATTTAGAAAAAACCACCCTCAGTACACCAGAGCGGAATTCGAACCCCGATCTCCTTGTCATCGGTAGTCTTATCTATTGCGAGAGTGACACCTTAGGCCATGTGGCCACCGAAGCAAGTAACTAAATATTGACTTTACTTTTATTAGATATATAATAAAAATGCATTTCAAAGCACAAATGGATGAGCTTGAGTTTCTTAAAACGTTTGATCCAACCTGATATTTTTTATATCCGTGTCGGTAAGCACAAGGAGTAAATATCAGGCTTATCTAGTCTAGTTTTCCGATAACGATAAGGTTGGGGTTCAAATCCCAGCTGGGTGCACTGAGATTTTTTGTTTCTAAATGGTTTTCCCAGCTCTACTTCCACGTGAATGCTGATGAATTTTCCCTCAAACTCTTCCTTATTTCTGTCTAACCTCATTAGTGTGAATATACGGATAGCCCGGATGGGCAGTAAGAACCTGGCGCACAAAATCTTGCGGTCGGGCCTGTCAGTAATTAGAGTACGTATTTTATTAAATTAATTCGAGCTTGTGGTCATTTCTTAAAATGACATTAATATTAACCTTCTCCCCTTTCACTCGGCGTTGGAACTGCTGATGTAATGAAAGTGATACCTTGTTTAACTCTGCGATGTATTACCGCGCAACGTCGACATTGTCTAATGAGACACTTTAGTACCTGGGAACTTACGTAACCTCGCCAGTTTATTGGCGACAATGACCGTGGGAAAGTTAGTTCGAAAGGGGGATATGTTTATATACTTAAAACACGGAAGAGAAACTTATTATTATTATTATTATTATTATTATTATTATTATTATTATTATTATTATTATTATTAGCACCGCGTCTTACTACCCGTTCGGATTGTACGCACTTACGCTAATGTGTAATGGAAGGGTGATTGTGAGATGAAATGGAGGACCTACAATTTAACGTGGGATCCGAACCACGGTGGAGGCCCGGCATTCCACACATTCACAAATTGAGATTAATACAAATCTTGTCAGAGTTGAAGGAAGGGAAGAGAAACTTAAATTAATAATAGGTCGTCTAATAATAATAATAATAATAATAATAATAATAATAAATTAACCCTTTAGTAAAGTCGACCTCGGTGTTCTTGGTGTAAAGTGCTCACTTCAGGACTCTATGGTCGTGGGTTCAAATCCAACCGGGGTCGATGGATTTTTCTTGAGTGATAAAAATTCGTAGCACAACTTCCTTTGGAAAAGAAGTAAAGCCGTCGGTTCCATGTTGATTGTGGCATGTAAAAGAGTCCTGAAAGGTATGTGAAAGTACCTTTTCCGGATAAATTGGTAGCACCTTTCACTCTCGTTCATAGAAATGCTCATGTGTTGATATAATCAGTCGGTTCGGAAAGTGCACGTTAAATACCTCAAATAAATATGAAACAAACCATATTTTAAAGCTTTCTTTCTCTGATATAATTTACTTAATCAACTAATATATTAGCCCACCTCGGCAGGCAAGTGGTGAAAATGTCAAAATCATTTAGTCTGGTGTGACAGTGATGGGGATGCCGAGATTTGAATCCCTATTGGCTGTTCTGAGGGTAGTTTTCCCTTAATGGTTTCCCACTCTCATTCCCATACAAATAAGGGTAGATTACCTGTAAAATGCTTCCTTCCTAGTCCCTACCTCATTAGCATAATTAATATGTATGCGTATAGCTCGAACGGATACTAAGACGCGGTGAATTATATGAGTCTGTAAATAAACCGGAATTCTCTCCTTTGAGCTCGTCCTCGTCAATAAATGGTTAAATCATTTCACGAATCACTGATTTCATTCCAAGTAATGCCAACCTATATTTTTATTTTATTTATTTACAGGTCCATCCATCTCTTCAGTAAGTAGGAACTAAAGAACCGCTTCAGCGGCCGCGTGGTCTAACGCACTACTCTCGTGTTGGACTAGACTGCCGAAGATGGGGAAATCGGGGCTCGATCCCGGTCGGGTGCATTGAGGGTGGTTTTCCCCTAAATGGTTTTCCACTCTCCCTCCACGCAAATGAGGCTACACTTCCTCAGAATTAAACCTTACTAATCCCTAACACATTAATGTAATTTAGTACATAACACAAACGGGTAGTAAGACGTGGTGCTTAAAAAAATCTGTCTAAATAAGCTTGACAACTATACCACGTCCACATCGGCGTGGACTCGTTCTATTTATATCTGTAAAAAAAAGTTCCTTCTCATCTAACCCAGACTGTACACACTATTTAGCTTACCTTGCATAGTTCCACTATGGCGCAGCTTGTAGGATAGATATACATAGTATAGTTCAACAAGGTAAGATTGCTACCTTCCAAAGTAAGTGGACTGTACATTTGAAGTCTCATAAAGGACCGGCTACACGGAGCCACACCGCACCGCACCGCACCGGCGCGGACGAATCGTTGAGAGAGCATTGTTCCGCACTTTTGCGGTGCGGTGCGGACCGTGTAGCCACCTACCACCGGAATTAAAATGTTCGGGAGCTTCCGAACTTTGTTTTCATGATAAAACTAGGCATTTATTTCACAGCCGTTGCACGTGTGACGATGTAGTCATTGTTTCCAACTATACGTACAAGATAAAAATATTATATACAACAACTTATTAAACAGCAAACATTCTTCTTCTTAATTATTAGCTAACTTAAAAACTTCATTCTTCGTAATTAATAGCTAAATTAATTTGTAATAGAACTCAGTCCATACATAATATAAAACTGGTTAGAAAATGCGGTGCGGTGTGGCTCGTGTAGCCACTTTCTAGAAAATGCGGTGCGGTGCGGATCAGCTCCGTGTAGCCATCCCTTAAGGCGGGATAAAAAGTTCGAGCAGAACAGTTTCATGAAATGCCTCACCTTCTAGAGGGTTGTTCCGGTTGTGGCAGCTCCTCCACCCCCGCTATCCTGAAGGGGTGGGAGAAGTAGAAGAGGCACAGAGGTGGGGCCGGATCCAAGGGAGGCTGCACTTCCGGTGACGATTCCTGAAACATCAAGCAGTCAGGACCGAAACATTATTTTAACTTTTGTTCTCTAGGAGCCCTCTCTCTTTGTGCTCTGGGGGAGGGTCAAAGTTCTTGGGTACAGATCCAGAGGTCCCGGGTTTGATCCCCAGCACGTTAGATTTTTCTGTGAAGCAGTGGGTCTGGAACTACGTACATTCAGCCTTGTAACGACGAATGAGGTGCTATTTGAATGAACAAGTAGCACGTCTGGTCTAGAAAACTGAAATTAATGACCGAAGAATTTGTTATGCTGAACGCATGTCACCCTCTTTCAGCAAAAATTGTTATATCTTCGCCAACAGACAGCGTCCGCTTGGTCAGTATGGCTCGACTGCGGGCTTATGGATGGAGTTTTTTTATTATTATTCTTAACAGGGCATGAATTTTGATGGCATTTCATTTTTTGGTAGCTTTACAACAGTCATGTGTATATAAATTGTCTTCCTGATTCCCTGGTTGTGGTAAATTTCTTTAAATTTCATTCTTTGGACATATTTTGTCATTTTGTATTTTTAGCGCATCTTGCCTTAGTTTGCGTAATTTTTTTCTTAGCCATTTTAAAGTAATTTTGAGACATAATATTGATTAAGAGTATTTTAAAATTATTGTATCAATATTTTATAAATGTAAACATTACATTTTTTCAACACACAACTGTCGAAATGAGAACTTAATTTAGCCAATTTAAACGCAATTATAGTAGGATTCTGGTAACAAGAGCATTTTAGAAAATACAAATTAATTTTCTTACTGTTAACGTTGATAACATTTTTACCATATTAATATTATTTTGTAAGTATTCATAATTTCTATCAAACACGACAAATGCAGGTCACATGATTTGAGGTAAGACTTTATATTTTAAAAAATGACTTTATAACCGTAGGATTCTGTTCTTTTAACCAGAATACCTATAGGGTCCAATTTTATAGGCTAGAAAAATCTAAAAAGTTACTATATCTATTTACACGTTTTTTGGTTCCCATTTAGGTTATAAGCATATAACTAACTATGCTAATGTGTTAGAACTGAGAAAGGTTTAATTAAGATGAAGTGTACCCGTATTTGCGTGGAGAAAGACAAAATATTTAGAAAAAACCACCCTCAGTACACGTAACCAGGATTCGAACCCCGATCTCACTATCGGAATTTCAGTCTGTTTTGTGAGAATGACCCGCTTCGGTGGCCGATTGGTCCAAGTGCTCACTCTTGTTTTAGACCCACCTGCTGATGACGGGGAGATCAGGGTTCAAATCCCGGTCGGGTCTATTGAGGGTGGTTTTCTATAAATGGTCCCCCACTCTCCCTCCACGCAAATGCGGGTAGGTTACCTTTAATATCATTCCTTTCTCATCCCTATCACATAAGAATAATTATCATATTGGCCTATAAGTAGGCGTGTAGCCTGAACGGTTAGTAAGACAAGGCGAATATATATATATATATATATATATATTGTGAGAGTGATGCCTGAGACCATTCAAACACCGAAGCACGTTTTCTCGTGTTCATAGGTTAAGTTTTGTGATTTGCAGTTGTCACTTTTACAATAGTAAAAAATATTGTCCATTTTAGCCACTAAAAATAAATGTTAAAATTTATCAACGGTCTTTCCTATTAAAATTGAAATTATACTTATGATGCTGTGTGTGTGACAAACATAAACTTCGTCTTTTCTTGGTTTGTTTACCTTTTTTTAAGTCTGGAATAAGCTGGGACGCCCTGTAGTTTGGGTATATTAATGTCTAAGTAGACCATCTTGTCTGTTTGATGACGGTGGGAATGTTAGGCAGTAAAGGTAGGAAGTAACGTTTCCTCTTCCCTGTATCGCTAAAAACCATGAACTTTTCTTTTGACAATGGAACGTGGAATGAGAACATTGACTTGAGATAAGAGCGTGTCCGCCGTCTTTAACCGCTATCTCGACAGACGGATGTACGCAGAGGTTTGTAAAGTGTAGCGTGTGGACTTGTGTGGACATTCGACTTACAACCCAATATCATTGCTGAGGGAACTACAGCTATTATGAAAACAAAAAGCTTTATCTTCGCTCTCTCTCAGTTAGCGGTTGCCAAGTCTCCTCGCTCTCAGTTATGTCTGAAGATGGTGTGCTGGGGTAAGAAGGAGCTACTGGCAACCTCGACTAACCAGCGTTGCGAAACTTGTCTTATATTTGAGGGGAGATTGATCACACGAAGACGAGAGAATGACAACGTGGTTTCCCAAAAGTAACCTAAAGTTCCCTCAGCGATGATATCCAGTGTAGACAGATTTGTGTTAAAAACTTGAAGAGTACAGAGAAAAAAAAAACATTCGGTGGTCACACGGTCTAAGGAATCACTCTCAAAATAGGCTGGAATGCCGATGACGGGGAGATCGCGGTTCGAATCTCGGTCGGATGTACTGAGTGTTTTTTCTTCTTCCTAAATGGTCTTCTACTCTTCCTCCACGCAAATGAGGGTACACTTACTCTTAATTCAACCTTACTTATTCCTTACATAATTGTGTAAATAGTACATATGCGTACAAACCGAACGGGTAGTAAGACGCGGTGCTAAAAAAAACCACTATGCACCCTCAACATTTCTTTTAGAGAATTTTGCGCTCTCCTAATTTTTTTTTCCAAAAGAAAATGCCAATGTGTTTTTGAAGTTTTTATGACAAAACTTTTTTGGCCAAAATGAATCAAATATTGCTCCATTACAAACATAGAATTTATTTTTTTCACAAGATGACCTCAAAATTTCTTGAATATCTGTCAAGGGTGTTCTGGACTTTAATGACAACTTTTTTCCCTTCGTTTAAAAAGTTTGTTAGATAACGCCACCATGTTCTTGACAGATATTCAGAAATTGTTGATATCGATATGTGAAGAAAATTAAATTCTATGTTTGGACTGGAGCAATATTTTATTTATTTTGGCCAAAAAAAAAAGTTTCTCCATAAAAATAGCAAAAACACTGGCCTTTTATAGCGTCCTCCTCCATCCCACCTTAAACACTAAATAAGCTTGAAAAATATACATGAAATATTATTTATTAATTTTATGTGATAAAGAATGATAGTCAAAATATTTGACTATTATTCTTTATTAAATAAAATAAATGGTGTTTTATGTGTATTTTCCAAGCTTATTTAGTGTTCAATACAACTCTCTTTGATACTTTTATAATTTTTATATATTTTTATAATACATTATTTGATTCTTGAATTAAGAAATGATTTGTTTTATTTTCTATATTATTTTAATCTCAACACTTCTTGAATATTAGTCATGGGCACCCTGATGATATATTTTTATCTTCATTCTAAAAGTTTATCATCAAATTTATGACAGCTATTTAACAGTTCTGTTGACATTGCCATGTGTGGAAAATTAAGCTTCGTGTATCTACTGAAGCACTATTAAATTTTTGTCAGTGAAAAATGTTATACAAAACTGCAAAAATACTGACCTTATTTCGCTTTAATTTCAATCCCATCTTGGGATGGTTTCCTCTATAGCCTATCTACAAATCTACCCAATTATTAGTTACCGTATTAGGTGTGTAAGGTTTATTAATTTAAGGCCCGCCCCTAGATCATCGTTTTTCAACCGATGCGCCGCAAATATCAGCAGGTGTTCCGTGGGAGTTTGGGGGAGGGTCAAAATTAAAAATTAGGTTTTTTAAAAATCCATGATCAATATTATTGTTAAAAAAAATAACACAATAGTTGGAATTCTAGCTATTTAACTTTTAATACAATCATAATACTAGTTCATTTAGTGATAAAATCTCTCCTTAAAAAAAACTGACGGTGTGCCTAGAGAATTTTAGAACCTTTTTCAGTATGTCGTGAATTTAAGAAAATTTGAAAATCGCTACCCTAGACCATGAAAGCTGACTCATTCTCTTGTTTTTTCACAGAATCAAGTTAAACTAATCTTTTAAAATCTGCAAATTAATTGCACATTATTTTTTATAAAAGTTTGTTTGTTTTGAACTTAGCGTTATAGAATCAGTGATCGCCCCAAAAATAAAAAATAAATTTTGGCGCATTGGGGATACCTCGCAACCGAATCCCCTTCTATCTGGGGAAGCGCCACAGTAAGGGAACCACTGCACTATACGTCTGAGTATTCCTACTTCCTAGTTGAGGAAAGGAGCAGGCTGTTTGTTGTTAGCATAATATTGGCTAGTGGAGGGGTATGAGGGGAAATATACGTAGTCTCTCACTAAGAACTGTTGCCGATGGAGGGGGCCCCACTTAAAGAATCCGCGTGCAGTGGATTGTGTCAGTTTGATACACAATAGAGTATAAGGTGGTGAACGGATTAGTGACTTTTCTAAACGAACTGTTCCGTAATATGTAGTGAAAGCGAGGGTAAAATTCCTCCTATCAGGTTGCCATAAACTCTCCGTGTAGATTTGTAGAGTTATATTATTTTAGACCGTAGTCTGGTTTAGCGCGGGGTATTAAGTAATTTAATTTTAAAGCATAGTTACCTCCTTATGTTTTATGCCACATTTGAACTTTAAGCCAAAATGTATTTCAAAACAGTTTGGGTGTCTCTTATCAAACCGTTTGAAGTCATCATCTGATTTTACGATAGGAAATCTTCAAAGATAGGAAATCACGAGGGCAGTACAGAAGGTGGATGTTTTGGTGGTAAAATATTTCCCAACCCCAGCAAAACTATTATTTATAGTAAACTCTCTATTAACCTTAAATAACTTAGTAATTTTTTTTTGTTCTTACAAAATACAGCTTTAATTGTGTTTTAAAATACTTTAAATTTATTCAAGATAGATTTGTTGTTAAAAAAAATATTCTTGACATTTTTGGAGGAATATCTTTTCCTGAGCAGCGGCATGTATGGGTATGATTTTGGGCTTATCGGTTAAATTAGTGTGAATGCGTGTGTAGCTCTCTCCACGAATCGAACTCAAGATCTCTTTTAAGTGCGATTCTGCCATTTTAAAAGAGTTTGGTGCTAACCATCTTCTTAACCTATGTTTTACGTGTTAAGGGGGGAGGAGGAAAGGGGTGAAAGTTGATAGGCGTTTTTGCGTGCCGTTGTAGTTTTTTTTTATTAAACTCCCTCTTTGTTTTCATTAATCCAACAGAAGACTCTCGGTATTGTCTGCAAACAAACAACCAGCTGTTTTTGTGTGCATTGTTATCGTAAACATTAGGGAAGTTTTCAGTGCATCAGCCAACACGACGGAGAAAACTTTCCCAACACTTTGTTACCTGCAGGTTTCATGTTAAACGGAAGTGTTAACGTCCAGGATACTTAACAACTATTAAATAGTTCAAGGTTTGTTTTATACATAACGATAATAACTTTTTGATGATACATGCCATAAGTTAAAAAAAAAATTTTTTACTGGTACACTTTAGTGGTGCAGCCCATTTTTCATTTGGAAGAATCTTATCACCAAGTTCGATGGTCGCATAGTCTAAGGCGTCACTCTCGCAATAGACTGGAATGCCGATAGGGGTGGACTGGCCCACCTGGAAATATCCCGGTGGGTCGGTTTGATTTGGGCTGCCGCAACTACCTTAAATTAAACTAAAGCTATCCATTCCATTATAAATTATATTATATTTTAATCAAACGCTCCAGTGAGTTGGTCTGAGGTGCCCAGAATACATCATTTGCTAACAAATATGATGGCATTAAATTTAAAACAATAACGTTTGTTGTTTCTTGGTGGTGTTTATAAACAAACGTAAAATCATATGTTCAGTTATATACACAATTATCGAGTGGAGGATCATTTTACAAACTTAAATGTATCAATAAAGACACCCAGTTATTGACTAAGCATTTAGAAACATTTTAACTTGTTTCAATAGAGAGTAAAAACTAATCATCGATAATGTATCTAAAATGGCCTCGGGATTAAATTAACTAATAATAACTATATAAATACTTCACCTCGCCACTTCAGCTTATACTGAAACATAACTTCAGTGGTAGATATTAATATATGCTAAGGGTCATCATATTTGTAGCCCTGGGCCGCTTGGAATCTCTAAGTCCACCCCCACCCCTGGCTGCCGATGACGGAGAGATCGGGATTCGTATCCCGGTCGGGCGTATTGATGGCGGTTTTTCCTAAATTATTTTCTACTCTCCACGCAAATTTGTGTACACTTCCTCCAAATTCAGCCTTCCTCTTCCTTGACACATTAGCATAATTAGTACATATGCGTACAACCCTAACGGGTAGTAAGACGCGGTGCTAAGAAAATTAATTAAAAAAAGACGTGGATCACACAAGATAGGATTAAAATGCACGTTAACTGACCTAAGTATATATTTTTTCATGTATGTATGAAAATACAACATTTCCGATTGAACACTTCAATATTGTCTATTCCTAAAAAAACAACAAAAAAAAACAATATTTTAAACTCATTTTCTAAAAAAATAGTATAAAAAGCTTATATTAATTATTAATTTTATTTCTCATAGCATACCCGGTACACCAGAGTTGACAAAATCTAGGGTTGTTTTTAGAATTTGAAACACCTTGTTCTAAAAAAAATCGTGAATCAAAAGTAATTACGATTAGATCTCACAAAAAGCTGTTAAGAATTGATTAAGGCTAAAAGATGTTTGCTAATATATATGTGAAAAATTAATTTTGTTATTCTGTAGTTCCCTTGTTGTTATTCTTCAAATCGAAATAGAAATTCAGTTCCTTCAAGAAATACACATCACAAACATGATAAATTTGGTACTAATCTTAAAGACAATCAAAGGCATACATGACCAAACTAACAAAGAGAAGAGTTTCTGTAAACATGGCAGATTTCACACTCTCCCGTGAACAAGTAGGTTAAGAAGGCCTACTAAATACTAATTTGAGGCAATTTAAAAAATATTTTGTTGAGTTTTAATCATATTACTTATCAAATACTAATTTTCTTGGCACTCGGGTTAAACAATTAGTTTTAATTGGGCTGATCTGAGTTAAACTAGTTTGTAAGTCGTAGGTTGATTAAACAAATATTTAGAAAGTAGACGTTAAAATATCCAATGAGAAAAAATGGTACAACACAATAATTCTTCCCATAGTCTATAGGAGTGTCAACCTAGGATTAACTAAGACATCTTAGGGGTATGTAAAAGCTTAAATAAATACATAGGTAAATTAAAGAATAGGAATAACTTGAAAGTGCGTAGAAAACCAATATTTCTGGAGGGGCTCCGTTCAAGGTCACATAAGATTCCTAATAATCCCCTTCCCCTAGAACTTAATGAACCCACCCTTCCATGTATTAAAGATTTTATTGGCTAAAGCAAGACGGCCGTGACTAAGGGTATCATAACATTTTCAAAGTGGTCCCCCACACCCACTTAGGAAAATTAGCTTTCTACGCCCTTAGTTCAGCTAGAAAATTGGACTATGCCTTCAGAAAATAAAAGTGTGTATATACGTACAGTATATATGGACCCTTCTAGGGCGGCTAACAACATTCCTAGGGGCTACGGGCCCCTTTGACACATACCGCCTTTCTACGCCCTTTATAGATTGCAATTTGCACCAACAAATTTAGGGGTACAAGGATGAAGAGAAATTATATCTGGGGGTACGTGGACAGAAAAGGTTGAATACCACTGCTCTAAAGTAATAAGAAAACAATATTTTTGAATCGATTATCAGTTAGTTATTCTAAAATGTAGTTTCCTCAGAAAAAAATATATTTTACGATCATATAAAACACTCTTCAGATATAAAAGTTAAACACACTTATTGATATTGTACAGCCATTTTTTTTAATTCAAATTTTCGAAAATCCGTGATTTAACCCCAAATTATTATTTTTTTATAAAGAGAAACATACATTTTCATTTATCATGCAAAACCCCCCACAGATACCCATTTTGAACAAAATCGTTATGATACTAAGTGTCCCAAAAAGATATTGTGCATTAAAGTACCACGTACCTCATAGTTCTTCCCACTACACATATGTGAAATGTCTCCCTTGGGCTTGAAGACATGTATGGGCACGCCCCTTTATATGATATAATAAGAGGCGTGTTAAAACATGTATCTAGGTTTATGGGGGACATTTCCAACATACGTTGTAGGAAGAGCTGCTACGAGGTACATGGTATTTTAATGCACAGTAACTTTTGGGACATTCTGTATAAGACATTATCGAAATATTTCAAATTTTCAAAAATATTTCATAGGAAAACTACCCTTCATTTTTAGGATAAAATAAAAATAATATTTTTACCTCGAGGTATGACCATATTCAATTTAATTGTCAAGTTTGAAAGAAATTCCTCTGTTTCGGCTGTAGCTCCAAATCCAGCCTAATATACTGAGGGGCGGACAGACAGACAGACATGGGATTAGACCCACTTTTCTTGGTGCACGGGCGCATAAGACGCTACGACCCACCGTAATCTCGAGATAGAAAAACTTTCATGATTATAATACTTTCTTTATCTTCTTCTTAAATCACCAATTAGAAATTTGATTTAATGTATATCCATCCGGAGCTGGGCATGCACTCAACCTTTTGGCTGGTTAGTGCCACCTGCACTATCTGGTAGAAATCCCATGTAGGCTACTAGGGGAGTTCATAGGGGGAAGTGTGGTGGTTCCCCGTTGCCTTCCACACTGAATTTCTATGATCGAACGCGAAAGGGCTTACTAATTTTGTTGGGAAGATATTTTTACATGTCTTCCAGGGTTTTTTTACATGCCAAACTCGACATGGGGGTGGGCTTTTATTCCCCTCCGAAGGAAGGTGTGCTATGGATTTTTATCGCTTAATAAAAATCTATTGACCTCAGCTGGGTTTTGAACCCAAGAACAACGAGTCCTGAGGCGAGCACTTTACCCCAAAACAACCGAGGGTGACACTTTCATTATATAAGAAAGTAATTAACAAATGGATCGCCTAAAATGTCAAGCTATTATCCTCAGCGGTGCTGATAGCCAACCTGTCACTATTTGTTCAGTAATCCTACATTAATTTTAATCTTTAGCTGGCAACTTCTTTAATGTCAGAAACTATTGATGGGACATCGATAAATCAGACATAAAACCATTGTATCGCTGACATTTTAACAATGGCTTTATGGAGCAATCTCACGATTCATCCTTGACATTTTGTTTGGCTTTCCAACTGATACTTCTTTACGATTTGTTTAAAAAATTCTTCACGAAACCTTTTCAAAGAGATAGGATGAGAATTTAAAAGTATTTCACTGTTTAGTGGTTCAAGGGCAAAAATTTGCTATCTTGTAATAATAGGTATTGATGGTACTACGGTCTAAGATGTCAAGCTCGTAATAGATTGGATTGTCTGTGACAGGGAGGTCGATGTTCGAATCTCGACTGGGTGAACTAGGTGGGGGTTGTCCACATGTGATTTATCACAGGTATTTTCTTCACACAAATGCGTGTGCACTTCATCCAAACTAACCGCTCATACCTAATACTTAAATTAAGTCGTTACTAACCCTTACATATTATAGTTTATAATTTTATTGTTTAATGAACATTTAGAATAAATTATTCTTATTTATTAATATAAAATATATAATAAAAATATAAATAATGTATATAAATATAAGTATAGTAAAATATGAGGTTGTCGCTAGTGCTCTAGATATTGACCACTTGACCTTATCTGACCTCTGCTCTCCTGGCGTATGGAGGAATTCATTTCCAAGATGGGGACACCATTAAGGTAAATCCATTATCCCCAGATGATAGAACGGTACGTGAGAATGATGTTGATAGAAATCAGAGAGGACCTACAGTTTAACGTGGGCTCCGAACCACGGTGGGGGCCTGGCAGTCCATACATTCACAAAGCGTGAAAGTACACTCTTTGCCAGAGGTGAAGGGAGGGTTTGGCAATCAGATAAATGTGTGCCGAGACCGGGATTTGAGCCCCGGACCCATAACACAGAAGTCTAACACCTTACCTCTAAAGCGCCAGGTCCCCTAATATAGTAAAATACATTAAAAATAATAATGTATGCGTAAATAAAACACATTTTTAGGTATTATTATATATAGGATGTATATGTATACAGGGTGTATCATAACATGTAGAAGCCACTTCAGCTGTGAACAGGAGACACAGAAACAATGAAAAAAGTTGATATAAACATTTACCCCATTTGACCTTGTTTCAGAGTTATACTCATGTTTGTTCTCCAGTAATATGGAGCTGCTTAACATTATAGGAAGTGCTCATCAAAATGGCGACCTTAAGTCTGAGTGCAAGCATTGCAATGAAGTCTATATTTGAAAGATTGCGGCATTCTACGACATGACGACTGCAGGCTAATATTCAGGCTGAAGTTGGAAATTTTGAGCACCTACTATGATGTTAAGAAGCTCCATATTACTGGAGTACTAACATGAATAAAGGCTCGGAAACAAGGTCAAATGGGACATTTGTTTATGGGAACTTTTTTTCGTGGTTTTCGTATCTCCTGTCCAGCGCTGAAATGGGTCTCACATGTTACGATGCACCTGTATATTCGATGCCTAATAATGTATTTTATATAACTATATAGTATAATTTTAAATATATTGTAATATGCATAAATACAGATGTTACTAGTTAATAAATAAGGACTCTAATATATTTTATATTATATTCTTATTTATAAATAAAATTAAAAATTATAATAGTCACCAAGGCCAAGAGGGGGAACCATTTATTCATCTTTTAGTTGCACTCAGGATGAGCGGAGTACCTGTATTAGCGTGGAGAGTGAATGGGTGGGAAAAACTATGTCGATGGACAGAAGCCATTGATTGTGTGACCCTATATGTGGTTGTAGAAAATAAAGTTATTAATTGTGACATTGAACCTCGAACTTCCACCGCTAGATCAATCAGTGTTTTCTCTTGTCATGTTCATCAATACTAACGAAACTGTGACTACATGAACAATATCGACTGTTTTCTGCACGTGAAGCACGCTCACTCATAAGCTATGCATGACATAACGAAACAACTACACGTGACATGATCATTTGTGTGTGTGTGTGTGTGTGTGTGTGTGTGTGTGCTGTGTGAAAGCCGCTAACCACCTTCCTTACCGGCCAGCTGCAAGCCTACCTTGCCAAGTTGTGTTGGCGTCGATTCTGATGATGAGAATTACAAGGACGCAAGTCTCAACAATAAATATTTTCTGTTCCATCTGATTCGTTCTTGTTTTCTTTAAACATACAAATTGCAGTCTACAGTCTGATAATATATATATATATATATATATATATATATATTCGTACGGGAATTCATGTTATCTGCAGCTGTCACTATTGATATACCTATGGTACCTATGGTAAAAATAATTTTTTGTGGTCATATAGAGTCTAGTCTAAGGCGTCACTGTCAAAATATGCTAGACAAAGGGATTGTAAATGAGGGGAAGGTGTCAAGGGGTCCGGAAACCCTGGAATTTGATGGAACCCCGGGGTCAACATTTACGTATAAAACCCTATATTGGGCCAGTTTCATAGTCAGATTTAGTACGCCTCAAGTGCGGCGCTATACTAAATACAAGACGTCACCTACCTAGACCTAAATGGAATGGGCCAGTTTCATAAGAGAAACTGGCCCATTCCATTTTGATCTAGGTAGGTGTCGTCCTGTATTTAGTATAGACTCGCACTTTAGGCTCACTAAATCTGACTATGAAACTGGCCCATTGTCTAAAGATAAGGTACAATTTTCTAGGCCCTCCCTCCTCCTTTCCAATCACTCCCCTAAAATAAAATAGCTTTCCATGCCCTTGGTCTGGACTGCCGATGATGGGAAGATCGAGTTTCAAATCCCCGTCAGGTGTAGCCTAATGAGTTTTTTAAATAAATGGTTTTATACTCTACTTTCTCGAAAATGTGGATAAACTTCCTCTAAATTCACTCTTCTTCATCCCTAACACACTGGTGTAATTAGTACGTATGAAAAAACTAACTGGTAGTAAGATGCAGCGCTTTATATATATATATATATATATATATAAAAGTTACTTATAAAATATATATATATATATATAAAAGTTACTTATAAAATATACAAATAGGCCTCATATGGTAAAATAAAATCAATGTTGACCACAAAGAGGTATTATTGTAATATATAACAGTTTATTTTTAATAAAATCTAACATTATAGTAGTATGGTCGTAGTAATAATTTCTTAGGGCGTGTAAAATAAAATAATTCGCACCCACGGAAGAACAATGACGTAACTGTAGAAAACAAAAATGTTGGGAAATCGGGTTTTAAGCTTTTTTTAAATTGAGCCGTGTTTTTACCTGTAATTAGACCCAAAACTTCAGATACGTTCCAATTACGACATTGCTCCTCTGGGGAACACAACCTTTTTCATGAATTATGACAGCCTAATGTGTGCTTTGAAGCTATTTATTTTGTTAATTTAAGTCCATTAATGCCCTTTTAAGGATTGTTTTTTTGCAAGAGAAGCCTTTTTATGTCTTTTTTAAGGTAGTGCCAATCAATGGACAGAAGAATAGATGGCAATATTTTAATTGTATCAACGTACATTGTGATAATACTCTCAATTAAAACATCAAAAAAATAGATGATTAAAAAATATACAAACTGAAAATAATAATATAGAATAATGGACGAGTTTAATCCGATGAACGATCAACTTAGTTTTTCCTACATTTTCTCGAAAAAGCCAATGAAGAAAGGTGCAAAATATTTTGGAATGATGTTCCTTTTAAGTAAGCCCAACAGAGCTTTTCTTTTGTTGTCCACAATTGGAATTTTTTATTTGTATGCTGGCTTTATTTTTATTAATTTCGCTGATTTTGCTTCCGATGACCACCTAGGTATAGTTTTTACGTCCTTACAATCCTATTGACTGTAGCTTGTTTTGTACGAGTAAGTACGAGTACGAATCAGTATGGAACAGATTGAAACGATCAGCTTGTTGAGTACCCACCCATTGGGCTTCGGCTTCTGATTCTGTCAGTTCAATGGAAGGCCTACTTGAAATGGCCTCCATTTCATCTGAAAATACTTGTTTGATAAATAATCATGAGTCCTAACTCAAGTGGGAAAAACTAGGCCTACTTTTAGTAGAGTAATGCAGAAGAGTAATAATACATCTTAATGAAGAATGAAAGATAAAAGAAGGGAATTTTTACATACCTACAAAAAGTAAACTATTAGCTGGTTCTTGAGAATTGCAAGCAAATGGACATGTCGTTACTACTAATGTCATAGAGATTTTCGTCAGTCTTATTATTGTAGCTGACATCCCCTGGCGAAGCATGAACCAGGCGGTCCATTTTTACCTGTGTCTTTTTCAACTTCTTTGAGCGCTAGCACAATGATCTTTATAGCTCGACTCAAGATTCGTAATATAATATACACTAGCAAACCCGAGAACAAATTGCGCTAGACATAAGTAAAACATTTTTTATTCGTGGTTTTACATTTCATAATTTTATTTTCAAAGAATTAACGTCTTTATTTGTATATTTGGATCCATACAAAATATCGATATTGGGTCCATAATGGTCAACACTTAATATTAAAATTTTGACATCTGGTTAAAATTTTCATCATTTTACTAGGGGATGTCTTATGGTTACTGCATTGCTATTAAATTTCTCTTTTATAAATTTTGACCAATAGGTCTTGAAAGTTGCAATTCTGCAATGATAAGTTATTTAGTATCTCAAATAGTTGCGGAGATACGGAAACTTTTGCTTCTGTAAAGTACCCTAAAATTCATTTTCATGGGAAAATGAAAATAGCCAGTTTATTTATAATCTTAATCAACGCCTAAATAGGAATTTTAATCAAAATCGATAGAGCCGAATTTTAGAAAATTTATTTTTTTTCTTTTCGCTTTTTACTAAACTACTCTTAATTTTGTGGTTAAAAAGACACACAGACAGACGGCATTGCAAATATCACTTTTTAGGGTTCGGAGGTTATGAGACGTCGACATCCATCAACATTTCAGGTTAGATTTTTTTTTTACGGTCACAATACATTACCTTTATTGTTCGAAAAGTTTGAAAAATATATATCTATGTGTGTGTATAGCTTGAAAGTTATTCGTTTTATACAACATATATGTTTAAAATAAAATATTTGTATTATGAATAGATATACATATTTGTAATGATAAGTAATTTCATATCTAAAACAGTTTCGGAGATATGATAAAAAAATATATGAGAATTTACGCATCATACCGGAGCCCTTAAAGTCATTTTGCTGAAATATTGAGAATATACATTTTGTTTAGAATATTTATAAATGTTTTAAAATGAAATTTAATCAAAATCGTTAAAGCCGATTTTGAGAATATCGACTTTTTCTTTTTTTGCCCTTTAATAAAATTACCCTTAATTTTAGGGTTACATACACAATTTCAAAAACTCCTCATGGCAACACTATGAAAACCATATATACCAAGCTCTATCCCGATCGGTAAAATAGTTTAGGCTCTAGTTGGAGGTATATACAGGCAGACAGACGGAAATTCAAAAACCACTTTTTCGGATTTGGTGGGTCATGAAACGTCGAGATTCAAAATCTCGAGCTCGATTTTTTTGACGATCACAATAATTTCTCTACTTGTAAGATAGCCAGGAAATTAAAGAGGAGCATCTCTATAAACCAAAGAGCATAACCATCAATTTAAGATTTTCAAGTATACCATAGCAAATGTAAGTAATTGCTTATAACTCAGAACCTAGTGGTTTCATAAAAATATATTCTAGATTAAAATATTTTTATTTTCAATAGTACTATAATTTAAAATGATCTTGATATTATTTTTATGTAAAAGCGTGAATTTTTATTTTGTTAGTATTGTTAAAGATGTCTAGAAAAAAAATTTAATAAATAATTGTCAGAACGGATTTTGAG
This sequence comes from Timema bartmani, assembly GCA_902151455.1. Taxonomy (NCBI): domain Eukaryota; kingdom Metazoa; phylum Arthropoda; class Insecta; order Phasmatodea; family Timematidae; genus Timema; species Timema bartmani. Next base: position 211,929 of record CABFWB010000586.1, read on the forward strand.
AAAATCGATTTTAACTCTTTTCGCCCTTCAGTATTCTACCCTTAGTTTTAGGATTGGATATCTTATTCCGAAAACTCTTTCGGAAGGGGGGGAGGGGCGGTGTGGCCCTTAAGAAAACCCCAAATACCAGGTTTAAAAGCCCGAACGGTAAAATTGTTTCGGCTCTAGTCTGAGACATAAACAAACAAAGAGCATCGCAAAAACAAGTTTTTCTGTTTCAGAGGGTCATGAAACGTCGACATTTATCAAAATCTAAAGTTTGATTTTTTTGAACGATCACAATACTTCCCTTTTTGAGGCGTCCAGAGCCAGTAAAATAAAAACAATGGCATGTCATCAAAACTCTGGTCCTGATGATTATGAGTTACAGCTCATCACCATAGTGTGATAAAATGTCGCAGACTACAGTGGGACTGGCAAACCCAATGGGAAGAGACCATTGGGAAGACCTAGACGAAGATGGGAGGATAACATTAGAATTGGCCTTAAAGAGATAAGAGTGTAATGAGGTGGATTAGATAAAACTAGCTATAGATAGGGATAGGGTGTAATGAGGTGGATTGGATAGAACTAGCTCAAGATAAGGATAGGGTGTAATAAGATGGTCTGGATAAAACTGGCTCAAGATAGGAATAGGGTGTAATGAGATGGATTGGATAGAACTAGTCAAGATAGGGATAGAGTTAAATGAGGTGGACTGGACAGCACTAGCTTGAGATAGGGATAGGGGGAAATGAGGTGGACTGGATAGAACTAGCTCAAATTAGGGATAGGTGGCATACTTTTCTAAATGTGGAAATGAACATTCTTGTTCCAAATGTTATAGAGGAAATGAGTTCATGCATTTCCCAAAACGTGTTTAGTTTTATAAAGCTATAAAGTCATTTATATTTTCCTCATAGATCATTCTTTCTCAAAAGGTGTAACACTCATGAATACTATGGAGGTTAGGCTTAACTTAAAAAAGAACTTCGTTTTGTTGTGGGCTATTTAAGGAGTTCTTGTGTCATCCGCTCAAACGCTCAGGGTTCCTACCTTTAGAAAGGTGTGGCCGTTCTACAAGTGAAACAAATTAAGACTAATACTTTAACTAGTCCTACACCTTAGCTAGGGAGCGTGTCCGTGCACTGATTTTAAGGTTCCGTTTAGGGTTTTCAGTATGGCCAAAAAAACTATAGTGTAATGAGATAACCAGTCGGTCTAGATAGTGCACGTCAAACACTTCAAATACTACTACAATTACTACAAATACAACTACTATTTATACTACTACTACTAGTAATAATAATAAATGACCCGCTTCGGTGGCAGCGTGGTCCAACCCGCGACTCTCGCAGTAGACCAGACTATCGATGACGGGGATTTTGAGGTTCGAATCTCGGTCAGACGCATTGAGGGTGTTTCTTCCCAGATCTTTTTCCACTCTCCTTCCACGCCAATGCGGTTTCACTTCCTCTAAATATAATATCCCTAATCCATAAAAATCATTATCGTAATTAATACATAAGAGTATAAACAGAATGGGTAGCGTAAGAGGTGGTGCTAAAAATAATTGAACCAGTTAAAAGAGTTGTACCAAAATATGGTCAGAATTAATATGTTATAAAATATAAATAATGTTATGAAACCGGAAGTCAAAGTATTTTTTAATGTTAAAAAAATTAATTGATTTTTATGATGATATACAAAATCAAAAATGTTTGTGAATCTTTAACTAAATTAGTTCGTAATTTTTTTAGCTCTCATTAGAATTTAAAAAAAACCTTTACATTAAAACAGACTATACGACTTAACGAAATGTAATTTATTTAATAACGATTTCCAAAACATATATTTTTAACTAACACCAATTAAAATTATTTGGATTTAATCTTAAATGCGATTCTCTAGGAATACGATTCATCATAAAGACGAGTGAAATAAGCCTTAGCACACACCCAACTTAGATTTATAGCCTCTACCTCCCCTTCATCGACAACCCAAACAAAACTAGACTCAACTGATCTCTTTGTCAATCTCATCTAGTCTAGTTCATCTAGTCCACTGAGATTTGTCTATCCTAAATGAATTCCCACTCTACCTTCATATAAATACAGGAACATTCACTTTAAATTCTACTCTACTCATCCTTACCTCTTATTGCAGTTAAATACGAACAGCGTGGATGTAAAAAAAGAAGCAGCGTGAGATGAAAAAATGAAATGTAAAGTTTAATTTAATATAATAACACCCACCTCAGTGGCCGAACGGTCTAAGGCGTCACTCTCGTGTTATACTAGTCTGCTGGAGACAGGGAGATCAGCATTCGAACCCCAGTTGGTTCTACTGGGAACTGTTCCTAATTGGTTTTCCACTCTCCTTCCATGCTGCCTTCCTCATTCCTACCCCATTAGAGTAATTACCTGAACAGGTAGTAAGGCGCGGTGTGATAAAACAAACCCAATTTATTTTAACCTGAGTAGTTGAATAAAATAAATGTTACGGCGCACCGCACAGACTTTCTCTCTCTTTCTATAAACTCGTAAGATTTCTGAACGGAATAATGTACATTGTATCATCACCACTCCACATAAGAACACGCATAAAATAATATACAATGATATATAATCAATGAGAAAAGAGGCGCATCTTTGTCCACCTAAGAGCATTTCAAACAGTTTAATGTCTTCCACAAGGGTCNGTCATTATACAAGCATTTAGTCGCCAACTAATTTATTGTACAACTTGCAAGTCGTGGTCAGCAGTATTTAAGTTCTATTTAGAACGTGATTCACGCGAATGCTCAGTTCGTGACACTGTGTGGTTCGATGACCACTTATAATCAGTCATTATCATGAGAGAGAGAGCGAGAGAGAAAAATAACCGGCCAGGTTTTTATAACTACGCTGAACAGTGGTTTGTCACGCATGGTCGAGTTTCTGTGAAAGCAATAGTCTGCAGCAAGGATACTCATCAGTGGTGTAGGTACAAGAGTGTGAAGAGGGTACAAGGTACCCGCCCCTTTTGAAACGCGTCAATGTTCACACAGTCAATGGTGTCAGGCTAAAACTATACTGGATATCAACACATAGTTTGCAAATAATTGTAATTACTGCAGTGTCCGTATGAAGGACACTACAATTCAATTAATTAAAAATTGGTTGAAAAATGACACCAGGACACGAGAATCGAACGTGGGACCTTTGACTTAGCACGCCAATGTTCTACCACTGAGCTGTCCAAGGATTCGTCCCCTTCTTTGGGTCATTCTTAACTTCACTCATAAGACTCAGCCTTAAACTATGAATGAAGAATGACCCTGAGCATGGGACACAAAGCCAAAGGTCCCGGGTTCGATTCACGAGTCCAGGTGTCATATTTCAATTAATTTAAATTATACTAGATTATCTTTGACAAGGAGTTTGAGTTTCAAATCTTGACCGGTGCTTTAAAGGTGGTTTTCCAGATTGACTTTTTTTTTTTATCAAAGGATTTTACTTACAGCTGTCGTCACCAATCCGTCCCCACTCACCACTTAGCTCTGTTGTAACATTCCTCTTCTGTTACGTTGCTCGCAAACATTGCATCGTTGACATCATCCCGCCAACCTCCTCTTCTCTTTCTTCTCTAGGACGGTGTCCATTCCAGTATTTTTCGAGGTCATCTATGTTCTGCCATCCATTTCGTGTATCCGAACCATGCCAGTCGTCTCTTATCCACGTCGTATTTAAAATATTCTTCACCATGCCAATCATTTCCCTAGTGTCTTCCTTTCTAATTGTTTCTAATTTTGATCTTCTGCAGCTTCATCTTAAGGTGGGAGTTTATGGAACTGCGAGCAAAGGCAAGTGTTTTTGCAATTTTTATAGCAACTTTTTTTCCCCCAAAAATAAATAAAATATTATTCCAGTAGAAACATTGAGTTTAATTTTCTTCATATGGTGATATCAACATTTGTTGAATATTTGTTATGATCTTAATGGCATTACATGAGAAACTTTTTAAATGAAGAGAAAATGCTGTAATTAAATTCAAAAACACCCTTGACAAATATTCAAGAACTTTTGAGGTCGACTTGTGAAGGAAATTAAATTCTTATGTATCTACTGGAGCAATATTTGGTTTGTTTGGACAAAAAAAAAATGTTTTGCTGTAAAAATGGGAAAAAACACTGAGCTTTTCTCGCGTTTCCTACACCTTAAGCAATCCATTTCTATTGCCCGTAACGGTGACCTGGTGGTCTAGGGGTAAGGTGTCAGACTTCTGTGCTGAGGGTTCGGGGTTCAATCCTCGGTCCTGGCACAGATTTATCTGAATACCAAACCCTTCCTTCACCTCTGTCAAGACGTGTATTAATCACAACTTGTGAATGTGAGGAATGCCAGGCCTCCACCGTGGTTCGGATCCCACGTTAGACTGTAGGTCCTCCATTTCATCTCACAATCACCCTAC
>CABFWB010000586.1:227178-265056 GCA_902151455.1 Timema bartmani
TTAAAAAAAAAAAAAAGGAGAGAGAAAATTATATTACAAACAACTACTTTACATGTCATATTTGTATCGAGTCCCATCACTCATATTTTTGCTCTTGATAACTTAACCATTCGCAGCACCTGTACCACTGCGGAGTATTGAAAAAATAGGACTACACTCTATCGATTTCCTCCACCCGTTGTGTAATTGTCCTATACATTCCTCTATTAACAATGTTAAATTATTATTATTATTATTATTATTATTATTATTATTATTATTATTATTATTATTATTATTATTATTATTATTAGCACCGCGTCTTACTACCCATTCGGGTTGTACGCACTTATGCTAATGTGTAATGGTAGGGTGATTGTGAGATGAAATGGAGTACCTACAGCTTAACGTAGAATCCGAACCACGGTGGAGGCCTGGAATTCCTCACAAACAATGTTAAAACTTCTTCGGTGACCGCATGGTCCAAGGCACTACTCTCGCAATCGAATAGACTGCCGATGACGGGGAGGATCGAAGTTCGAATCTCGATCGGGTGAACTGAGGGTGGTTTTCCCTAAATACTTTTAAATATATCTTTATATGAAAATGCGGGTACACTTACTCTAAATTATACTTTCATCATCTCTACCCCATGTGTAATTAATACATGTGCATAACCTGATAGGGTAGTAAGACCTAGTGAAAAAAAAAGTGTAACGACATATATTCTCGCGCAGTCACAATATATTATTATAATGTTATCAGTGAGGTCAAGGTTCGAGTCTCGAGCGTGTACATTGGGGTTGGTTTTCCAAATGTGATTTATGACTTTAAGTTTTTCCAAACCACTGTACACGCGAAGGCTTACGGCTGCTCTTCCTCTAAAACTATGGGCACCGTGCCTTCGTATATGTGGCGCTGCTAGTGACAGAATCTTGAAACACTTGAATGAAAGCCATTTCTGAAACCCGTGGCTAATGATAGTTTAGTGATGTTCCAAACATGTTTAAACTTTGTTTAAATGTATAAATTTCAATGCAACGAATCAAGTAAAATAAAGCGCCACAATATGAAATAAGATTTGTTGTAATGGGTGATGGTCAAATCGATATGTAAACACTAATAATGATATAAAATTTGACATTTTCTTTGATAACAATGGAGTGAAGAAAAACTAAACAATTTGGTTCAAATAGGCAACAGAAATAATATAGTGGATTTGTTATACCTGTATTCGTCTGTCTCTTTCTCATATATGAGTAAAACCAAGAACGATGTCAAGAAACCAATTATTTTCAATAGGTTTAGGCTATATTTGTAAACTAATCTAAACTAAACTTGGCATACATGAAACTTTGTAGTTCCTAAAGGATTCCTGGTCACTTTGAAATGTCATCTTTGTACCTTGTATTTTTGATAAACTGACGAATAATTTATCTAAGGTTTCGTCATTGCCGATTTGTAAATCTTTGTCTACTTTGCTATTTTGTAGTACAAGACATAGCCCTACTTTATGCGATAAGATTTTGTCTGCTTTTTATAATGACTATAATAATTATAGGTCTTTTTTCAATGGTGGTACAGTAATTATACTTATAATTATAAGGCCACATGGCTGACTCACTCACTCACTCACTGACATTAATGTTTACCCACTTCCAGATGAGCTAGAAACTTGAAATTTGGCAAACTTATAGCTTCTAGCCTGTAACCGACGGGAAATCTCCAAAAAGTTTAAAAAAATTAGTTTCTAACCCCAGAAAAAAAAATTCAAAATGGCTTAACAGCTTTAAAGTCGGTGCAGAGCTTTCTTTGGAGGTCTCTTGTGACTAAACGGTAAGACCTATAAAAAACTGATTACATCAGCAGCTACGGATTTGGCGAGATCCACAAGTTTGGTCCCATTACTTTGGTCGTATCTCGATCGGTAAATTTTGCACATTTTCCACACATTTTTTAATTCCAAAACAACGCTGGAATTACATTAATTTACATCCACTTGCAAAGAAAACTCGCTGGTGGTTTGGGAGCGGAGCCCCCAACGGGCAAAGCGAGTATAAAATACACAAGCCTAAAATGTAACTATTCCTAACCTAACGTAGATTTACCACTTACAAAGAAAACTCGCTGGTGGTTTGGGAGCGGAGCCCCCAACGGGCAAAGTGAGTATAAAATACACAAGCCTAAAATGTAACTATTCCTAACCTAACGTAGATTTTTTTGGCATTTTGAGGATTAAGTTATAGTCTAATTTGGCTGGATTAACTTGGAGTTAATAAGATTATAAACTAAATATAACGATTTAATAGTAGGCTAAGATATTTTCTAGTGTTAATTTTATGATGGACAAGGATTATAAACTTTTTACATTAGGCCCTATAAGGTGTTAAACCAACACACGTCTGCCTTACAACTTTCGATTTTGCAATTTTTTAAATTTTTTTTTGTAAACACCGTGTCTTACTACTCGTTCGAGCTATACGCTTATGTACTAATTACGCTAGTGGTTTTAAGGTTTAGAAATGTTGTATTTATAGGAAGTGTACCCACATTTGCATGGGAAGAGAGTGAAAAATCATTTTGGGAAAACCACCCTCAGTACACCCGACCGAGATTATAACCTCGATCTCCCCGTCACCGTCAATCCAGGTTATCTCGAGAGTTACTTCTTAGAGCACTATGACCACTTATGTGAGGTACTTATATTTTAAAAGGTTTTATGGGAACTACCGAGGTCAAATTTAATCTTTCGCACGTGTAGATAATATAATCTATGAACTTGAAATAAATGTACTTTCACAAACAAAAACGTTTTATTCTTTGGTGATAGATAAAACACCACAATTCGAGGCAGTAAATAACAATTGTAGTAATCAGTAAGGTTAGGCCTCTTCGGTGGCCGCATTGTCTAAGGCGCTACTCTCGCAATAGACTAGACCGAAGAAGATGGGGAGATCGGGGTTCAATCCCAGTCGGGTGTACTGAGTGTGGCTTTTCATAAATAATGTTCTCCACTCTCCAAATGCGGGTACACTTCTTCTAGATTTAACCCTCCTCAATATAACCCATTAGCGTGATTAGTACATAAGCGTATAGCCTAAAAAGGTCGTAAGACGCGGTGCTAACAAGCCCAATTCGAATCCGGGAAGCCGGGATTCGATTACGATCAACGACGATAAAGATGTTTTAATTGACACCATTTTTTTTTACCTTATTTACTACTAAATGTTTGCGCAGTTTATTAAAAATAATAATTTACACCTATCACACTGATTTACATTTTATAAACATACGAATTGTATTTAAAATAAACGAGTGTGTGATCACACGATCAAAGGTGTCATTCTCGCAATGGATTGGATTGTCAGTGACGTAGAGGTCAAGGGTCAAATCCTGGCTGGGTGCATTGGGTTAGGTCGTTTGCCACCTAATCTGCCCGCTAATGTAGGTGCACTTCTCTTAGCTGCCTTTATCATCTCTACCCTATAAATTAAGCCGTTCATATCCTTGGTGTTATACTTAATAAAAGGAGTTATATCCAGGCGACATCTGAAATCCTGTCGTAACAACATCCATGAGTTCACCAATTAACTTAGTCCTAAATTATATATATATATTTATATTGCGGCTTTGTTATTGAAAATGTGAATACTTAATAAGGGTATATAATATTTCTAGAAGTAAATTATTTTCTAAGAAGAAATAAAGTTGCTAAAATCGGTCCGGTAATACTCGAGAAATCGCTAACGAAATAAATTGTAGTGTTCTAAAATTCCCCTTTTAGTTTTAAGTTTAAGTTTAAGTTTAAGTTTTAGGACACATTTTCATAAAAAATAAAGTATAAAAATTGATTGGGGAGAACTCTGAGCGTCGATTCATGTTTTAATTAAAAAACCCTCCCCACCTAATCTTAATTCTAGTCACCGCCTTATCACTATGTTTAAAATATCTCAAATCCTGTAGCTTTAAAACCTTGACCTGTTTTCTGATAATTTATTACCTACCGACACTGAAGAACAAAGATATTTTTAGTATTCCAATCAGAAAAGACAAGTCGACCTTGTTGGTCTTGGGGTAAAGTGCTCGGCCTCATGACCCGATGTTTGTGGGTTCATACTCAGCCGGGGTTGACAAATTTTTCTAGAGCGATAAATATCCGTAGCACAACTTCCTTCGGAGGAGAAATAAAGCCGTCGGTCCCGTGACAATTGTGTCATGTAAAATAACCCTTTAAGATATATGAATATACATCTCCTGGGAAAATTGGTAGGCCCTTTCGCTCTCGCTCATAGAAATTCTCGTGTGCTGATTTAATCAATCGGTTTACAAAGTGCACGTTAATTACCTCAAATAAATAAAATAAAATAAAGACAAACATTTATAAAGTGTCCAACTATGGTAATTTACTCTGATATGTGTTTGTCACAAGAATAATGTGTTTACGATAAAAAAAAAATGTTTTAAGAGTATATTATTCATGGTAAGTCTGCCCCCCGCCCCCAACCCCGCCAACAAGCTGTTATTCTAACTAGGTGTTCATTTTTCCTTGGCATTTTCGAGGACTGACTAAAATAACTTCTGTAGAATGTATTTTCCATTTAAATGGTACATGATACGGCCTCGTAATGTTTTATATATTCCTGTTACTTATACGATTACCTTATAGGACGGTGTCTATAAGTTAGGTCTATGAAATGTAGCAATATAATGACAGTGAGAGAACATTCTACTGTACATTAAAGTAGTTTACTGGTGTGTGAAAAGTTAGAGAGACGTTAGGGGTGAAAGTCAGAAGGAGGGATAAATACTTGCCGTTGGTTATTCTGATATTCACTATGGAAATACTTTGCATTTAGACTTTTTAGCAAATTAACTTTATTACAACATTTTTAATTAGTCCACAAAAATTTCAAATTGTATTAATTTATCAAATTGGGGACAGAAGCATTGCGGGACCATGTCTTATTTCACGTCACGTTAAAATCTAACAATGCCACTGCAGAAAAAAAAAACATTTGAATTATAAATTACAAAAATTAATACAAATATTACTCTTACCATTAGTTAAAGGAGGTTGTAATCACAATGATGCTTATTATCGTGGTAGCTTATTCATTGTTGTAACTGCCAATAGCCGTAAAATCGAATTATTAATGCCACAACAATGGCTTGACTGTCAAAATTTAATATCACAAATGGTTTATGGATACAGGAACCGGTAAACGAAAGCAAACACGTATTTTTATACAAATTTTTCACTGTTGTCCAGATCATTTTACTATTCTACTTAATTATTTCTTTAATGAAAAAAGGTTACATTATTCATTGTTTAAAATTCAAATCTCGTCCATACGAGTTGATCACAAAATTATTTATATATTTGTAAAAAAGAAACTTGTAATAACATTGAACCAAGAAAGGAATCACATTTCTAAATTAAGGCACTCAATGACAACAAGATCGTCTCATCTGTTGTTTTTGTTGTTGTTGGACAGGATTTCTTTTTTATTACCGGTAGTTTCTTAGTCAAAGAGAACGACCCACTTCCTATTTCAAACACGAGAGCGCATCAACTGAATGCGCGTGGGGACATGATAGGCTCAGCCCCGTATTGGACGAGTTCAGTTCGCTGTTTTGAATCTTCCCTTCTTTTTTTTTTTTTAAAAAAAAACTTTGTATCGGACCGGCGCATCGTCTCAAGAAATTGCGTCTAAAAATCCAAGGAATATCTGAGACTGTCGCAAATGACACGTTTGATCAGAAGTCTAAAACACATCTTTAAATAAAATAAAAATGGATGTACAGACCGATCTTGATAGGAAGGAACTTTTATGACAGTTACTAAAACATTTTTCAAATATATTTAAACGTAAAGTCATTTGATGTGCAGCGATGGTTGCCATCAGTAACGGGAAAGGGGGGCACTTGCCCGCACCTGTAATTTCCAATTTATTTTAATACATGAAATGCATTTTTAACATTTTTTAATCCTTTAGTTTATTTTATAATTTTTTTTTTCAAACATTTCACAACTACCAGAGTAACAATCATGTTATATATTCACTACATCTACTCGACGCATTTCCTAATAAAACCCATCACATTAATACATTTTAAATGAATGTAGAATGCTGCTTTTGTAGAAAAAGTTATGATTAATTTGTTAATGACCGTAGAAGCCTTTAATTTCTATTATGTACGCAGTGTTTTTATATAATGGTGTGAAGTGAGTTAAAATGATAGTATTTTTAATTATTTTTTATTTTAAAATGTATGAAATTTTTTTAAAATATAAACTTAGTAGTTGCTTTCAGGATGAAATTAAATGCTCTTTAAAATTTCTATATTTTTAGTATCTTTACAGTGACAGTAGCCAGTGCCCGCAAAAGCTTTTCCAGGTGCGCGCGTATGTGTGTGTGTGTGTGAGTCGGTAGTGGAATATATTCCCCTCCCCTCCCCCCCCCCAACTCCACCCGGAAATATTTCTGCGGGCGCCACTGTCCGCAACTACCATTTCTACCATGGATGCTGTTGGAGTCCTGTGTGGTTGAGGATATTCGTAATAATATTGACAAGACGGATAAACCTGTGCATAGATTCACAAACAACTACATTTTAAAATACTAAGCCTATTTTATTGTTTTATACAATACTAGCAATCCCGCATGACGTTGCCCATGACCCACAAAAAATTGGTTAAAAATAACCTATTTAAAAATCTAATTAAAAATTTAAAAATCCTGCTTCGAGGTGCATTCGGATCCCCTTCCGTCCACCTTAGTTAAAAATTTCAGATCTCTGCGTGCCGAAGATTTGGCTGGGCATCGCACGCACACACACGCACACACACAGCACGCACGCACACACACACGCACACACACGCACGCACACACACACACACACAGACAAGCATTTCCTTTTATTATTAATTTTATAGATTTTACTTAAATTTAAATTAGTCTGCTATAAATTAAGAGTTGTTGTGATTATGATTACCATAACATATTACAATATTCACGGATGTTAATATCGGGAAAAGTTTACGGATGCGGATTCAGACCTTGCGGATGTGGATGCTTTGGTCTTCCACCTAGGGATCCATATAATGGTATAGTGGTCGATCACAGGTCTATGGGACTCTGGTTCGATTCCGAAGTGTGGTATGTTTATGAAGATAGTTACAAACTACAAACCGGCACGTCCCACTATCAAATTAGTAACTATCGAAGGGCTTATGCCCTATTTGATGTTTTAATGTTTTTTATACAAAATATATGTTTAAAAAGTTCACATTATATAATACGAATAATAAAAACTTACCATTTTAAATTATACCGATACAATTACACATTGTCGATTCTCCATAGGAATATATTTTTAGACATTGACCATAGGTAAATTATTATTATATTTTTTATTATTAAAGCTGTGAAAATCAGCACCAACTGTCAAAAGTGGTGGTTAGAGTTTACAGAACGTATGGCTTGACTTACGAATGCATTAAAAGTAGATTTTGTTGCTCTTAAAACTGTCAGATAAAATATTTCCTATGACGATCCAAATACATATGTTGTCGTCACCTGTGCCATTAATATATTTCAAGTACGGCTAGGTTTAAGGTTTCAATCTCATCTTCTCTGGCTTTCCGCAACTGAGAGGTCGGGTTTTGATTCACGACTGTATATACTGAGGTAGTTTTCCTTTTTTATCGTCTTACTATATGTTCAGGTTAGACGCATATGTGATCAAATAGGATAGGTATGAGAAAGGAAGCATTTTAGAGGTGATGTATCTGCATTTGTATGGGAGGAAAGCGGGAAGCTATTTAGGTGGAAATCACCCTCAGTATACTCGACCGGGATTCGAGGCCCGATCTCCCCTACTTGATTTTTCTTAAATGATTTATTATTCTCTCTTTACGCAAATGTGGGTACACTTGTTGGTTCTAATTTCCTCGTCTCTACCTCATTAGAATAAATTTGAAGGGTTTGAACAGAAGATATTAAGATTCAAAGAGCGGTGGAAAAAAATATTTGTGTTAAATGTAACTTTCGTCTTTTCATCTATATTATATTTAAAAATAGCAATCCAAATAAAAGAATTGAACCCAGGACTAAGAGTCTGGAATTCGATTCACGACTTTGCCGAAAATGTAACGTTGTGTTCCAATGTTCTAAGCACAGAAATATACGAAGGGTAGCGCGTGTTGCCAATAATTATTTAATGTCATGTAACCAATCCGAACAAAAGTTTAATAGCATTGTTTTATATTCGCGATAGAAGCCAAAGCGACTTAAGATTGTTTGATGCAATGATGTAATAATCTACACAGCTACAACCATAATTATTTGAATAATCTTTAGTCTATTACACAAGGGACAGATTGTGTATGTAATTAATTTAATTAGGCTATGACCTGCACAATTATTACAATTATTTTGTACATCAATGTCACCCAATCCTGAGTCTCTTTGACTTGCGGTTACTTATAGGCCTAGCGTGCAAAGGGAACGACTGATGCATTCACATGTTTAAATGGAGTAATTATACTAATATTCAGGGAATGAGACTGAACACATAATAAAGTTGGACACGTTTTGGTTCTGGATATTACAGTGACGAAGTTAGACAGTCAAGGGTGTTTAAGCAAGTTTTGAATTCATTTTTTAACATTTTTATTTTTCTTTGTTGGGAAACGATTTTGTGCTTGTTTTACTAACAAACATCATTTAGTTATGTAAGTAACATGGTTGGAGGGACTTCCTTAACATTTTCATTGTTATATAGCCAACTTTAGAGTATTTCTCGATGTTTATTGAGTTTTCAATTCAATGATTATTATAGATATTACATTTTTAATTTTTTTTATTGAGACATGACAATATTAAAATCAGAACCAAATAAAAATTAAATTGGATTTAATATATAACAGGTTAAATCAGGTTATTGCTATATTTCTAAATTTAGGGGCAGTTTTTAATGAACATTGTTTTTCTGGTGAAGCCACTTGTAGTATTTTTAAATACCTTAATTAGAAGAGCATAGAGTTTGGGCCTATTTATATGAATAAAAACCATCGATTTAAATAAGACTACGCTTAATTATAAACCGTGTTATTTAGATAATAAGTTTGTGCACTGTACGCTATGCACTATTTACTATAGGCACTTTTATACATCTTAAAACCTGATCAATAATGTTCCACTAGATGCTAATTAAAAAATTTATAATAGATAGATGTACAATAAGGAAGGTTGGTATTGTAAATTGACATGCAATCAATGATTATATTATACCATGCAAATTATGTTTTAAGTAATAAGCACTGCTCAATAATATACACAAAAATGAATACAAATATTTTAAAGTAATTAAATAAGCCAACACTTATTTTGATAATAACTTACTGTTCTTTGTAAACAAGATGGCGCACTTGTCATTTCTCACTTTATATATATTTTCCTTTCTGGGACTGAAGGTCGATCTTAAAGTGGGACGAGAAAATATATCGACCTTGGCTCCTAAAGCATGTTTTGTTGTTTTAGTTATCGTCTAAAGTCTTATGAAGAATTTTTAATTTTTAGTTATTAGTTGTGTTGGAATCATAAAGCAGGTAAGTTGTAACTACATCTATTTATTTATTCTCTTTATATTTTAACTGCCAATTCAACTTTTGGTTTCAAATATCCCGTGGCTTTAATATTTTAAGTTTCATTTTCATGTGTGATATTTTTAACCCACTCTTTTTTTTCCACATAATAAATGTGTAGCAATTGAAAATATATGCATTTTTAAACTTTAAAGTCGTTTATGGTTTCTTTAGAAAACATTTTTAAAACCGTCTCAATTTATCTCACGATTACGTTTATCTTTCATAACAATCGAGTATTTGTTATATTATTCGTTATCCAAATGTTTTTAGAATACCCCTAAAATGGGAATTTGGTTTCATCACCCTTTTCAAATTTTTCACTCGCATTAAAGTACTAAAAATGCTTTTCAAATGAAAAACTACTTATCAAAAAGCTTGCTTACTAAAAATAGGTTGAAAAGCTACCCTTCATAATAATATGACATACGTAAGTTCACAAAATACAATTAAAATTAACATTATACGTCAGTGACATGTAGGCCTATAAATGAGTTTACTGGCAGGTTCCATTCAGCATGGGACAACACACATGAATGTCCTTTACATACCATACACACATTCATAAATAGTCCTAGGCCTACCACTAAAGTTATGTTTCAGTGTACCTAAGCTGAAGTGGTAGGGAATAAATATTTATATTTTACTTTCAGTAAAGGCTATTACAGGAAGATTATCAATGATTGTGTCACTATTATAGCAAGTCCACTTAAAAAATCAGTTTATACTCTTTACACAAATGAGAAAAAAATGACCGAAGTGGGTAGGCCTTCTGTTAGAGTTGGTCCAATGATGATGTTAAACAAAATTAACTCTAATACACTACATTTTAAAATAACATATTCTACTTTTGGTTTCCTTTTCAGTGGGAATGACCGTAATGGCAGTTTCCATCAATGAAATCTGTGAGAATACTAAACTTGCTAGGGAAATGGCACTGATGGGCAACTACGAGACTGCTGGCGTTTACTACCAAGGGGTTGTCCAGCAGATTCACAGGCTTCTTATCAGCATTGTTGATCCGACCAGGAAAGGAAAATGGCAACTGGTAAGCATTTATTATTATTTATTAAATAGAACAAATTATTTATGTACATTAGTACATTTTATTGTTGGTTGGGTCTACTGGCAAAAAGTGGCCTACACACACATATTTGAATTACTGTAATAAGTTATCCCCCAAAGAATTAGAGTTGCATTCTTATCTTTAATACGAGGCTTAATTAGGTTAATCCCTCAAGTTTGTCAAAAGATTTTCAACAGTGGCAGCTTTCCTTTCAAACAAAAGGTTGCCATTCTATTTTAAAAATAGCCTACCTTTTTCTGAAAGTAGGCTACAGAATTTTTTATATATATATATATGGTTTTGTGTGTGTGTGTGTGTGTGTGTATGTATGTATGTATGTATACATACACACATATACCCTCTTGTTTTACTACATTTGGATGAGGAAACTTACTCTGATTTGTATGAAGGAAAAGTAGTATTTTGGAAAAAAACACTTGTCAGAACCCCCAGACTAGATTCGAACCATGAACTTACCATTAACAGCAAACCATACTATACAAGCGTGAAATTTATTCTGCCTTCCACCATTTGGGCTTAAAAGTTGTTATTTGATTTTAAATATTAGGCCTATAATAAATTGTGATTTATTGAAATTAATTTTCAATAAATCATTTTAAGGTCTCGTATAAATTTAAGACTCAAATATTTAAAAATGATTTTGTTGTAAGTTTTACTTGTAAATCCTTATGTCTTTTTTAAAACTAATAGGCCTAGATCCAAGTAGATTTTCAATTGCTCTAATACTCTCTTAACCAAGGTCTGAAACTATTCTCTTGTTCATTTCAGGTTCAACAGCAAATAGCCCAGGAATATGAGCAGGTGAAGGCCACTACGAACACACTTCAGTTGTTCAAGATGGATACTCACATAGATAGGCCATTAGGTGAGTTACCGACAGGGATTTCCTTTCTCTCACTTTGGAGTCCAATCATGGCTGGGTATGTTTGGAGGGATTTCACCACAAGCTATATTTTGACATTCTCTAAAGGGTGCCTCACACGGTGCTGGTTTTATTCGCTTTTCATTAGCGTTTATTATTCGCTTGCAAAATTTGGAAACCAGCAGCTTCTTTTGTTTGCTAGCAAACGATTTAGGCGTCAAAAGCGATTAATACTCGCTAGCTGATAAATAGAGACATGTCCAACTTATTCGCAGTCACAAAGCAAAAAGATGGCTAGTTTGATCTTATGCGCATGCGTGAAGGCAAGTAGGCAGTCATACGACATTATTTAAGCGTGAGTCATTGTGCACGTGCTCCTCAAACTTTTCATACAACAACTGTACGACTTTATGATACGGCTGTGAGTCCTCTAATGCTAGTTCCTTCAGCAGATTGTTGGAAGCTTCCTGAGATATTCTCCTACTTCTCCACTTCCGTACCCAGTCACTTCTTTTCTTTTTTCTTTTGCGTTATCACCGAATGATGTATTTGAGCTTGAAAAGCTCGTGCACAAAGAAAAACTGCGGCACAAAGGACCTCCTCCTCTGACGCCATGATATTCAACATTGGCTGTCCCCAAAATAGCTGGCGAATTCCTGGTTTTTATCAGCACTGTGTGAGGGCTCTTTTCGCAAGTGAATTTTTAAGCCAGAAATTCACTTTGGTGTAACGAATAGCTGGCGAATAAAAGAGCTAGCGAGTAGCGAGTAAGCCAGTACCGTGTGAGTCGCCTTTAATGCTCTTGGACATTCATGCAAATTATATATCCTCAGCCTGTTCCTTTGGATTAAATATAAAGTCCTGATAGTCATAATTGACACTGAGAATACAAATAAATAAACAAGTTGGATTTTGACGGCAAAAACCTAAGGCTAGCAAATCTTATAAAATTTACTTTTTTGAATCAAATAGGCCCTAATTAAATTATTTTATGTTTAGAACTTTTTTTTTTAATATCTACTCAACCTGGTAAATAGAACTTGAGTGTGAATCAATTTTACTAGTAGGTAGGGTATACAGTTTTTGACTAAAAAAATCTATCTAAAATACATTAATTCCTTTTGACAATTTCAAGTAGGTAACTCAATTTCACCGTATTACCCCAACCTCAAAATATAATGGGGGTGCTTCAAATTTATGTTTGAAATCTAGGTCCTGCCTTGAGAAGCCCTGCCTATGAAGAACCAACGCGCGACTGGTACAACCCAACACCTCGTGACCCAGATGTGTGGCTACCACCACCCCCTAGAGACCCCGATGTCTGGCCAGCACCCACCCCTGTGGAACACAAGTAAGTTTAGGGGGAAGGGTGGAATTAAATCTACCTGTCAAGGGAAAATGTTTTTCATTAAAGCACAATAAACAACGTTAGCTAGTTCTGAAAGATCAATTATACTCTTGCATAGAGAGATATCTACCCAGACAGCTGGTATATAAATCATTCAACTGTTTCCAGCTTGTGGCTAGGTCAGTTTAGTAAAATGTCTCCTCCATATTCCTTTGTCCTTCCCCCATTCTTCCTTCTGTTTCATTTCTTCTCCTCTCACTCCCACACTTGCTGTTATCTGCTCCTCCCATCCCTTCATCGGCCTCCCTTGCGGTCTTTTTCCTAAATACTTCATCTACATCATTCTCCTTGGGATTATTTTCTTTTACATCCTCATTACATGGCAATACCATCTTATCCTTGCTTCCTCTACTTCCTCTTATACTCCCTGTAGCCTTTTCCAGATAACTTAACTCCTAATACGCTTTCCTTGTGACAGCTAACATGCGTCTCACAAAATTCCAATGTCCTCTACCTTCCTGGTCTCTGTTACATCCAATGTCCATGTTTCTGCTACAGATGTAACTACAGGTAGACCCACAAGTATAACCTTTATAGCATTCCTCTACACTTTGCTCAGATATTCTCTGTTGTATGTGCTGGAAAAAACTAGAATGGCTGGGGGAAGAGTATATTTATTGAGATAGGTTGAATCCACCTTTTTTCCTCCAAATGTAAGTCTTCATTTTACTTACAAATCTATTTAATAATACTTTACTTTATAAAAATTTTAGTTCAAATTCCAATTCTAATCCTAGAAACATAGTAAAACTTATGTGTAAGAAATTAACTTTGACACAGGGGAAAAGGTTTTTACCCAAATTGTTTGTTTGTTCAAACATTGATTTCTAAGCTGCTATAGAAAAAGTAAATAAATGTTAGCATGCTTTTTTATAGTCTGAATCCACATCAAGTAAAATGATAAATTAATTACTTGGGGTCTGGTGATTAAATTTATCCTCTAATTACTCTGGGCTAAACCACTAATGACCACCATAAAAGCTTTAAAATAGTTTTTTAAAGTAAAAATTAATTTGGAATGGCTTTTGATCGGACTATAATCTCTAATCCTACAGAATTTGAGGACTGTCAGGGTTAAAGGACTTCTCCCTAATATTGATTCAGTATAACTATCTAGTCTATATAATCCATATTTCATTAAAGGGCTGGACCTCATATAAAACCTATCAAGGGCCAAGCCAAAAAGCCAGACTCGGTTAAACCGGGCGTTAGACCCCAGCGGTCCAATGGTACAGGAAAGAAACAACCCGACACCAGGACACAAAACAGGAAGGATGATAAGGTGAAACTTTCAAAAAAAGAAGATAAGAAGGAAGAGACAAAGGTATACTTTATAATAAATAAACAATCGAAACATATTTAAGTTAGAGCAGTTATTTGTCTGTCAAATGTTGGATGTGAATTGGAATGGTTTGTCCCATTAACTTAGGAATACTGTCATAAACATTACAATATTTAGATGAGTATGTGCAAAAATAATATTTAGAGAAGCGCGCTACTGTTGAAAATAACATTTAACTTGAAAGATTTGCATCAAAAGTTTATTTGGTGAGTTTAGTTATACCTAGTTTGTATTTTGTTAAATAATTACATAAATAGTGATGATTATTTGGAACAGAGCACTAGGCTAAATCATGGTTTAAATTAATTTAAACCATAAATAGTGATGATAAATATTTGGAAGAAGTTACAGGAAAGGTGGATAGAAATATATGAAAGAAACAAACACAATATGGCCTTTACACTGAAAAGAACACCGTTCACACTTAACATTGCTGCCACTGGACAAAGAGGTAATGGCTGCCTCTTGATGAAAATCAATCATTACCATCCAATCCCCTTACCTAGGTTTCATTCTATCGGAACTCGTCAGGAAGGAGTGTGAACCACCCAACGCAACTTCATAAAAGAGGAAAAAAAAAAAAGTTGTACTGTGCATTTTACACTCCTCCCTGATGAGTTCCGATAGAATGAAACCTAGGTCGGGGGATTGGGCAGTAACAGTCAATTTTTTTGAGAGGCAGCAATGTAATGTGTGAACTGTATTCTTTACATTGTAACAGCCATTTTCTGTTTTTTCCATCTTATAAGTTTTCTATCCACCTTTCCTATACCTTTTTCCTAATATATTATCATTACAAACTACCTCAAAAAGGAAAAAGTGGTTTTCCTTAAAATTATATAGTACTTAGGGATGGCAAAGATATATTGCTAAAATTATATTTCAAGGCATAAAAAATTAGGAAAACATGAAAAAACAAAAGAATAAGGTTCACTTGGAAGGAAAGAGTAAGTTTAATATCACATTTGTCATTAATTGTTCTAGTATTTGCTGTTAAATTAGTTAAGTAACAACTAAATTATCATAAATATTTTGGATTCTTTTTAGCTTTTATATAACAAAAGGGTACCAGGTGAATAAACCCAAAAAAACTGGCATACCCCCTTATGAGATGGGATTAACAAAGCACTGTGCCCAAATGTTGCTCGATTTTAACGTTTTTAAATATCTTTATTGGTGTTATTTGTTTCAGGATAAAAATGAAAAAGAAGAAATAGAGGAAGAAGAAAAGAGATATGAGGGCTCAGGATTCGATAGAGACTTAATAGATATGTTGGGTAAGCAAGACACATTTTTATTCATTTATGTGGGTGTAAATGAATCCGTCTACAGTATGATAATTTCATTTTAAACTTTTTTTTTTCCTTTATAAATGTAACCTGAAACATATTAAAAATATTATTATATTATTATTATTATTTGCACCGCGTCTTACTACCCGTTCGGGTTATATGCTTAAGTACTAATTACGCTAATGGATTAGGAATTGGGAAGGTTGAATAGAATTGGGAAGGTTGAATAGAGGAAGTGAACCCGCATTTGCGTGGAGGGAGAGTGGAAAACCATTTAGTAAAAACCACCCCCAGTTCACCCGACAGAGATTTGAACCTCGATCTCCCCGTCCTCGGCAGTCGGGCTCAACACGACTAGCGCGTTAGCCAACTACGCCACCGAGGTGGGTGAAGCTATTTAAAAATAGGGATTAAAACAAATATTTCACTTGGAAATATATGAAACGTAAAAACACTTTAAATGTAATTTAGTGGTAAGGAAACAGATTGTTAAATATATTTCTTCATACATTTTTTATACCACTATTTGTTCATCACTATCCAACACGCACATCATAGAATGAAATGTGGGTTGAGGGATTGCGAGGTAATGATCGATTTTCTTCAAAAGTCGGCTATGTCCAGTGGCTGAAATTAGAAGATTGAACTGTGTTCTTCTTTTCATTATAAAAACCATATTATGTTCATTCGCTTTTCATGTTTTCTATTCACCTTTCCTGTACCTTCTTCCAAATATCATTTTTGCAAAGAAAAAATAATTTTTATCTTCTGAAGAGACACACAGACAGCAAAAAAAAAAAAAGAAAAAAAAGACAATTTTTCAATTCTTTTATAACTAACCATTTTAATCGTGTGTATTTTCTAGGGGTGTGTTAAGTCCACTTTTTCACTTTGGGGTGAACTCAAATCGAATATTAGAAATATTCTTGAAGCCAAATCAAAATTTTTACTATTCTCTTTTAGTTGTTTTATGCTTAAAAAAATATTAAATTGTTGTTATTTATAAAACTTTATGTAACAAAATTACTTCGAAAATATTTTATTGTAAAATTGTGTGTAATATTTTGTGTTACTCTGACAAATCAAGCTATTATCACAACATGCAATTCAATAACTTCAGATTTCTCCCAACTAAATATTAATTTGTACCGTAATATACAAAACATCTCAGAATGGCTCTGAATGAACATAAATGGAGTATTTTAGCTGTCAATATTTTTATTGGCGAAGCTTCAAAGCCAGAATTTGTTACTAAGCGAAATCGAAGCTGATGTATGATTCAAAGTCAAGTTGAAGTTTCGAAGCTTCACAACCCATAGTATTTTCCACCCTTAGATTATGATAGACCCTTTACCTTTTATGTGCCCTCAAACTAAAAAATGTGGTGTGTTAAGAATATTGTCTGTTTCCGTGTTTGTTTATCTGTACTTGGGGCTTCATTCGAAAGGGTTTTAAGTTATGGAGAAAGAAGTTTATCGATAACAAATTTTTGAAAATTCTAACCTTTTAAAAAATTCCTTTAATGATTTTTCTCAAAATAGACATTCAGAAATTGGTGAGGGTAGCCTACTGATGATTGGTTTTTGAAAATTTTAAATTGTTTTATAATGTCTCTAACAACTTTGGGGAGAACTTTGTATTATAAATAAAAAATAAAGTTTTAAAATATTAATTTGATAATAGTTTAGTGAAAACTGATTTAAATAATAAAAAATAATTGCTCTAACAGCTATTGTATGTTTAAATTTTTATCTGCAATCAAAATAATCTGATTGTTTTCATGAGTAAAACTTATAAAAAGGTAGATTAAACATTTGTTTGAATTAATATAGCCATTTGGTGCCATTTTACTTTGTTTATAAAATGGTAGTTTATTACTAATGGATATTTGAATTTTTTTTTACTATCTGTAATCTATAATAATAAAATGAAGTGTTTGTCTTTATGTTTGTTTGTGTGTGTGCGATGCCCAGCCAAATCAACGGCACGCAAAGATCAGAAATTTTTAACATAGGTGGACGGAAGGGGTCCGAATGCACCTCGAAGCTGGATTGTTAAATTTTTAATCAGCTTTTTAATTAGGCTATTTTTAATAAATTTTTGGATAAAATATTTTTAATCTGGTTTAGAATTATGTTTCATAGATAACGTTTCCATTTGAAATCGGGCACCATGGGGGAGGGGGGGATTATATAATTCTTATACCACATTGGGTNGGGGGGGCTTATATAATTCTTATACCACTGTGGGTCACGGGCAGCACGGGGGAAGGGGCTCATATAATTCTTATACCACAGTGGGTCACGGGCAATGCCGTGTGGGATTGCTAGTAGACAATATGCGAAAGTATGTATGATTTGTTTTCGTCTGTCTCCAACACATTTTCCTTAAGAAAATTTTAATTTTAGTTGCATACACCTTCATAAGCTTCCGTTTTAAAATAGGTGATGTTACCACTAATAATAAAGTGTAAAATATTGGTTTTATGATATGATTTGATCCACAGAGAGAGATATTGTCCAAAAGAATCCGAACATCCGCTGGGATGACATAGCGGACTTGCAGGAAGCAAAGAGGTTGCTAGAGGAAGCTGTAGTGCTACCAATGTGGATGCCAGATTTTTTCAAGGTTTGTCTTTTGGTTTTATTTAGTGCTTCTTCATATTTGAAGACATAAAAATAAAGTATAGTAATGAAAGAAAAGCCAAGAACCCATTTCTACCAACAATTTTATGAGCATGGCTGTTAGTAGGGCTGGGAAGCAATGAACTATTTAGAATGGTCGGCTTTTCACAAGCATGCGTGGCTGCTCAACATGGTCACCTGTCTTTACGACTGGCCATGCAATTTCTAACGTGCAGCCAATGTTGTTTTCAAAGGTCATTGTTTCCACGAGTCGGTGAGATAAGCATGTCTATTACAAAAGATAAACACATTTTGCTATCCAAAGCTAATAATTTAATGATATTTAATAGTATTTAATATTGTGAGGCTAGCAACTGTTTTATAGGTGGAGATATTTATTTTTATTGGATATATATATCTAGAGGGGTAATAAATTCTTTTGCTACCACCTACTTTCCAGGCTATACACATAATTATATACTAATTATGCTAATGTGCTAAGATTTAGGCAAACTAAATTTAATTTCAGAATCCAGAAATTTAAAAGCGAGTCAGTATTAATGTCATGGAAGTAGCAGTTCAGCTCATTTGCACTTTTAAAACTGCTCTTGGAAATGGGCTTTAATGAGAGAAATATATATAAAAAAAGCTCATGTTTGTATCATTACCTTCAAGAATACATCACAATGTTTTCTAGATGCTGTAAGATATTTGGTGCCATTTCAAAACTTAGATTACAGTAGTGTGGACTTTATGTAAGCACATTATAACTTCTATGAAAAATAATTTATGCATGGAATTTATCTCTCATGCCTCTTCAGGTGATTGCTTATGTGTTTTCTTTGAATTCTTCTTTTCACCCTTGCCCTATTAGATTAAATTAATTTAGTTCATATCTGCTTCTATGGCTGCATTGTCTAAGGCATCACCCTTGCGGTAGACGAGATTGCTGCTGTTTGGAAGATTGTGGTTCGAATCCTGTTCGAGTGTAGTGAGTGTGGTTTTTCTTAAATGGCTTTCCAATCAAACTTCCACTTCCTCTAAGTTAAACCTTCCTAACACATTAGTGTAATTAATACATACACTTATAAACCAAATCAGTAGCAAGATGCTGTGCTAAATTTTTTTAAACAAAAAAAGATCTTTAATCAAATGTTCTTGTGTGTGTTAAGGGTATTCGAAGGCCGTGGAAAGGTGTGTTAATGGTTGGCCCGCCTGGTACAGGCAAGACTATGTTAGCGAAGGCTGTGGCCACCGAGTGCTGCACAACGTTCTTCAATGTTTCTTCTTCCACACTCACTTCCAAGTATCGAGGAGAATCAGAAAAACTGGTCCGGCTGCTCTTCGAAATGGTGGGTAAATTAAATTATCAACATGCATCAGATTCCTTTCTATGATAACTATCATTTTAATTGGGAATAGAGCACTAGCTTTGGGCTTAGACTAGGCAAGATGGCTAGCACATTTATCTGAGTCATGCTGGACTAGTAATTATTTATATAAAACACCAAGAAACACACAAATACAAGGCCGTAGTCAGGAGGGGTTTTTGATGGTTCAAACCCCCCCCTCCCCGCCCCTACTGAAATTTTATAAACAATATATAAATGGCTTTATTTATGGTTAAAACAATTTCCAAATTAAGGTACAAGTACTACAAATTAGGGGGCTGTATTACCATAAAAAGTACTTTATAAAGCTTCTAAAGGTGTTTAATATTTAGAATTTTTTCTAGCTTTCGGCAGCTATGGTCTTATGTTGCCATAAAAAGCACTTCAGAGAGCTTCTAGAACTGTTTATCATTTAGAATTTTGTCTAGCCTTCAGCAATTGGGGAATGTGCCCACCAAACCCCCCCTAAAATTATTGGCTGGCTACGGCCTTGCACAAACACATTTTTTAAGGACAAGCTTTCACTGTCACAGACAGCTTCTTCAGGTCAAGAGTAAACTGATGCTCTTGGTTGGACCACAAGGTTGACTCTCAATTTATCATGATCAACAATAATTTATTTTCAGCTTGTGGCTAGGTCAGTTTAGTAAAATGCATCTATTCTCCTCTCACTTGAACACTTTCTGTTATCTCCACCTCCCATCTTTTTCTTGGCTCGTACTACTCGTGTAGTCCTACTCTCTGTACCCCCACTCTTTCCTGGATAACTTCACTCCCTATCCAGTTTCTACTCATGACAGCTAACATGCTTCTTACAAACCTCATTCCCATCGCCTCCACATTCCTAGTTTGTTGCATATGTGACAACGGGTACAAAGTACACCCTGCACTTCTCCTCTCCATAGCAGGTCTTTTACACACTTATAGAATAACTCTCCCTGTTGTCCTTTTCTCATTGGATCTTCTTACTTCCACCTTTCGCCTCAATCACGTTTCCAAGATTTTACTCTCAGTTGATGATTGTTTTTCAGTTGCAAACAATCAGAATTTGACATCTGTGTGTAATAAGTCCACTTTTAAATTCAAAGCAAACTAATCAAATAAATGAAATATTCTCGAACCTGAATTGAAGCTCAAATATTTTCTTATTAGTTTTATACTTGAAAATATATTATAACTTTATGGACTGAAATCACTTAGAAAATAATTTATTGCACAGTTGTTTGTAATATTTCATTCTAATTTAATAAACCAATTCATCATTATAATACACAATACAGTTCAATTAAGATTTTTTCCAGAAAAATGTTAATTTGTAATGTGCCTAACAGCTCAGAATGGAAACAATTGTCATTAATATGATTGTATTTAACTGTCATTATTTTCACCGGTGAAGCTTTTTAACTGTCAAAACAGGATTTTTTTTTTGTAGCAAAGTCTAGTTGAAATTTTTTTTTCGAAGCCAAATCAAAGGTTCCTACACCCTTGGTTTGCATGTATGTTTTACTATCAACAAAGAGCATCAGTCTCCTCCCTTTGACCTGAAGAAGCTGTATAGGGCAGTGAAAGCTTGTCTTTAAAAATGTGTAACTATTTTTCATAGTTCTATATAAATGATTTATATTTCAGTACAACTCAGGTAAGTGTGCCGGTACCTTGTGCCTTACCAATTTAAATCATAAACCACTTGTAAAACTAGCTTTCACTGGCATAAGCAATTTCCTCATGTTCATGGTATAAACTAGATAGTAGATAGATTAGAGTGTTTTGAGTTAGCAAAAGGTAAATGTATTGAATTCTATAAAATTTCCCCCATTTTGTTAGCTTTGTTCCAAAATTTTATAAGACTATTTTCATATTACAAGCTCATAGCATCAATATATATATAGAGCAATAAGGCACCTATTGATGTTGCCATGTATATCGCTCCATTGGACAAAGAAGTATTGGCTGCCTTTTTAAAGTATATCAATCGCTACCGTCCAATCTCCCGACCTAGGTTTCATTCTATTGGAATTCATCAGGAGGGAGTGTGAAACGCGCAACGCAACTTGCTAAAAGAACCCAACTCTAATATTTTATATTCACATCCATTTTATTTGTTTGTCATTTTATATTATTCATTCCTTTTATATATTCTTATCTAAGTATCTTATCATTCTTTACCATTTTCCTTTTTCTCCCTTTTCTGTTTTTTGGTTGAACCTTTTACCAAGTTGCGTTGCGCTTTTAACACACCCTCCTGATGCATTCAGACAGAATGAAACTATGGTTGGGGAATATAAAGTTTGTATTATTTTTTTGCTAGAAAAATGTAACAACCAGTCTCCTGATAAGAAATTAATCATTTATATGAAAATAACTTGATTGAAAAAAAGCCAATTCAGGAAATTTAACCCATTATATAGCTTATCATATTTTTTTAAGATTGTGTTTTTTTATCTCCTGGATTTTTTTTTGTAACAAGGCCTTGGAAGTTGGCCAACATTCTAGTAGAAACGATGATTTTATTTTTTAGTTTTTGGCACTGTTAATAAAGGTAAATATTATTTACTAACAACATGTTATATTTCAGGCACGGTTCTATGCTCCTAGTACAATTTTTATTGATGAAATTGACTCATTATGCTCAAGAAGGGGATCTGAATCTGAACACGAAGCTTCGCGGAGAGTCAAGTCTGAGCTTTTAGTTCAAATGGATGGAATTAGCTCTAATAGGTTAGTAGACAAAATATTATGTTATCATTACCAAAACTTGGTTTGGTCGTCATCATATTTGTTTGGTTATTCTGCCTCCTACCTACCCCACCCTGAGTCTGTCCACAACACCAAACTGCACATTTCAGAAACAACATCCAGCATAGAGACCATGAGTCATCCATTACCAGTCACACAAGTCAGTACAAGAAACTAAAAAACTTTCAAACCTATACATTTTTTGGTCTTAAACTCGAATATCTATTAAAAACTTTGCTCAAAAATTCCATTACTTTCAATTTAGTTTGTAAAATTCCAGTTTGAAATCTATTAACTCTGTGCAGAATTAAACATCAGGATTATTCCAATACTTTCAATTTAGTTTGTAAAATTCCGGTTTGAAATCTACTAACTTTGTGCAGAATTAAACATCAGAATTAAACATTAAAATAACTCGGTTTCCTCCACAAAGTAATTAATTAATTAATTTTAGCACCGCGTCTTACTACCCGTTCGGGTTATACGCTTAAGTACTAATTACACTAATGGATTAGGAAATGGTAAGGTTGAATTTAGAGGAAGTGAACCCGCATTTGCGTGGAGGGAGAGTGGAAAACCATTTAGGAAAAACCACCCCCAGTTCACCCGACCGAGATTCTAACCTCGATCTCCCCGTCCTCGGTGGTCTGACTCAACACGACTGGCGCGTTAGCCAACTACGCCACCGAGGCGGGTTCCACAAAGTAGATATATTATAAACCTTTTCATAAATTCTAGCACATGACCTGTGATTCCATGTTCCTTTCTTGATATTTAAGTCTTTTTCATAGCAACAACTATCATTTGAAAAAACATACAAACACTCTTTAGTGTTAAAACCATTTTTTAGTGTGGACATAAGTAATAAAGTAGTGAAATAAAAACAAAACTAAAATATCCAGTTTTGCATAGTTGAGTAATTTTTTTTTAAAAGTGTTTGAAATTGGATCATACTCTTGTATATTTAGTTGTGGCCTAATCCTTGATCATATAAATTTATTTAATTTGTTTTTCAGTGATGATCCTGGGAAAATAGTCATGGTTTTAGCAGCAACAAATTTCCCTTGGGATATTGATGAAGCTCTGAGGCGGCGATTAGAAAAACGTATCTACATTCCTCTTCCGAACAGTAAGTTCTCAAAATTAATAGTGAATTAGCAAGACCCTTTATATTGTGATTTTTTTTAATGATCGTTAAGAAACTGTGTTAGGTGAAAATGGTTCGTCTTTCACCTATTGGATTGCCTTGTTTGATAATTTACGCAATATTTTCAGAACTCTGTAAATATCTCAATAATAAACACTGAGCCCCATCACAATTAACATCATAAAAACAGCTTTACTGCCATTTCTGCAGGATAGTCTACGTCATAAAGGTTTGCAAAGCTTTGAAAATTTGGACTTTTAATATTTATCAGCTTTGATTTGGCTTCTAAAAATACAAAGCTTCTTCAATAAAAATATTAATGGCTAAAATTAGAGAACATTAGTTGCAAAAATCAGGGGTGTGTGAAGTCCTCTTTTTCAATTCAAAACGAACTTGAGTATAATATAATTATATGAAATATTGTTGAAACCAAATCAAAGTTTGAATATTTTCTGTTAATATATTTGCATAGTACAGAAACATTTTAGTAATTGATAGTGAAGGAAGCCAACCTTAAAGGATAGTTATTCAAACTTTGATTTTGAAAACATTTCATATATATTTCGATTCAAATTGAAAAAAATTGCCTTTGCAAACCTCTATTTTGAATCCAATTTGGATCTTTCAAAATAATTAAGGTTGTGAATAAATACAAAATATGGTGATTTTCACCTTATTTTTAAGAATTTCAAGGCTTTGCGGAGTCATAAGTTTTTTTTGTGTGAATTCTTTTCACTTTTAAGTTTTGCTTGTTGTCAAGGTGATGGCCGAGAAGCCTTGCTGAGGATCAATTTACGAGAGGTGAAATTGGAATCTGATGTTGACCTCAAGGATATTGCAACCAGGTTAAAGGGTTATTCTGGAGCCGATATCACCAACGTGTGCAGGTAAGGAGATCATATTTTAAATTATTGATGACTAATTATTTTGTATTCATTTTGAACTTTGTGAAGTTTTAGGCTTATGGTGGGGATGTAGGGGACTCGAGTAAAGGCCAGTATTTGTGTAGTTTTTATTGCAAAAAATAAAATACTGCTCTACTAGAAACATGAAGCTTAATTTTATTCACATGGTGATATCAACCTTTCTGGAATATTTGTCATGAGAATAACGGCATTAGATGACAAACTTTTTAAATGAAGTCCCCATGTTTAGAAAATCGAACTTATGTTTATACTGGAGAATTATGTGATTTTTTTTGACCAAAAAAATTTTGATATAAAAACTGCAAAAACACTGACCTTTTCTCCCATTCCATGCATCACCATCTTAAATTGATCCCTAGTTGAACCATTGTAGATCTCAGTAGACTTGGAGCAAAGTGCTCACCCTCACTGATGATGTGTTCCAAATTATTTTCAGCAGCAAAATTACTTTAGTAGAAAATAAACTTATGTTATAGCAATTGCATATAACCCTAAGGAAAAAACTCTAAAATCAGTAAACAATGACATCTAGCCCAATTTGTAAGTCATCATCATCAACTGTTTCCAGCCTGTGGCCGGGTCAGAGTAAAATGCCTCCACCTTCCTTTATCCTTCCACCATTCTTTCTCCTTTAATTTCTTCCATTCTTTACATCACACTTGAACACTTTCTGTTACCTGCTCCTCCCATCTCTTTCTTGGCCTCCCTTGCGGTCTTTTTCCTACATACTTTATTGCCAACATTCTTGTTGGTATTCTCTCTTTTTCCATCCTCATTACATGTCCATACCATCTCGGTCTTGCTTCCTCTATTATATCATGTACTCCATGTAGAGGGGCGTTTGAGATGGTGTAAAGGTTGACTTAGGCTGGGGTGAGAACCTCAGTAGGAATAGATAGGGCCATTGAGGAGGAATGTCAAAAAAGATGGGGAACCAGTGGAACTGGCGGGCGAACATTTTCACTGTTACTTTCGATAGTGGAAAGAGTAGAACTAAAACATCTCAATCCTTCTCAGGGGCTCATTCATTTCCTGACTGGCAAGAGACCTTATAAACGTCCTTATACGGACAGGGGCTGGCGGAAAGTCCAACATGTGTTTGTGGAGGGCTGGCATGTGGTTCTGGAATGCCCTGAAAAGCAGGAGATTAGGAGAGATCTAGAAGAATGCCTCATTGGGAAGACAGTTTGACAATGGTAAGGAATTAGAAGGTATGCGAACAGCTAAATATCTTAGCAGACAAAGTGTCAAAAGAGGAGAAAGAGAGATACGTTCGGGAAATGCTCATGAGGAGGACTATTGCCAACCGTGGTGTGACACAATAAGAGGATCAATCAGATGGAGATGACTCAAGCGGAGTTTCAGGGACCTCTGAAGTAAGTACAAGTGAAAGTGAAGTGTAGCTTGAACAAAGTAAATAGGGAGATAGTGTCGATTGTACACAAAAGCACATATAATTACAATTGACAGAAGAAACTGGCAAGCAGAAGCAACAAGATGAGATTAGCCCCAAAGCACCTGGAAGGGGAACTGTCGCCAGCGTTTCCAGTCACTGAGGTGACTGAAGAAAAGGGATGGCCCACACAAGAGTCAGTGTGTGGCGCTCAAATTCGGGAAAACAACTCGAGAAGATGACAGAACTTACCCCGAGGCAACCCAGCTCCATACTTTTGGGAACAAGAAAGAAGAAAGAAGACAGAGACGACAGTGGACGGGCCTCCAAGATCATCGGAAGAAGGGACGGTTGCAAATGCAGCCAACGTGCACCAGGAAAGACTAAAGGAATATCATAAGAGAATGTATAAAAAGTTATGTCCAACACTAGAAAAATGTAGGTTAATTCTAGGATAAACCAGCTACTAGGATAGATTAGGGAAATAATTAAATATTATTAGATTAGATTAGTATCGAGTAAGTTTAGGATTTTCCGCCGTTGGTTTCACTAGTAGGTAGCCGGAGCTCCATCTCTGACAGGGCGCCTCCCCTCGGTGGTGGATAGGGAAACGCTTCCCACAGCTGGAAAGTGTCCAGTGCTCACTGGTAACGGTGAGCTCTGGGAGTGCCAGGTGTGGAGGGTAACGGGGAAACAAAAAAATACCCGGGGTGGACCGACTGAAGTGATACAAAAATAGTTAGTGGAAACAAACTATAACTTAGATTTAAATAGTACTAGGAGTCAATAATACCAGATTAGACAAATTAAATAAAAAGGATACAAGAAAATTGAGCAATTAACGTTTGTAGAAAAATAGGACTCAGTTTAAAATTGTAGAAACTTAGTCAAATAGTCAAGGTAAATAATAATTATAAAAAAACTCCCTGTATCTCCACTCTCTCCCAGATAACTTCATTCCTTATCCAGTTTCTCTCATGACAGCTAACATGCTCCTCACAAACTTTATATAATCAATACCTATAAAGCAACATTCAAACTTGATGTTCTTGGGGTAAAGTGTCCTTCATAGGAGTCGATGTTTGCGGGCTCAAACCCGGTCAGGGCTAACAGATTTTTCTTGAGCAATAACAATCTGTAGCACAACTTCCTTCAGAGGAAGTAAAGCCAGCGGCCTCATGTTGATTATGACATGTAAAAGAATACTGGAAGTTATGTGAAAATAACTTTCTCGACAAATTGGGTAGGCCCTTTTGCTCTCGCTCATAGAAATTCTCGTGTGCTGATATAATCTGTTGGTTCAGAAAGTGCACTTTAAATACCTCAAACAAATAAATAAAAATAATAACAAAACACTAATAGGTCAATAAATGTAACAATTTTTGTCATAAACATTATATTTGTATTTTATTAAAGCCGTGTCTATGAAAATTATACCATATTTAACCTAAGTGCACAAAAAAGTTGAATTTGAAAGAAATACCCATTTTTAATTCTTTGTTCCACCTTCTTTCAGGGATGCATCAATGATGTCTATGCGACGTAAAATTGCGGGATTACGGCCGGATCAAATTCGCCAACTACCGAAAGAAGAATTGGATCTTCCTGTATCCGTACAAGACTTTGATGAGGCCCTAGATAAGTGCAACAAAAGTGTTTCTAGGGAAGATCTGAACAAATATGAAAAATGGATGAAAGAATTTGGATCCACGTGATGTTTCAAGATTTTGTGTCAAGACTAGACCAAAAACCTTTAATTAAACTAAAATTATGATAAATTTCATCTGTATATTTGCTACTTTTGTGTGAATAGCTTTTAAAATTGACTTTACTGGTGAAATAATTTGAATAATTTATGATTTAACAATCAACAATCCTGTTTTTTTACTTTAAAATCGTTAAACTATTATTATTATAAAATTAAGTTTTTTTGTATTGCTTTGTCAAATATGTTTTTTTTAAATACATTTTTAATCAATGCTTTATGAAAGAGATACCTACACCTAATACAATAAAACTCCTTTATAAAATACAAAACTACTACTACTTAATAATTTATTTACTATCATATAGTAACATAAATTTCATTTGCTTTCAAGATTAATATATATATTTTTTTATTTGTCTTCTAAAGACACTAAAAACTGAAGCAATAAAAGTGGCTATAATTCATATTGATATGCTTTGTATAGTATCAAAATTAAAGGTGTGAAATTTTTTGGTTAATTTACCCTTACTTCAAGTAGTTTTCAGTTTTGACTTTGCTTTGAAACAAATTTCTGGCTTCAACAAATAAAAAGAATGCCAAAAAATCTCTAAAATATTCATTTACTTTCAACTTTTGTCATTCTATGCATTTAGTTACATTAACATTCTAAATTAATCGTAATTAATTCGTTAAGTATAATTCGTATTCACAGTGTAGTATGTTTTTCTCGTCGTGAAATATTTTTTTAAAAAGAGTATCACATAATCACAAACCCTTTTTATTGCTATATTCAAAATTTGCTAGGATATATTTGTTTTAGATATTTAAACCTGACCTTAGACAATTGGATTATATAGAAATATACTTACTTTAAAACCTAGGCATAAATACATTAATAGGGGTCTGTGAAGCTTCGAAAACTTTGATTTTTATTTGAGAATTCGGCAACTTTGACTTCAATTCAAAAGTAAAAGTCCCGATTCAACAATTATGAAGCTTTACCAATCCAAATATTTCAAGTCAAAATGTACATTTATGATTTTCTCTTTTTGTCATCACAAATTAATGATCCTGAGACAAAAATCTTAAATAATTATTTCAACTACGTGTTGTGATAATAGCTTAATTTATCAACTTAGGTCAAAATATGTTAATGGTATTTGCTATTTAATATTTTGTAAATTATATTTAATACCTAAAATTACATGTTATATAATATTCTTTACAAATATTAAACAATTTCTTTTAATATTCAAAATTTTGAAATGGCTTCAAGAATGTCATATTCGATTTGTCTTCGCTTTGAATTGAAAAAGTGGACTTCACACACATATATAAATTAATATATTCAGATAGCTAAATCAACTAAAATCATCTTTTTCTCTAATCTGAATCTTTATTCTGCCTAAAATTTTGAATTTGAAACAAAATTTTATAAACATTGCATTTACAGATGGTGAACTTTCCCAGATTAGTAATGATTATTTTTCTTCAATTTGTATTTTGTTCACCAGCAGTGATAAATTAATGGTTTGAAATCTGGCTGTTTTTCTGACATAGAAACACTGTTGAAAAAAATCTTATTACAGCTAAGTGTAAAACTACTTTCCAAGAAACAAAGTTTTATTTAAATTTCATCTCTAGTGTGTGGCTATATAACATACGTCACTTAATTTCTAGTGACAAGTGTTATATCTTGACAGCTAACATTACTCACATTATGTTACAAAAAAACAAAACATTTAGAATGTTTAAAAATACAATTAGTTTAAAAAATTATTACTTCCGGCTTTGTAGTGTGCTGCCTATTGGGTGGTGCTGTAGTTCAGTATAATATTGTATTAAGCTCTCTAAAATAATTCTAGTCAAAGATATATAATTAGGTTTTATATCAAAAAAAGAAAAGAAAAAAGAACTCCACCATGATATTGTTTGGCTATCTTACTGTCAAATATATTAACCCTTGGAGTGCCAAGAGAAATGACAAAAAAAGTGTTAAAAGTGCCAAGCTATTTTGCAGAGAAATACAGGATTTTGTTTAAATCTTAATAAATTATTAGTCTTTGAACTTCTTGTACTCAAATTTTTGCATAAACTAGCAAACATGCTTGCCAATCTAATTATATAATTATACAAATACTTTTTAAATTTTGAAATATAGTAAAAAATCACTAGCCAAGATATTACAAAAATTACTGTTTTATTTAAAATTAATTTTTAAACTTTGAAAATTTAAATAGCTTGAAATAGAATAAATCACTGAAAAAAAACACATAAAAAACTGAATAAATAATAAAGTTTACAAAAAAATCTAACTTCCATATTTTACACTAAAATTGGGTTATGCATTGCAGTTGTTTCAGTGACCATCAACTCTAACAGGGTTATAGTAAAATAAAGTATAAAATAAATAATTGGCTTGGATTCAGAAGGGGAGGGAGGGGGGACTTCAAACCTGGTACTTCTGCATAAATGTGAAGCGGTTAGGGCGGATTATCCAGATCTTCAAGATTTATTTTATCCCTGTAGGAATCACTCATATTCACACTTGCCTAATCAATGTCAACAGCCATTTCTACTTGTCCCGATCTTTCACTTTCTCTAGAATATGATTCCTGTTCAGTTTTATTATTTACAAATTCAGAATCGCTGCTTTCATAATCTCTAACAAGTTGATCACTCTTGCTTAAGCTATCTATAAATATTGCAAGTATTTCTGTGTCTTGAATCACAGCTTTCCTCTTAGTAACCATGTTTACAAACAAGGCCAAAGATAAAACTCACAAAGTAAAAAGTTATAAAATTATTTTCTTGTTTGATATATCGAAACTCTAAGTGCAAAGATAAATAAAAGTAGCTTGAACATACGAGAATGCAGTGGAAATAAAATCTACCTTATCTGTTGACTTAATACTGAACTAAGAGCTCGAAAACATGGGATTGCTGTGAGCAACGCTGGCAATTTTAGCAAATATTTTGCGCATCACTCTGAGCGAAGTTGGCACTCAAAAGGTTAAACTGAAAGTCATATATTCATGATTTTTAACTTTAACTAGACTTTGATTTTCCTATGAATAAACATTTGGAGCATATTTTATAAAATACAAACATATATTTTTTGCTTTGTTAACATTTTACAATATCATTATAATTATTTTAAAGGTATTAATACTACCTATAAAAAGCGACAGATGCAAATCACATGACTTTATGTATGAATACATGAAAGTAGATCAAATTACTTTTTCTAGCTGTCAGATATGTCGATTCATAAGAAAATTGGGGTCTAATAAGGTTTGTGTTCATCTTTTCTTTGTGAAATTATTCTTCCTGTACCACCTTCTACATGTAAAATTAGTACTATGGCTGTACAAAGCTTTGAAAAGTTAATAAATATCACCTGTCTGCTTCAACTTCAACACCCACAATATCCTTTACTTTGAAAACATTCTGAAGAAAACTTTTGCTAAGTTTGTCTAAATTTCACAAAAAAAATTAAAAAGTTTTTACTTTTAGTCATTTTCTATAACAGAGGGCCAACTAAAGGTCATGTTGTAAAAAATTGCACAAATTATTCTTTGGATTTTCTTCAAGTTAATAAAGTCAAATTTCACGCCAGGGTCTAGACTTTTTTTTTTTCAAACTATCTTACTAAATGAGATTCTATTTATCATTAATATTAGGTTTGTGTGAAGCTTCAAAAACTTCAACTTGACTTTGAATTTTCTTTAGCTTTAACTTTTATTTGAATGTAAAATTCTGGATTCGACAATTACAAAGCTTTGTCAATAAAAATATTCAAACTTTACGCATTTATGTTAAACTTTTGTCAATTGTTCGGTTATTTACTTCACATGACAAAATCTAAAATTATTAAATAACTTACTTTACCAACTCGATACAAAATTTGTGAATCATGTTTGCAAAATAACATTTCATAAAATTGTATTTAATACCTAAAGTCTTATAGTTATCCACAATGATATATAATATTTCTTCCAACATAAAATTTTCTTGCTACCCCACTTCAATTCACGTTTGGGAATATTTATATTATTTAATTCGAGAATGCTTCAAATTAGATAATTGACTTCGCACAACCCTTATGATAAAAAAAAAACCTGTTTTCACTTTTTTATGTATGTTTTGTTGAAAGAAGCTAACAGGAATAGATACATGTTTCTATACCTCCTTAACTCAATCGGTAGTGTCTGCCTACTGAGCTAGAGGTTTGATTCCTGGCATAGGCAAAAATGTATCATTAATGAAAATAATGAGCTTACCTTTTCATGTTTAGAAATTGACAGCTGGGGACTGGATGTTGTGCCTGTCCTAATTTTAAGTAAGTTTATAAGGCATATGAAACTACAACAGGCCTAGCCAGCCGATAGTGGAAAATATAAAGATTGAATAAAAAACTGACCCAGGCATTAGGCTGGAAACAGTATTGGATGTAAAGTAAAAACTTGAAAATATGTTATTAATAACTCACAAAGTGTGACTTTGACTTTAATATATCATACTAACTGTTGTAACTTTTTCTTATAGGAGTGTGACTTCTGAATAAAACTGTTGTTTCAATGATGTCATCCATGTTTACATTAATGTACTTGTAGCCAACTGCATTAAATTAATCTAGTAATATTAGTGTAACACTACATGATTGTTAGTCAAATCACAAAATGGTTCTTACTTTATTTGAACCTCTTTAATACAATAAATAATTTTAGTGTGCTTATTTAATAATGATTTTGGTAACCTCACATTAAATTTATCCAATAATACTATTTATGGACCTTTTTTTAATCTATAAATCAAAATAGGCTAATTGTATATTCTAAATCGATGTACACTCTGTTTAACTTAAATGATACTAATTTTCCCTGGCCCTATATTTTAAGCTTCATCATTGTGGAACCATAGGGTAAATTAAGTTTACATAGGTACATTATTTAGTTTAGTCATTTGATTAGTAGTAATATTTAAACCTCACTTAAATTTGAACTCACTCTAGAAATAAATAAAGCACTTAAATAGATCTAGAAAGAATATACAGTAAAACCTTGGATTGCGAGTAACTTGGTCTTCGAGTGTTTTGTAAGACGAGCAAAAATTTTCAATAAATTTTAACTTGATAAACGAGCGATATCTTGCAATACGAGTAGTACTATGGTTACGCTTTGTCTGCCGAGCAGTGTCATTGGATAGGTTCTTTGTTAAAGTCGCACAAAAAGAAAAATATTCCAGTGATCCAACATATAGCAGTGATTCCGTTAGTGACAGTGAAAGTCGTCCTAAACAATAACCCACCTCCTCCTCTCATCTCTTTCGTCCACCTCACACCAGCCACCATTAAATTTAATAAATAAATTTGATTACAGTACAGTTACATTTAAATAACGAAAATAAAAAAGGTATTCATCATTTTTAGATTAAATATTTTTGGGTTGTGGGACGAATCATCTGAGTTTCCATTATTTCTTATGGGGGAAATTCACTTTGATATACGAGTGCTTTGTATTACGAACACGTTTACGAAACGAATTATGCTCGCAATCCAAGGTTTTACTGTAGTATACAAAAATCAAAGATTAAATAAGGAACTGCTTACTGTCATTAACATGTTCTAATATTTTGTAAACACCTTTTGTTTTAATGCTCAACATGTTCTAATGTTTTGTAATTTTTTTGAAATACCTCATGATTCTCAAGTTTAATAACATAATTTAGTCTCTTGTATATTATATAAAAAACATTTTACTAGGGATTAACTAAACCACAAACTTTTTTGTTCAATGTCCTGATATATTTGAAAATTTAAATAATTTGTGTTATTTAATCTTAACATCAGAATTGATTTTTTTATTTTCAATAAATATTTGGATCCAATCATCTTCAAGGATGATTAAAACAAGTGATTGTTTTAGTTCTAATAAGGATTTTATACAATGGCAACACTTTTTTAAAAAAAGTCAGTAACATTAGTAAAAAGGAATTGCCAACTTATAGTTTTGTTTTAAAACAAACTTAGATTATTTTTATAATATTCAAAATAAATCTATTTGTTTTTCACTTTGTTAAGTACAGCCTATTTGTTTATTATAGTAGTGTAACTAGTATTTTTTTTCTGATCTAAGCACAACTCAACAAATATTATAATTTCTAATTGTTGAATATACATCATCATCATCATCATCAACTGTATCTAGAATGTGGCTGGGTCAGTTAAGTAAAATGCCTCCATCTTCCTCTATTCTTCCAACATTCTTCTCTTCCTTTAATTGTTTCCATTATATACCAGAATACACCGGAGTCGCAAATCACTTGGAAAAGATGGGAGAACCGGAAAAATAGAGGTATTTTTTTTGTGTATGGGGTGAAAAAATGCAAGTCAAACCTGACATTTCATGTGGAAAAAAAAAACTGAAATATGTTTAGCTTTGTCATTTAATTGCAAATATTAAATATTCGGCCTTTGGATGAAAGGAATAGTGACCTAAAGAACTAAGCATATTGTTTCAAATATGTACTTATCTACTCACTCTTCTAAACCCTTCTTTTCTCTCTCAAACTTTGGTTTCCATAAAAAAAAACCTATTCTAACGATCAATGACATGACCGTACAGTAATCATTTTTATGAAAAATTAAATCTATTTCCCCTCTGCTACTTTCTAAAGTGTTTGGAAAAATTAAAATAACTTTTTGGAAACCTGAAAAATACAGAGAATTTTTTATCTATTTTCAATTCTAAGTGAACTCTATTTAAGTTTGAATAATTTTTGCTAACTGTTTTATGGTGGAAAAAAAAATTGTGCTTTTCTATGTACTTCACTACACTATACACTAAAATCATTTGTAAAATATTTTATTGCAAAATTGCTTTAAATATTTCTTCTAAGCTGATAAATCATGTTACAAATAACAAGGTTTGAATAAATTAAATTAGATTTTTTTTTCATTGAAATATTAATTTCATCATACATAACAGCTCAGAATGCTTTTAGCTAAACATAAATTAATATTTGAACTGTCAATTTTTTTTATTGTCAAAGCTGCACGATTGATTGAAACCAAGTTGAAGCTGATGTTTGTTTGGAGTTTTTGAAGTTTTACACACCATTAATGCTCAGTCATATTATGTATGAAATACTTTTATGAATTATGTTCCAACATATAAAAATAATGACATTAAATAAATTGATTTATAATAAAGATTAATATTTTATTTTTATCTTATCATTTCAGATGTACTGAATATTAAAAACTCTGGCATAGCATTTAAAACAAACTCTAAAACTATCAAGATTTTATTCTTTAAATTGAATAATGACAACCAGGACATGAGAATCGAACCCAGGACCTTTGGCTTAATATGCCAATGTTCTAACCATTGAGCTATCCAGGAGCTGTTTTGTGTTAAGAGTCATTCTTCACCCATATTTTAAGGTAGTGTCTTTGATGGATGCACGGAAACTGTCAGTTGTACACAAATACAAACCAGCTTTGGTGGTTGAACGGTCTTAAGGCCTCACTTTCATAATATACTGAACTGATGATGACATGAAGATCAGGGTTTGAATCCCAATTTGGTGTTTTTACCTTTTTTTCCTAAATGGCTTTCAAATCTCCCTTCATGCAAATGCTGGTACACTGCCTCAAAATTCAACCTTCCTAATCCCTACACAAGCAAGTTTTAAGATGCAGTGCTAAAAATAACAAATACAAACCTTTTTATAGTGATATATTTAAAAGAAAAAAAAATTGTTTCTTTCAGGTTTATTGAACATTTGTATTTTTTTTTGTTTTATGTTTTAAAAAAAGTTAGTAAATTATTTTTGAAACTTCTCATAATTACCCAATGGCATTAGGTAATACATGTAATAGGATTGGTATTTGGTTGGCAAGTTGTACTTGGCAGTATCTGGCAAACCATGTTTTTACATATTATATATTTTTATTTTAACAATAATTATTCTTTATAATACTACTGAAGTGGAGCTTGAATAATTATCCACAATAAAACTTATTATATCATGAACATGTAGAGTAGAAATATGGTAAAAAAATTGTATTTTACGTCTGACAATTTATCTCAATTAAGAAGGTATTGATTAATAACATAAATTAATACAAATCCAACTCTGGTGTTTTACAACAGCATTATTGAGGAATCCTGTAAATAAGAAACAATGCTTTGATTTCTTGTAGAGTTAATTGATAAGTTTTATCTAATAATTATATCTAGGATTGTCAGCAGAGTTTATTATTTAATGTTTTTTGCAAACGTGTGTTCACATTGTAATACTCAATGCTAGTCAAAATTTGAAAAAAACTATTTTGTATTAAAAACTATTAAAATTCTACCTAGTTGTCCTATAATTT
Source organism: Timema bartmani (assembly GCA_902151455.1). Classification (NCBI taxonomy): domain Eukaryota; kingdom Metazoa; phylum Arthropoda; class Insecta; order Phasmatodea; family Timematidae; genus Timema; species Timema bartmani. Next base: position 263,106 of record CABFWB010000586.1, read on the forward strand.
AATATTTTTCCATTTTCCTCCGCTTCTGTGTTTTTTGGTTTCCTCTTTTAGAAAGTTGTGTTGCGTATTTCACACTCCATCCTGATGAGCTCTGAATGAATGAAACCTAGGTTGAGGGATTGGGTGGTCCTGGTTGATTTTCTTCAAGTTGCAGCCATTACCTCTGTCCACTGGCAGCAATGTGAAGTGTGAACCGTGCTCTTCTTTACCTTGTTTGCAATGGCTTTAGCCATATTCTGTTCTTTCCTGTACTTTCTTCCATACATAACAAAAAGTAACTCACAAAGTGAAATGAGATTTTTCTTAAAGAGAGCTGTATAAAATATAGGTAATGTAATACACATCACAGAATAAGTAATTTTCGTCGACAGACATGTTAGCTATAAAAATTAGCTTAACTGAATTTTGATTTTTTACTACAAAGTCAATATAAGTGTAGAAGATAGAAACAAGTTTAAATAAATTTATAATGATTCAGTGTCATAATTTGCTATAATGTTATGGTTATTGAAAATTTACATGATATTAAATTTTAGAAAGCATTTAAACATCCCTAAATACTTTCTTAAGGGTTAACATTTGACTAAATAATTCTTGAAAATAATATATATTAATGTGCTTATTATATTTAATTTTTTTTCTACATAATATGACAGAAAATTGCTCATCAAGCCTAAGCTTTAATAACATTATAATTAAAATTTGTATATTTAATATGTTTTTAATTTTTTCCTGGTTTCAAAATTGTTTATGTTGAAAAATATTTTTGTAAACTTGTACATAATGCCATATTGTGAGATATTAAAAATAGTTTTGATCTAAATTAGTTTAATCTTATTTCTGCTAATAAGTTTATTTAACCACCAATTACTTATTATAAAAAGATTTACATACCAAATATAGTTAATAAAGAATCAACCAATTTTCTTAAGTTTAACAAATTCTGTGGATTTTCTTCACATATAACATTATACTACGCATTCAATCTTAAACTTTATAAAATTTAAAAATATTCAAAGTAAAAAATCACAAGACAGAACAAAACAATATCACAGTCACGTGTTTCTTTAAAATGTCTGAACATTAATCATCTAAATACTAAAACAATTTACTTATCTCTAATTTTTTTTTGCCCCCACACTCCCTCTTTATTTGGAAATCTTGAATTACGATATGGATGGTATTCCTGAACTGTTCCTCTTATTTCTGTCATAAAATTATCTGAATTACATGGCAGATCTGTCGGACAGCTTCGAGAGTCAAACCTGGAACCACATGTAAATGTTTATCTTTGATGCTAATGTTTGTTTAATTGTACATGAATCGGCAATCTTGGATGATTGAAATGGTTTTTGGATTACATATATAACTGCATCATTTATCATATATGTGGAATGTAAAATTGCACTTGGTCATGTGAATCGAGCTAGGGAGTCGGCCTTAAAACCTGAGTGAGGATTAATCCTGGATACAATAAGCCACAGTTCCCAGTTTCGATCAGTGAATCCAGGTGTAATTTTTTAATTAAAAAAAATTGAGTTTTATTTAAGACGTTAAATAATGTCTTGTATAATCTATTAATGCAGGCTGATCACAGAAAACTGGATAGCTCCCAATTGACAATGTTGCCCTGGCACTGACCACAGTAAACTTTAGATCCCCTAATTGACAGTGTTGCCTTACCACTGACCTGCATGCTGACGGACAAATCTGGGGTGGGTTCCTCCCGTACACGAGATCCTGATAACACGTGCACGACGTAGCACTTCCTCCACCCCATGACTCCGGCTCCTCGCAACAATCGCAACACTGCAACCTTCTCTTCTCGTCATCTGTACAAGGCATGCACGAATCTCTTCTTACCGGTGACTCCCGCTCCAGTAGACTCCTCTTGAGACACATTATTACATTCATGTAGTGGTGAACACACGGATTAAGGTGTCATTCTCGT
>CABFWB010000587.1:0-58759 GCA_902151455.1 Timema bartmani
AAATCGTCGATAACGTTATAATTGTCGCCCAATCTCGGGACAATTAAATAATTACTTCATCAACTTCCGATAACGTTACAGCTTATTCATACAATTTCCACAATACAGGTTTCACCATAAGGTTTCACCATACAGGTTTCATAACACAGGTTTCACCATACAGGTTTCGCAACACAGGTTTATGCATACAGGTTTCACCATACAGGTTTCACAATACAGGTTTTAAAACTCGTAAAGATAAACTAGTTGTTAGTTAACTTTGCTAATAGCCCCCAGAATCAAACTTATTTTGTTTATTAGTTAATTGATATTCAATCAGTGAGGTGGCGTGACCAACTCCCATTTTCTAGATAGTTTTTTTTCTCGAAAATATAAACACATTACCGACGAGAGTGCGATGCTCCAATGAGCCCATTTTTTGTCCTGTCCCTTCAGTCTCGTCACTGAGGCAGCAACAATGAGGTAACCAGATAAATTTCTCATCATAATTACTACCGGAATAAAAAACCTCATACAATGTAATTGTCCAAAGAAGTTATCTCCCATGAAGTCAATCGAGCAGAACCGGAAATCAATCTAGCCATTAAATAGTTTAAATTGGGCTGGATGCCTCAAATACTGTATTAAAGCAAATTAGGAGTTTATTTCGATTTTTTTTAAATGCAACTCTTAAAATAAGAATAAGTGGCATTATTTCTTCTTTAAATTTAATCTTCAATTAAAATGCATTACAATATTATAAACTCAAATATATTTTTTTCCATAGACTGTAAGTTATTATTCTATATTAAGATTACATTTTAGCTTATACTTTAAAGTATAATTATTTTAATTTTTAGTATATATTTTAATTGATAATAAGGTCGTATCTTCTTTTTTATTCCCTTCCATTTATTTTATATACTTTTCTTCAATGTCGACATGTTTCGGTGATTTTACAGCATCTTCAAGTCTTATTTGTATTAAAGTTGATTGATTTTACTTCATACTATTGGAAAGTTTGTGAAATTTTACGGTTTTATATGGAATGGTACGGAATAATTATTCCGTATAAAACCGTACAAATTCACAAATTTACAATAATATGAAGTAAAATCAATTAACTTTAATACAAATAAGACTTGAATATGGTGGAAACTCACCAAAACATGTCATCGTCATAGAAGAAAAGTATATAAAATAAAGGGAAGGGAATAAAAAAGAAGATATAACCTTAATATTAATTACTATTACTCCTTACTAAATAAACATGAACATTATTAGAAATATATTTTAACACTGTATTAGCTAATAGTCAATATTTAAAATTTTATTTTAACAATATATTATTATTTACATTTTAGCTTACACTTACTGTATTATTTTTACTATCTAAAATTTTAACTTCCAAAAAAAGAACTAACTATTTCTCTTACCTTAAGGGACTTGAAATTTCATGGCCACCAGAATGTAAGCTCACCATTTATCATATTAATATTTTAGTCTATAATTTATTGTATTATTATTTAATTATTTATTTCTTATCTAAAGAGAAATTATTGTAAGCGTGAATATTTTCTTCCCCGATATTATGATATATCTTTACGTTTTAATTCCGTCCAAACAAGTTTGATGAGTTTGGTTCAAATTTGGTATTTGGTATTTAGATATTATATGGCTATACCCACAAAAACTAATACTATAATGCTATATGAAACTGTTATCAATAATAATAAGTAGGCCTATCTGATGTCGGTGTGTGGCCATTCAGGTGAAAGTTTTAAACACAGCCTGGAATCGATCCTATGTCTCATCATTCAGGATCATATTTTTTAACTTTTCACTAACGGGAACGTGTGACAAACTATAAAATAACAGTGTTTCATTAACTTTGTTACATATAGGCCTACGAAGTGTATTTACAATAGTTTGTTTGATCACTTGTGTAGAGTGGTTGCCTATTAGTGACTTTAAACCGCCATAATTATCTTGTTTAAAGAAGAAAGATGAATTCCGTTCAGGTGTGCTGAAAGTGATTTCCCACTCCTCGCAAACTCTGGTACATTTATTCTAAATTACTACAATCCTTCTACCAATCATATTAATATAAATTTGAGCCACTACGTGGATACGCAGACTAGACCTCAAGCTCTTCTAGTCTTGTTTGAAAGCTATGAGAAGGCCCGGAATCAAATCCAGGTGGGGCACATCAGCATTTTCTCCTAGCTCTCACGACAAGAAAGTGTGGGTATATTTTCTCTAAGTTCTACCTTTCTCCAGCAGTGTAGTAAAATACAATTTTCCTGGGCGTGTAGTAAGACATAGGGTATGAAAAAAGGTGTTAACACGCGTATTAAGAATGTATTTACATTTTTATATTTTAACTGGTATCTGTTAGACGACCCTTGTACCGTAATTTAGGATTGGCTGGGCTTATCATTTTAAGTTGATAAATTAAAAACTAAATTAACGTGAAACTAGTCGTACCCAGACGAAAAATCACTTAGGTTACCTTTATTGCTTGTTCAAGCACCAGGGCTTGTTCTTAATACCAACGTGAACTATGACTTCTGTGCAAATCTAAAACTCATTACTTTAAATTGACATCGTGGACCTTGTTTTAATAGTATCCATACATTCACTGACGAGCGTTAATTATACATAGATTGTAGATTCACTAAAATTTGTAAGCTTTGAAATGATAATTCTTGAAGTAAATGCTTTTATTTATTTTAAAAAAAACTAAATTGTTTTGATTGAACTCTAGAGATGTGAAAGAAATTATCATTTTCTGAAATTGCGGCTTCCCCTTTGAATATTTTTGAAATTCAATATTCTTAGGCACCTCGTTAGTTAAGCTTTTTTTTTTTTAACTATTAAAATCGGAAGCGTAGATCTCCGATAATAATCATCTAAAGTAATCCNCACCTCGTTAGTTAAGCTTTTTTTTTTTTAACTATTAAAATCGGAAGCGTAGATCTCCGATAATAATCATCTAAAGTAATCCGACACCCAACTCTCTTGACTGCTGATTTGGACAAGCTTTCCAAGGAGTACGCCCCTCACAAGAGTTATTTCAAGTGTCTGGGGGGAGTGGGCGGGTAAAGTCTCTGCTCAGGGTGTGACGTCAGAGGCCAGGGAAGATACGCTACCGATGATGACACACTTCATTCATCGCAGCCACTCAAATAGTGAGTGGTGACACAGTATCCCGTTCTGAACGCACCGGGGCATCTGGCACGTGGTGCATGTCGGGTACAGCTTGCTTCAACAAACCGGCAGCGGGGGCTCCACGGAGGTTTCAATTATTTATTTATTTTGCCACCCCTTCTCACTATCTATTCTTCTAATTAGCGTAACTAATATATATGTATATAGTCCCAACGGGTACTGAGACAAGGTAATTTAAAGAGGGTAAATAAAAACCTAATAAACATTTTGAGTAAATTTCACAACACAATCGTACAAACTTTCCATGTGTATTATAGCTTGGAACAAAAGTTTCGAAAATATGTTTTCAGTATACTACCCCTAAAAATAAGGTTCCTCAGAAAAATAAGCCCATCATCCTATTAATCACAATAAATACTATTCATATAATAAGTTTTAAACAACATTTTTAAAGCCATTTAAAATCAATTTTTCAAAAATCACTTATCTTTACACTGAACTTGAATTATTTATACTCGTAAAAATAAAGATATATAATTATTTATTATAAAAAACCATTCCTAAATACCAATTAGTATGTATAATGTAAAAATAGTCTAAATACCAATTTTTATCTAAATCGTTAGCGCTATTTTCAAACTTTTTTAGAAAGTCTGCCCTTGGTAAACCACTATTAAATGACTTTTATTTTTTAGGAAAAACAATATTTATAATTATTTAAATTATAAACATCTTAAAAAATTGTTAGAGCAATTTTTAAAATATTCAGCATTAAAAAAGTATGTGAACAATAAGCCACCCCTAACGAATTTTCCCCTAAATAGCAAGTGTACATTTTTATCTGTTATGTGACACACCCCCAGATATGGGGTGTACATTCCAAGCAAAATCGAGAGTCTTTAGAAAAAATAAATAAACAAAGTTTTATACCTCATTTGTAAACTAACCTTAAACGAATGTTTACACAATAAACAAGAATAGTGTCATTTGTAAGGCCAAAAATGCCCCCTAGATATAAAATTTAAACAAAATCGTTAAAACCATTTTAGAAAATGTTTTAATACAAAAAGTGTATCATCAGTAAATTACCCTTAATCAAAGGGTTAGGGTCAGATTTTTAAAAAAAATCCCAAAGTATAGCCCTATAACATCTAAATATCCAGTTTGAACAAATTAAATCAAATCATTTCGGATCTAGAACCAGTTACAGACAGACAGAAAGACAGACATGGGAGCACACAGAATAGTAGTTGTAAAATTCACATTTTTGTGTTCATAAATCGTAGAGATGCATGAGCCGATTCAGATAAGAGTGTACCAACCTTTAGCGTAGGGTGCACACTAGGGTGCATTACATTGGTTGGTATCACCCCGCACCGGCTCTGAAAATAATCTAGAGATGAGTTCTTTCCCATTCTTACATAAAATAATAAAATAATAAATAAATGAACCTATTTGATGCGAGGTGGGCAAGTGTGCGTCAACATCTACGAACCAACCCAAAACAACGCGATACAGAGGCATCGACCTCCTCTGGTATGATTGACTGCAGGTAGGGAGGTCGGAAGCAGAATTGCGGCAGAGTTTATTTTAATTATTTAGCACCGTGTCTTACTACCCGTTCGGGTTATACGCTTATGTACTAATTACACTAATGGGTTAGGAATTTGTAAGGTTGAATATAGAGGAAGTGAACCCCCATTTGCGTGGAGGGAGTGTGTAAAACCATTTAGAAAAATACCACTCCCGGTTTACCCGAGTGAGATTTGAACCTCGATCTCTCCGTTCTCGGCAGTCTAGCTCAACACGAAACCAGCGCGTTAGCTAACTATGCCACCGAGGGGGGTCAGAGTTTATGGAGGATGCTTATTAATAAATAGTTGTTCTATTTAGTTCCAAAAAATGTGGGTACATCTCCAAAATACCTTTCTCATCCCTACTTCATTAGTGTAAATATGAAGGTACAATCGCCGGGTAATAAGTCTCTGCACATAAAAAAGTATCAAGATGAGGAGGACAAATTTTAAAAACTGTAACAGCACCCGCAGAAGAAAACATTAAAAACTATATGAGTTGTATGTGGGGAAGGGGTTTGTTTCCGTTGCATTAAGTCAGGATTGAACCGTTGCCTCCCGGATCAAGGCTGATGTGGGAGCTAGTTTTTTTTTTCTGTTCACATGGCGTCTTAGCAGCCGTTCGGCTTATACGCATACATTAGCTAGGCTAAGGGGTCAGAGAGGCCGGAATTTTAGAGTGGGAAACAATTTAGAAAAAAATCACCCTTTATACACCTGATAGGGTTTCGAACCCTTATATCCCCGTCGACAGCAATCCACTCTTACACGAGAGGGACCACCGAGGTTGGTTTTATTTGTATTTGTTTGTAAAATCTAGTAGTTCCCCCAAAATGGCGACGTTACCTGAACTCTCGTACCCCCAAAATGGCGACGTTACCTGAACTCTCATATCCCGTGATCGTGAATGTGGCAATGATCGTGAGGCAGGAGAGGTCAAGGTCAGCCGTGTCAAGCTGTGAGGGAGTCGTGACTCCTGTCAGTACCACGACCAAACGCTCCCATCCTCCCGCTAACCAGGTCTCTGGGTCATATCCAGTCGGGGACGTCGAACTCCGAGGGACGCGTCTTCTCGGAGACGACACTCCGCCGAAGGTGCCGTTCGCGCGGGCACTGGAGGTCACACGCGGGTCCGGCTTAAGAGCAGGGAGCTTCTTAGCTCTGACCCGGAGAGTTCAGGGTTCGATCTTGACTGGTTGATCTTATGGCGTAGTTATCCAAGAGAAGGTTGATTCAGCTCCTTAAAATGTATCCATCCCTCTCGTACGATTGGCTTGGATTGGCTTAAATATATTTTTACAATAAGTTTACTGTCATCAAGACATATAAAACATTGATTCACTAGTAGAACATTTGAATTTTTTTTTTATTTATTCAGTGTTTACAGGCCCGGTATCTTACAAACTTTAAATCCGGGCCGTTTTTCCACATAACTTTGACTTTTCTAGCACATTTGAATTGTGACCACCCGAAATTTCGGTTTATCTTGAACACACTTTGGACTAAAAAAAAACACCATGTATTAATATGAACTGAAAATCTATTAGCCTATTACAATCATGCCCTGCATAATACAGTATATAGTATCGCTACAATTGCTGTTCTCTTTTCTTTCGTCTTTAATACCGCGTTTCGGCTATAGTTCTATGTACTAATTACACTAATGTGTTAGAAATAAGGAAAGTTGAATTTTAGAGGAAGAGGTAGAGTGGGAAATAATTTAAGAAAATAACTCATAACATCCAACTGGTATGCGAACCCAGGGGTATGAAGGAACGATCTAAGATCTCTTTAAGAATTACTTTTAGTATGAGTTTGGCTATGTATGCTCGCGATTTATTTTAAATTTCCGTTTAATATTCGTACGTACATCCGGTTGATACACTTGCTTGATCTGGCTTTGAACCTCAACACCTTGGGAAGAAAGCTAACGCTTGTACATTTAAATGAACATGAGTAGCGATACTTGGAAGATGGAAATGATGTGTAAGCTGCGGATATTGCTGGGTTGTATATCCGTAAACCTTCTTTCATGTTATTTGACTTCATGTACAATAAAAATGAGTCATTGTTTTAGTCTAACAAAAAGGATGAGGCTACTTGGGAGTGGATGAGGTAATGTAATGATGGGTTACATACCCTGTACTCATCCCAAGATATTGTTAGGATAATCAAGTCTATTATATTACCGTGGGAAGGACATGCCACATGAATGGAATAATCTAGAACATTGTTCAGGGTACTGACTGGGAAACCCAATGGGAAGAGACCATTGAGAAGGCCTAGACGCAGATGGGAGGGTAATATTAAAATGCACCTGAGAGAGATAGGGTGTAATGAGGCAGACTGGATAGAACTAGCTCAAGATAGATATATGGTGTAATGAGGTGGACTGGTTAGAACTAGCTCAAGATAGAGATAGGGATGTAATGAGGGGGACTGGATAGAACTATATCAAGATAGGGATGGAGTATTATGAGGTGGACTGGATAGAACTAGCTCAAGATAGATATATAGTGTAATGAGGTGGACTGGTTAGAACTAGCTCAAGATAGAGATAGGATGTAGTAATGTGGACTGGATAGAACTAGCTCAAGGTAGAGATAGGGTGTGATGAGGTGAATTGTATATAACTAGCTCAAGATAGGTATAGGGTGTAATGAGGTGGACTGAATAGAACTAGCTTAAGATAGGGATAGGGTGTAATGAGGTGGACTGGATAGAACTAGTTCAAGATAGGATAGGCTGTAAAGAGGTGGACTGGATATAACTAGCTCAAGATAGGGATAGGTGGCGTACTTTTGTTAGTGTGGCAATGAACTTTCCTAGTGTCATAGAGTATATAAATATGTAATGATAGTTCATGTTAGCCGATGATCTCCACATGTCCATTATTGACTCTGCACTAAAATGTGGATGAAGAATAACCCTGATAACGGGACTAATCCTGGATAGCTCAGTTGCAGAGCAAGGGCATACCAAGCTAATAGTATTGAGTTCGATATCCGTGTCTAGGTGTCAATTTTTCAATTCGCGGGTAGCAACGTCTTGGTTTTTGTGAATCAGTTCAATATTTTTGGGAACATCGTGAACGAATTGGATTATGGTACTGGTGAGTGCGCTGAAAAATACGTCGGTCCTACTTGTCTGGTTATTTAGTGAAGAGAAGGGGAATATTTGGATCCCAGCCGGTTATAGTGAATTTTTCCCCCTCGAAATGGTTTCATGCTCTCCCTCCAAGCTAATGCAGGTAGTCTACACCTAAATCTTACTTTCGTCAACCCTTTACGTTAGTGTAAAAATGCGGGTAGCCTGGACGTCTGTTAAGACTTGTAGTGAGGGGTAAAACAGCCACTACGTCTACATAATCCGAGTTGCTCGACCCTCCGTTGTGGTTTTATTTCTTTCACTTCACCTGTTTTGATCAACATAGTCCATTTAATGACCATTTCAAGAACAACCACTTCTGTAACTCCACGATCGTGATCAACTTATTTTGTGTTTCGTGGTATCTACCTTTCACATAACCCACGAACAAATTATTCGTGTCCTAGATAGAACTTCTCCAAAACTCGTCTCTGACGAAAATAGCAGCTAATAACTTAACATGCGATGTTCCACAAGTTCACGCAGGTCCAAACTGCAGACTCAATTCTATCATCTGTCAATCTTTTTAATGACTAAACATTATAGTTCCTAAATAAAAACTAATTGCTTTTTGAAAGGATCGTGAGTTGGAGTAAAAAAAAATATAAATAAAAGCTGTGCGTCCCAAGCTATAGGCCAATCAATCACATGTTTACATTGGGGGCCTTTATCCTAGTTGGGAAGAGAGCGTCAACTCCACTGTTGACCGTTGCACGGGACTGCCAACAAAATGGTGTCATGTTATTAATAAATTAATTCCCTGTATCAATATTGTAAGGTTGATCCCAGTGATCTTGTGGTAAAAGTGCTTTCCTCAGGACCAGATGATTGTGGGTTCAGACCCAGCAGTGGTCGATGGATTTTTCTTGAGCAATAAAAATTCATAACACAACTTCCTTCGGAGGGGAAGTAAAGCCGTTGGTCCCATGTCGATTGTGGCTTGTAAAAGGTGTGTGAAAATAACTTTCCCGGCAAAATTGGCCGGTGCTTTCTCTCTCGTTCATAGAAATTCTTGTGGACCGATATAATCAGTCTATTCATAAAGTGCACGTTAAATACCTCAAATAAATAAAATAAATAAAAAATATTGTAAAATGTTTTACTAAACCCACATTGCGGAGTACTCGTATTATTTATTTTTATCACTGAGTTTTACTACCCATTCTGGCTAAGCGCATATTTACTGATCATGAAGATGTGTTAGGGAAGAGGAAGGTTGAATTTAGAGGAAGTATATCCATATTTGTTTGGAGGGAGAGTGGGAAACAATTTTTGAAAAACCACACTCAATACAACCAACCGGGAATCAAACCTCAATCTTCCCGTCATCGGATGTCTAGTCTATTGCAAGAGTGACGCCTTAGACCATATTACCACCGATGCGGTGACTAAACGTCAAGCTAATCTAATCTGGTTTTACTGGTGATGGGGAGTTTGGGTATCGAGTCCCAGCTGGGTGTACAGATGAGGTATTTTCCTGATTGACTTTTAAATCTATTTCCATGAAAATGAGGGTACATTTGATCGACATTTTGCCTTCCTACTCCCTGACCAGTAACTGTAAATAAATGCGGAAATCCTGGATGGGTAATATAGCCTTCTCTCCCGACCAATCCCGTCACGTTTCCTTGACTTCACCCTCATCATCCTGTCCCTTTATTGTTAGCTAGTTCAAGTAACTAATAGCACTGTTGGTAAAAGTACAGATAAAAGCACTAGAAACGTAATGTTACCATTATTTACGGAGATAAGCCTGTTTTTCGTCACCCCAGTATTTGGGCACCTGGGTCATTTGTACTCTTCATTGACTCAGCGGGCGAACCCTTTCATCGTCTCGAAAAATTACCAACAACGAGTAAAGTAGGATTAGAAAATAATTTTTCCACCGGTACGTGAGAATTAAACGGAGCTAAGTCCGAAACGTTTTACAATTTCGAGATGTTATCCCTCACGTCTCGGCACTCTGGCGTCCAGTTTCATTATTTTTTAAATGTCTTAATTGTTGATGAAATATACACGTATGAATTGTAATCATTTCATATTAGGTCGGGCCACAATGTGGCTTGCCTCATTTTCGTAAAACTTAGGGCGGGATTTCTGGAGTTGGTGCGGTGTGGACCGTGAACGCTAGCCACCGCCNCTCTTAGGCTGTCCACATCGAGATCAGAACCTAATTATAAAAGATTACGTTAGTGTCAGTCCCAGTTGGAGCCATGTAATTATTTCTTGTCTGGGGCTGTAATTAGTTGTTACAGGACCCGGGCGGTAGCGGTGTGTCTATGCGAGTGAAAGACTACCGGGCTATCTTGAAGCAACTTGGAACAGAGGATGGTCGATATCTCGTAATAGACGGGTAGTTTGACGTGAGGGGGTTACACACAATTTAGAATAAACTGTCCTTTCACCCGCATCTGTGGTCGCATGGTCCATCACTGTTTGTTTTATTGTGGGTTCTTAATCACCGCGTCTTACTGACCTTTCGGAATATTCTCATATGTACACTACTAATAACACCAATATGCTAAGGATGAAGAAGATTGAATTTAAATGAAATGTGCATTCATTTGCCTGGAGGGAAAGTGGAAAGTCATTTAGCAAATACCAGCCTCAGTACACCTGACCGAGATTAGAGCCCCGATCTCTCTGTCATCTGCAGTCCTATATATTGTGAAAGTGACCCCTTAAACTATTTGACCAACGATATGGGGCACTCTTGTACTATAATGTAATTACCAGTGAAGTGGGTTTGGATTTCAAATTCCAGCTGAGTTTGGGTAAAATTGTAGTTAAAAATAAGCTTATTTCACCTTTTCGTGAATTTTAAATAATACAACTTAATATGAATTATAGTCTCTAAATTGAGAAATGACACCTGGGCACGGGAATCGAACCCGGGATCTTTGGTTTCTTACGTCAACTCTCTAACCACTGTGCTATACAGGAATCTTGCAGAATTTGATGTAATTCTTAACTCATATTTTAAGGCAGAGTCTGTGATGGACGTGATGAAATCGTCAGCTACATGAATGATTAATTGATCTGATGGCTCGTGATCTTAATTGATAGCTCATCACTGGCCCTTGGACCATCCAAAATTATAATATTACTAAACCACTATTAGCTTCAATTAAATATTTCATATTTTTAAGTTGATACCGATTCTTGCACTATTTTACCCGTTTGTTTTGTTTTCTTGGTTTTGATGCGCGTTGATTTGAGGGTTTAACTTAGTCATGTTCAGTAAATATACAAAATTAAAATAATATTTAAAAAAAATCCTATGTTATATAAACTGCATTGGTCATATTATGTTATAAGATTGTTTTCAGAATTGTGTTATTTTTATATACAGTTTAATATTTATTTTGCGACCAGTAAGACAAGTGGAACTCAAATATTAATACATTCATGAAGTAAATTGTAATATTTACACTAAAAATTAGAAGAAATCAAGACATGTTTTGATGTACTATCAGAAGATCTTCCTTTCACCCTTTATGCTGGAGCCCAAAATTAACAAATTATAATATTTCACGAGCAATAAATTACTATGGGAAGTAAAATGTGAACGGAAGCCCAACTTTTGTTTCTTTGAAAAGATGTCAGTTAGCAATGACCCTCAATCAGTCCTCTTAGGGTTACGCTTTACTTGGGTGTCTTACTTGTCCGGATAATCCGACCCTGCTTGGCATGATATATTGTGATCTGCTAGTCTTTGTTGTGTCTACAATAATTTATACTGTCAAAACAAGAAATTTAATGAAATAGAAATTATAAATCTATACTTGCAATAATAAATTCGGAAACATTAATAAATATTAACAAGAATATTTGGGTTTAAAAAAATTATATGAAATAATGACATTTTTAATAAAAAAAAATTAGGTAAAATCAGATAATAATTGGTACATAAAACGAAAATTACATGTAAATGATTAAAATAATGTAATTCTATCACTATTTAAATTGTTTATAAGTTATATATATATAATAAAATAATAATTGTCCTTACGTACATATTATGCATGTCTAGCTATATCAAATTACATCCCAACACATTAACTAATTTGCTTAAAAGAGCAAGGTGAATGCAAGGCTGAATGTTGCAGAGACCAACAATGTAGAGATAGGAAGAGGAATGAATCACGGATGCTGTTTGTTACACAGTCTGTTCAACTTGTATGGAGTGGCTGGTCAGGGAATTCCTAGAGGGGCGTGGCAATTTCAGGATACAAGGACGTGTCATCAACACAATAATACACAGATGATCTAGCATTGCTGGCCAAAAATAAAGAAGTGTTGCAGAAAATGATGGACCGGCTGGTGGAGATGATCAACATTGAGAAGTCAAAAGTGATTTCAAAAAATTAAGAGTCACTGAAAATCATAATTGGAAACTAGAAGTTGGAAAACAGAGAGTAATTCAAGAACCTGGGAATTCTGCTCAGGAAGGATGTCCACTGTACCAAGGAAATTAGGTGGAGGATCGTCATTGACAAGGAAGATTTCAACAAGAAGAGATTACTGATGACCTTCGTGTTGAGTTTGGAACCGAGGAAGAAACTGATGCAATGCTACATTTGGAACATCGCTCTGTATGGAGCAGAAACATGGAATCTTAGGAAGATGGAAAAGAAATAATGGGGAAATTTGCAATCTGGGACTGGAGAAGACTTGAGAAAATCAGGTAGAAAGACAGGGTGATAAATGAACAAGTCCTAAGAAGAGTGGGTGAGAAGAGAACCATTTTGGATGGATTCTTCGGTGCAAGGCAAACGGTATCGGACAAATCCTTTGGAAGAACTGTCTTCTATATGACGTAATAGAAGGAAAGGTTGAGGGAAAGAGGAGCTTAGAAAGAAGGAGGATTCAAATATTGGTTTACATGAAGGAAATATGAAAAATCTGGGAGCTCAAGAGGAGACAGAGTACAGGGCCTATTGACAGTCTAAGTTCACTGACAAAAGGAATGGACCTGTCGTGAGACAGAACACATAATATTAATAATAATAATAATAATAATAATAATAATAATAATAATAATAATACACTTGTTAAAAACGTACAATAAGATCTGTATTGACGTATGCACTTAAGATAGTTTGTAGGCTGTTTGTAGTTATAACCTTACCTGTAGAAAGTTTATACTAAGTATCCTGAATACTAATTAAAAATCATCTCTTAATCAGACTTGTCAACCTGTTTAATCGTTTGTGTTGGTCCGGTGGCGGACTGCGCACGTGGGTGGGGTACAGGTAATGGCAGGCGCCTCCTCGCCTGTAATTGGTTGTCGGCGAATAGAGAAAGTGAGGATGGCCCCAGGAGCAGCAACAAAAACAAGGGAGCAGTGGACTGAAGATGCGCCGCAATCACGAGGCCACGGAGGAATTCATTCGCTCACTTGTCCGACCGCCGTAAGGACCTTAACTCCACTCATCTGTCGACGATGTTCCTCTATTGGAAGTGAATTGAAGCTAATTCCTTCCGTAGCCACTGATACATTCTCGATAATGTTGGAAATTATGAAAAATTAATAAAGGCTTTCTATTCCCACTTGGGGGAGCGCGGACTAAACACCAAGCTCATGTAGTCTTGTTTGTAGATGTAAGAGAGGTCAATGTTCTAATCTAGGAAATGTATACTGGTAGTGTTTTTACGTAAGCGGTTTCCTTCACTACTTCCATGAAAATGCGGGTACACCCCTTTAAATTTATTCCTTCCTCATTCATACCCCAATAGTGTGTTCAAATCCCAATATCCCGAAAGGGCGGTAAGACGTGCTTCTAAACAAAAAAGTATTTTTGAATGTCGCAAATAACTGCAAGTGAATGGGACTCGAGTTCAAAAAATAAAAATTGTTCAGTATAGTCGAAAACAGCCTTGTTTCTTGTCTTACTACCTGTCCGAGCAAACTAAACATTTACACTCATGGGGTTAAGGCTGTTTGAGGTAGAACTTAAAGTAGATGTTCCCAAAATTGCGTTTATGGGTGTGAGAAACTATGTATGATAAAAATATCATAATTCTAATTAGCCGGGAGTTGAACTCTTGCCTCCCCTTCACCATAAAACCAAACAAGACAGTATTGACTCCTTTTCTTGCACACCCACTGGTGCTGGTGGGAACCAACTACATGCTCATGGAAGTATTTGCGATCACAGGGGGTCTTACAAGAATCTTCCTCTATCACACAGTCTAATTTCTACCCTCATCGGTGGGTCCGCGGACTAAATGTTGGACTCATCTAGTTTAGTTCACCAGTGACGGGGAAGTTAGTGTTTGAATCCCCAAATGGTTTCCTAGTCCCCTTTTAGGCATATGCGACTACGTTTTATCTATATTCTATCTTACTCATCTCTTCCCCTTTAAGTGTATAGCCCGGACGGATAGTAAGACACGATTGGGGGAGGACTAGTTATCTTTCTGTTCGATCTGGTCTTCGGGACGTACGTGTAGTCCTCCAGGCTCGAACCCTGAGTGAACGAGAGAAATGGTTGAACTCGGTACCTGGAGGTGGGAGGATCATGAGTTAACCTTTGGACGGGAGTGACCTTGACTGATATTAAATATGGCTGAATCTCATAATCTCATAGGGTTTGGATTTGTAATTTCTTAAAATTCCAAAAATGTATATTTGATATGTTCTTAGAATTGTAAGATTAAGTATTTAAAATGTGAACTACGCTACATTTTAGAAAACATTCTAAATATTCTCGAATAGGAATATACACAATCACATACTTTCCAGGCTTATTTTACACGCCACAATCGACATGGCAACGATGGCATTACTCTTACAAATGAAGATGTTCTAAAGATTGTTATTGTTCAAGAAAAATCCGTTGACCTCAGCTGGGTTTGAACCTGTGAACATCGTGTTCTGAGGCGGGCACTTTACCCCAAGACACCTGAGGTCAATAATAATACCAACAGTTTTTGAATAACTGTCATGTGCATCTTTGAATTAAATTATAAATTATTATTCTCAGTTAAAATTTTCTCAAAAAATTCAATTTGGTTATGAAAAATATTTTAAAAAATCTTTAGAAGATTAAACTAAATAAATCTATAGGTGTTATTTTGCCTGAAAATAATTTTTGATGCAAAAATATCAAAAATACAGTCTTGGCTTGCTCTAAATTCCACCCCACTTTAAAGCCTAGTATGCAATTGGAAACATTGTATTGAGGTTTCTAAAATGTTTCCTGCTGCACACAAACTCAGGAAAACGGTGTGCAAACACATGAATTAATAATTGCTGCCACATTATTTGCAAACAATTATACAAACATTTATTCGCGTCCCAACTTCAATGAGCAAGTAGCGTTTCCTACGCATTTGTTTCCTACACAAAATCATTCCTGAACTTTCTACAAAACTGCACATGAAGGGCCTTAAACATTTTCAATTTTATTAGCACTTACTGAGAACATTTCATGTATTTCATTTAAAATATTATTTTTTGAAGCGATTTACGTAGTCTTCTCATGTCACAGCCCACAACAGTGCTTTGTATGAAATATTTGTATTAGTTTATAAGGTGTTTTTTTTTAGTTTTATACGACATTACAAACAGAAACGGAACGGAAATCACAAACTGGTGTGCTCTGTGTGTACAGCAGAATTAGACTGACCCGCCTTACTTGTTGTCGACAATGTTTGCAAACACGTCCAGACACGCAAACTGTTGAATCTTGTAAATCATTTGTAATAGATGACAAGAAACATTGTTTCCTCTTTGGGAAACGCAAAGAGAATACGGAAACCTGTTTGCAGTAAACAGTTTGGAAACATATTACAAAACTCCTTAATAAAAACCACTAAGAACATATTGGAAACAAGAGTGGCATTAATTGCATATGATTGCAAACAAAGTTTCCGGAAAATGTTTCCAAGTACATAGTCGGCTTAAAGGTTGTCGAAGCAATCGTCCGAAGACCGGCACCTCGACTGTCACAACCACATGTGAGGCCGGTTTTATATGAGGTAACATCCATCAAACCAACGGAACGGAAGAGGTTTAGCTTTGACGTGACCTAAAAGGTAATTTTATTAGAAATAATTTATAAATATTTGCTGCTATTAAGTTTTAATTCCCGTCTCACTCAATTTTCCAACTTAATCAACACTTTAATAAATAAAACTCATTGGCATCAGCCCACAAGCGAGCTATAAAATGGCCGCATGTTGGCGAGGATAGTGCCAACATTTGTGGAAAGATGGTGTCATTTTGGCAACACAATGGGCCCTTCATCCATTAATCTTAGTTTTCTAGACCAGAGCTGCTACTTATGTAGTCAAGTAGCTCTCCAATTGTCCTCACGAGGCTGAGTTGACTTGTTACTGCTCCACAGAAGATTTGGAAGCACCGGCGATCGAAACCGGTACCTCTGGATCTGTAACCAGGAACTCTGACTATTAGATAAAAGAGGCGGTTACCACAATAATAACTTGACAAAAGTATTTTATATTTTTATTCGTCAATCCTTTGCCATTCCCCTCTCTTCTACATAATCTCTAGAAAAGTAAATATCCATGAATACCTTTTACCTATGGATATATGAAAATAGTTGTTACTTTTGCAACTGTCGGTTATTGTATCTACTATTATATTCAACAAACGTTATAATTCCTAGTTTAATTATTATTTTATATAGATTAAGGTAAAATACAAAAATATAATCATACATTTGTATTAGACAATTCCAAACTTGTGTAAGTAATATTAAATATAGTTTAAAAATTACACGTGGACACGGGATTGGGATACATGTGTAGGTGCTATTTTAAAATATACTTAACACATTTACATTTACGACTGGGGACTGGCTAACAATGACCATTTCCACCAATTTTATAAATAAGATAATTTAAAAACCAAGCTCAATCCATGACTCAAAATTTTCAATTAATTTTCGGTTTGATTTAGTGAACTCAATATTCATTTTATATGAACAAGTTCTTGTGTTGTGAAAGCTGTTTACTAAACATATTATATTACCTATAGGCACTTTGGAATTTGCTACCTGGGAGTTAAGGTTTTTTTCAATGAGTGTTGTAGAAAGTAGAAAGCAGGCAGACGAGACACCAATATGCAGTTATAGCTACATAAGATGAGCTCAAAACAAAGAACAAACCAACTCACAATTTACTCTCAAACAAGACATAATTATTATTGTGATATCTAGTTTAGACTTGTAGGGCCATTTCCTAGTCTGCCTTAATTTTTAAACTATGTTTATCTACTAAAAAGGTTGAGATGTATGTTTCACATTATTATCGTTTTTAATAATTATTAAATAACTATTAAATACGTGATTTGATTGGTTATTTGCCTGAACCTCTTATATGTTATGCATGTGCTGGCTCCGATACTGCCACTACTGCAATAAGCTCCCACTGTTGGGTTGATATTAATTCACTTTCTTTGGGTTCATACATGTCTCCTCTGATGATTATTCAGGATGTCGCTCAATTAACCCAAGCCATATTTGGCACCATCGTGTTGTTTGCGTATTAACATGGCCTCTTAATTTTAAGAAAGTTAATTGGGGGTCTGGTAATTAATGTGTCCCCCACATCATCACAGTGGTTTGGAACCAAAAGCTTCTCTTAAAAAGACGTAAAGATTTCTTTTATATATTCAATATTTTCTCGCAGAAATCATACTCAATGAAGTTATACAAATAAAATTTAGCTTACAATTTATTATTTATAAATTTCCCGACTTACCTTCATTCAATGTACTATTATCATAACCTTATTTTAACATCAATTTATGAATGTACAGTATTACCCATGTTCAAATAAATGTTATTCTTGTTACTGATACAATGCCTTTGTTTGTGGGATAGGTGGATCAGTAGCTTACACACATATAAGGACATAGGATGAGCAAGACGAATTTCAAGGCAATATTTAAGCCTCTTTATAGAAAATCACATCCAGTAGACCCAGTTGAAAATGAACCCTCGTCCCTTGAATTAAAGTAACTACTAGTTAAATGTTATCCAAAAAAATTGGGGATTTATTTCCTAGAATATCTTTGTATGATAATATAAATAGAATGCTCAAATTAGTAATAATATTTTTAGAACAATGTGGTAAAAGGAGGGAATAATATTTTGATGGAAAACTTATTGCTAAGTCATTTTCTTCAAAAGTTTGTATTGATTAGTAGGTGCTAGAATATTTTACTTCCTAACATTGTTCTAAACATTAATTTGTTTGTTTAAAAATGTTGTTTATAATACCCAATTGATTGAACCATATATTAAATGGTACATTCATTTATCAACGGAATGGTATAAGTCAGGGGTTGGCAACTTTTTGTTACTATGGGCCATATGGAGTTTTAAAAAAAGGTTGATTTTTAAAATATTACTGAGACAATTTTTAAAACTTTATATCAGTTAGAATATATCCTCGACGTGTTTTGGCATGTGTTGTGATTTTTGGGGTATCTCCCTGTCTCTGACTACGACTAGAGAACAATTAAGGGGTAATAAGCCTGGAACAATGAACCTAGATGTAAGAACACTCCATTTACCCTGAAAGGAAACAATCTTACCTTCTCACTATGGTCCTATCTTACAAGCTACATCATAGTGGAATAGCGCAAGGTAAGCCTTACAGGATGGACAAAGGGTACGTACATTTTCCCGAAATCAATGGGCGATTAATGGAGAGATTGGTATTCGAATTCTGATCGTTTGTATCGAGGGTGGTGTTTCCTAAGTAGTTTTTCATTCCTTCTCCATGCAAACTTTTGTACATTTCCTCTAAAATCAACCCTTCTCACGTTCACTATATTAGTGTGGATATGAAGATATCTCAAACGAAAAGTAAGACGTGTCGCACAAAAATAAAATGACTAATAAATATCTCAATTCCAGGAGTTGGCTTAGCTGATTCTAGATTATAAAATTATTATTTAGCACCGCGTCTTACTACCCGTTCGGGTTATACGCTTAGAGATTATAAAAGACTTAAGGTGGGGATGTAGGGAACTCGAGAAAAGGCCGGTGTTTTTTTACAGTTTTTATGGCAAAACTCTTTTTGCCAAATTCAATAAAATATTGCTTCATTATAAACATCGAGTTAAATTTTCTTCACACGGTGACATCAACAGTTGTTGAATATCTGTCATGAGCATATCGGCATTAGATGACAAACATTTTAAATTAAGAGGAAAAGTTGTCATTAAATTCCAGGACATCTTTGACATATATTCAAGAAATGCTGATGTCTCCATGTGAAGACAATTAAACTCTGTGTTTGTAATGAAGCAATATTTGATTTATTTTGACAAAAAAAGTTTTTGCTATAAAAACTAAAAAACCCTGGTCTTTTCTCACGTTCTCTACATCCTCACCTTAAGATGGGGTGCTAGTGAGCGCGAATTTAGTGGGCTAATTTTGCAGTTTTTATAGCATAAGTATTTTTTGAACAAAATAAATCAAATATTTCTTCTATAGAAACATATAGTTTAGTTTTCTGCACATGCTAATCTCAACAGTCTGTCAGATGTGTCCTGGAATTTAATGACAACTTTTTCTCTTAATTTAAAAAGTTTGTCACCAAATGCCACCATGCTCATGCCAGATATTCAAAAACTGTTGAGATTAGCATGTGCAGAAAGCTAAACTCTATGTTTCTATGGAAGAAAAATTTGATTTATTTTGTTCAAAAAATGTTTATGCTATAAAAACTGCAAAATTAGCGCACTAAATTCGCGCTCACTAGCACCCAGCCTTAACGAAGGAACGGAGACTAATATTTGCTGACTTTATTCCTACAAAGGTGTGTTTTATTACGACACGGATGGTGCCAGTGAAATATACGAGAGTAACCCGAAGCGACAGAAGGAGCGGCTCGCATTTAGTGCCGGTTTATACTGCGCGTGGTAGCCATGTTGAAATAAACAGTGTCATCCATCAGAAGCCTGCAGGTCACAATATATCACTGCGCAGTGACTGCTACTGTGTCTGTGATTGTGTCTGTGTGTGAATGTGTGCCAAATAATTTACTACCTGCCTCGTCACTTTAAGAGGCCAGCTCTGAACAGCCCATCATAAGATCATTTAGAAACACATGCTTTGTTTTTGTACAATTACTGTCATTTTTTATGTGGATGTGCAACTTGCTCACCTCATTTTTTTTTTAGAAAAGAACAACCTTTAGTTTCCTCTAAAACTGCGGATAAAATATGTTATGGTTTTCCCGCTGGGTCTCCCTACCCTTTCTGATTGAAAGCACATACAGTATGTTAAATACTTTAATTCTGTAAGAATGAGGAAGGTACAGTAGCCCCATGACTTCTTTGGTGCTGACTGACAGCTGACGGCTTTGAAAAGTTACAAGACCAAATTATGTATCCCTACGCCGAACCATATGATCTGCAAAAACATGTGTTTAACAGCTGTCACTTCTGACAGTCAAAATTTAGGTATATACCTAAATGTTGACTGTCAAAAGTCAGCTGTGAGCTGTCAGTCAGCACCAAAGAAGCCATGGGGCTACTTTAGAATGCGAGAGTGACACCTTATAGTCCAGCGTTTTTACATCGGTGTGCTGCGCGGCACACTCGTGTGACGCAAAGGGTCAGCAGGTGTACCACGGAAGTTTGTGAGAAGATCAGAAAGAAGCAAGAAAAAAAATTGAGAATTAAAAATAAATCATTTTAAATCAATGATCAACTTTTTTTCTTAAAATAGCGAGATAATTAGAGTTTTAACTATCGATCCTTCAAACACAATCTTAGTACTTGTTTTAAAATGATAAACTCTCTCCTTCAAAAAAATAGTGGAGTGCCTTGTTTAGTGTGCCTTGAGTTGAAAAAAGTTTAAAACCGTGGCCTTGAGTTGGATGTTGTGCAATTGTGGAATTATTGTTGGAAAAGTTTGTAAGGGAAGGGTCCGGGGATCTCCCAATCAAATTTATAAAAATTGAGTGTTTCTAGGTGTTATTAAAATATGTGTCCATGGTGTGTAGAGGAATTTGCTAATAGTGAAGATAAAATGTTTTACACAATCCACAATATACTTCTACAAAATGTGCATAGCAAATATACAAATACTTCGCCTATAAGCTATTGTTATTAATTCCCTTTAGGAATGTTGATGGTTACAAATGGCATGCACCATCAATAAAAAATTAAGTGGGTTTAATATACCCATTTATTCCCTTGTTACTTAAAACATGCAAACTTTTAAAGGTAAGGTTTAATATATTTTAAATGATAATAATTTAAGATATGAATGAGGCTGTAAAACAATTAAAAGTGAATGCATAATTAATATGCCATTTAATTTAAATATCTAATAATTATTTAAGCTCATTCATAGCTAAGGCCGGTTTAAATCCAATCCAAGTTTCATAATAATAATTTTATAATAGTGGCTATAAAATCTAATAAATATACATTCACGAACTCATATGTCGATTCAAGTGATTTGCAGCTGTTACTCTTTAACAGAACACAGTGAGGTCTTGTTTTAATTTGACCATTTGTTATTTCGTCCATATATAATTTCATTTTTTCTTATATTTGAGGTATGTAACATGTATTTTTTGAACCAACTGATCATATCGGCTTAAGAGAGTTTTTATGAGCGATATCAAAATGGCCTACCAATATTGTCGGGAAGGATATTTTCCCAAAATCTTTCAGGTTTCTTTTATGTTACCAAAGTCAACATGAGACCAACAGCTTTACTTTCCCTCCAAATGAAGTTTTGCAATTAATTTGTTATCACTCAAGATAAACCCGTTGACCGCAGATTAGTTTGAGCCCACGAACATTGGGTCTTGAGGCCAGTAATTTACCCCAAACATCTATCGGTCCATTGTCCGGATGTTTGTTACACGATAAATGTCAAATGCGCTAACCAATTTTAAATAAACATGGCAGGAACATTGTTTGAATATAGACTGAGTGACATAGTCTATGTGGTACATAGTTTTCCAATATAGTTCAAGATGGTGGCCAGTCCAAAATATGTATGTATGTTTGTTCAATGATAGCCGCCAAATACGTCTACAAAAGCAACTTGTTTGTGTTTGATTTTGTTTTTCTACCACTCTGATCATGGACGTCTCTTAAAAGTGAGTAGGTATACGAAATTAGATGACGTTATAATTGCGTCAGTTAAACACATGTAAGTGTCGAGGTCTTTTGTTCACATAGCTACTAGCGACATCATTAGCTATAAAACATGTAAGTGTCGAGGTCTACTGTTCACAGAGCTACTAGTGACATCATTAGCTATAAAACAGCACTAATAAGAGCAGCCCTCGTGAAATAGTCGTCAGAGCTTACCAAGAGATTTTTCTCGAAAGGGGAATCATTCCCATGGTGAGAAGAGTTTGGTTAGTTAGGTTTAAGCTGGGCTACCGTGTTAATTGGTTGCCCCCATCATTTTCACTACCATCATCCCCTAACCTCATCGGGACACGTAAAGAGCCGCCATTGAAAGGATGTACTATTAGTACATTCAGGCGTCCCCTGGACAACGGTACATTAGTACTGGCCTATCTTTCCATAGACCTAGCTAGAGATTGTATAGCCCAGACCCGCCATTATTAACAATAATAATATTATAAGAAAATTGTAGCATTGCTGATCACAAAAAAAGTTTGTATTACTAAAGTTTTCCCCTACCTAAATCCCACTACAAGCCCTCTTTGCAAACACGAGATTTTTTTTAACACCGCGTCTCACTGTCTGTTTAGGTTCTACGCACATGCAATAATTACGCTAGTGAGCTAGAAATAAGGAAGGTTGAATTTAGAGGAAGTGTACAGGCATTTGAGTGGAGGAAGAGTGGAAAACCATTTATGAATAACCACCCTCAGTACACCCGATTGGGATTCGAACCCCGATCTCCCCGTTATCGGAAGTCTAGTCTCTTGCTAGAGTGACGCCTTAGATCATGTGGCCACCCCAGTGGGTAATCTCGAGATGACTTCTAAATAACGAACGCATGCGTTCTTCCTTATGAATCAGCCATCCAAGTCAGAGGCTGTCACACATTAACCACGCGTGCAGGTCCGCGCTATAATACACTCCTGCAGCAGCAGGTCCACCCACACTCCACTGGGAGCTGATTGCAGGTGTGTGGAGGATGACGTCATCATCAACAGGCATGGTCAGGTGCGTGATCACTGTCTGTGAGGCCAGAGGAACGATCTACAGTAGATTGTAGAGGGATCTTCTAAATACGATTCTAAAGTTTTTTTTTTTTAAATCGTCCGCGTATTATTGTCGGTATTATATATGAGCGATACAAGGGTGCCTTAAAATGGTTTATTTGCAAGTCACCAATCACCCCAAGTCACCAATCACCCCAAGTCCAGGTGGGGATGTGGGGAACGCGAGAAAATGCAGTTTTCATAGTAAAAACATTTTTTGGCTAGAATAAATCAAATATTGCTTGAGTACAAACCTATAGTTTAATTGTCTTCACATATTGTTGAATATCTCATGAGCATAGCAGCATTAGATGACTAACATTTTAAATTAAGAGGAAAAACTTTCAATAAATTCCAGGACACCCTTAACAGATATTCAACAACTTTTGAGGTCTTCGTTGGAAGAAAACTAAGCTCTATGTTTATATTGAAGCAATATTAGATTTATTTTAACCGAAAAATGTTTTGGTATGAAAACTGCAAAAAAACACTGATCCATTCTCGCATCCCCACCTTTAGTGTTTTCTAGAAATATAAGCTCTTCTTAAATGAGGAGCCATCCATGAACCATTTAACGCTGTGGGGATGGGTCTACTTGGTGTTACAAGGAAGGAATGTGGGTACATCATGGTGTTATGTATATTCAGGATTTAAAATTAATTTTGAGTAGTATTAAATATGAGTCCCTCTTTTCAGTGCCACAAAAGCTTCCCTATGTAATGTCGTCATTCACTCTTGGTTTGTAAAGTTACTTAACACAGTTTGGAGGGGGGAATGGCTGGGTTAAGTATATACTTGGTGTTACACGGCAATACACATGTAATAATGGCAAGCACTTTCTGTGATGTAGGACAATTAATGATGACCCTCAGAACGTATTCCCACTTCTAGATGGACTGATGGGTTGTTTACTATTAACTATGGTATGCTCTGCTGCCGTTCTCCAAAGATGTCGAGGTGTGCAGTGCCACGTTCCTAATTCATATGCAACATGTTGTACACGCATGCTTGCACAGTTTTGCTCTCCCGGTGCTTTACGCCGAAACTTTTAACACAATTTAATTGTATTAGCACAGTTTTCAGGATGTAAGTGTATAGGTATTTTGTATTTATTTTGATTCCAACAATTTTTTTTGGGTGCAGTTTGGGCGTTGAGTTTCCGAACACCCTCTATGTATATGTATATGTATATATATTATATTCCCTGGCACCAAACTTACAGTGAACTCTAAATCAGACGTACCCCAACTAATTTCGCAGAATATCATGACTAAGAAATAAACTTTGTCAATAGAGTCAGGGTTCGAAACAACAAAGTATTAATAGGTAGCGTTTTAGTTATATTTCCCACAGAACAACAACGCCTGTATGATCTTATATGGATAGATAAGTAGAGAGATATCTAAATAGACTAATAAGTATAAGGATAGATTATACATCCCAGTCATCAACACTCGGTAGAAGTAAAATCTGTAGTGATTAAGCAAGTGAAACAAGTCAACCGTTACAATTTAAAAAAATTCATCGTAGTGTTGTGAGAAATATTTTATGGATCATAATTAATTCCAATTCTTCTTTTGTTGGCGTAGCGAAGTAGTTAAACCCAGCAAGTAAATTATATGGACGATAATGGTCGTAATAAATGAAACAACTTGTGGCTGGATGGTATTTTAAAGCTTATTTATTAAAAGCCAACCGGTGTTCTCAATTCACTAATCAGTTTCATAACGCCCCATCAGGTTTCACAACTTTCAACCCAGTGAGCTCATCCAGCAAGGTTTTACATTCCCAAGGTGCACAGACTTGAGTAGATGGGTAACTTCTCTATCCGGACCGTCACTTTGATTGGATTGGAACATAATTCTGGGATCATGATCAACTTAACTTTCACATAATGTTCAGGGGCGTAATTTCACGCCACATGGATGTTAAATTAAGGGTCCAACGTGTTTTATTTTAGCACAGCAGCGTGCTACTGCCTGTTCAGGCTATAAGCATATGTACTAATTACACTAGTAAGCTAAGGAGGAGAAAGGTTGAATTTAAAGGTCGTGTAGCCGCATTTTCTTGGAGGGAGAGTGGGAAACCATTTAGGAAAAACACACTCAGTACACTCAACCAGGATTTGAACTTCTATCTCCCGGTCATCGGCAATCTAGTCTATTGTAAGAGTGACGTATTAGATCATGCTGCCACCTAAGCAGGTCTCAGTGGTATTCAACCTGGGGTATGAGAATACAGCTTAGTGGTTACGTAATGAAGGTGCATATATAATTTCATTATATACACCAATATATACATTTATAATTTAATGATAAACACTGAACAATCAGGTCCAGATTTAGGGATAGTCACAAGAGAGTGAGGACATGCAAACTAGCAGTACCAGTTTTATTTGTGGTGTAGATTATAGAATACGTATAGCTTGCATTATGCACCAACAATATTGTTAGTAGTTCATTTGTTTATTTGTGGTATGGAGACGACTTCTCCGGTATATGGTGATCACGTCTCGCAAACTTTAAAAAGCTACAATTTATCTTGTACATCAAATCAAGTAAATCTTCTATTGCAAGTACTTGCAACCCAATCAAACTTAAGTGCTTTGGTTTCATTTCAGTGAACAATTTGTTTTCAAACAGTCCAAATACATTGTCTGTTTCTTTCTCAAATTGTTACGTTAGTTTACATGAATCCTGATTACACATTAGTTTCTTAACATTAAGTAAACGTAACGTTAGTAAAACGTTAAGTTGATCATGATACCAGCATTAATCTTTCAATATTTTTGCATCAAACGAGCACAGATTCAAGCACTGGTTTCTCTGAACACCTGAATACTTGACACACCTTCCCTGGAGTTTGAAAATAGTGGAATTAATAAATGACTCACTCTTCTAATATCAGTGAACTTGGAACTTCAAGTAGTGGTAACTATGATTGACAGGGAGGTCGATATTCGAATCCCAGAAGGGTGCAGTGATAGTGGTTTTACATTTAGGGATTTTACTCTGTATTTTTTTTATCCTATTTGCACTATATTGCGGTTGCATTTATATTATCTTACATCAAATTGAAACGTATGAGAATTTTAAAATTTTAAAAATATTATCTCTAAGTTCTTGATTTTTGTTAATGGGGAAACACTAATATATTTTCGGGCATTACTCAGTAGCTTTTTTTTCTACTCAATTCACTAAAGAAACTTGTACTGAAATTTTGATGTCAGATATCACGAAATTATTAGAATAGCTATTATAAAAATTACGAGTATGCACACTGAAGAATTAACTTTCTAAAGCCATGTTTTAGAAATACTTACTGTTAAAACGAAGATAACAATCAATCTATAAATTAATATGTGTGTATTGTGTACACTCTAAAATTCAAACTTTATTGGAAATGTTTGACCACTCCAACATATTTTTAAAATTAAAACTGAAATCATAAATCTATTTCTCTCAAACTTTTTCTGCAAACAAATATGTTTTCTTTATTCATTGGATTAGAAGGACAAAATTCCCTTTTTTTCTATGTGCAGACATTGGTAAAACTTGTATCTCTTGTGAGCATGTATTTGTAATGAAACACAGTTGTAAGATTTGACCTGTTCTATTTGCAAATTACTCTCGGGTTTTCATGATTGCTTCTAGTTTTGCTAATGGCAGTCATAATAGCTGATTGTTCACTCGATCGACACCGTCAGAACGTTCTGTACTACGTTTAAAAATAATAAAAAAAATGCCAGCGTTTACGAGACACAAATGATGAGACGTCAAACATGTCGACTATTACAGAGTCGTCCCTAGAACATTGACTTGATGAAAGTAGTAGTGGTCCATTAGAACGGCCTTATGTTCGACACCCGCGGGCCATCATCCAGCGGTATATAACTATATTTGTTCCACTATACTATTACGGTCGGTGTGCTCGCGCATCTCTGGGAAACTTTCACTGAATGAGTGTGAGGTGTGGTGATGTCACAACAGTCATCTCCACTGACAGCTACTCACGATGTTTAATACGTCAGGCTCACTATGTTTTGTTTTTTTAAATGTCAAATTTGCACACGCTAAAGATTTTCCTAACTACTTGAGTGAATTTGAATAGATTGAAAAATGACACCTGGACATGGGAATTGAACCCGATTTTTTAAATGTCAAATTTGCACACGCTAAAGATTTTCCTAACTACTTGAGTGAATTTGAATATATTGAAAAATGACACCTGGACATGGGAATTGAATCCGGGACCTTTGGCTTAGCGCGACAATACTCTACCACTGATCTATCCAATACTATCCCCGTGCTCAGGGTTATTGTTTGCTCATATTCTAAGACAACATCTAAGATGGACGTGTGTGTATAATCGAGTACAGAGCTATCATTGATATTACAGCCACCGGTGACCCAGTTGTGGTTCTATTCTGATAATAGTACATTTACATTGTACTGTACGCTCCAAACGAATCAATGTGGAACAAAGCAAAGATTTAGAACTAAATATACATGAAAGGCAAAGTTACGGCCTGAAATCCGTAATTACAATCATTTAACCCCCAAACTACGCCTTTCATATCTAAACTTTATTGCGATAATTTGGTTTAAAGGATCACTTCCCACAAGTCACGCAGTTTAAGTCATTAAGCTCACCATTATTGATTTTTAAAAAGTGACGGAAAATATATATATAAAGTAGAGTTTAACAGCGCAAATCAATAAATTTAATTTCCAATGAAATAGTGTTTTCTAGGGGAATATAATTGGAAACACATTAAAATCAAAACAGCGTAAGTTATTTGAAAAGGTCAAATATTTAGTTGAACAAAATATAATTATTTTTATATAATTTATAAACCATTTATCATCCAACATAGTATTCCATGAATATGATAAATCGTTGAAAGTTATAGGTCTGTACTAATGACAAATCAATGTTTGTCCCGATATTACAGCTTTTATAGGAGTAGGCCTACCATGGCTTTGCAAGGTTTAAACTCACTTGGCGCAGGAAACATAGCACAGGGCAAAACATGTTATTATATAACAATGTTTAATTTTTAATTTATTTGATGTATTTAATATGTACTTCCTGAAACCACCGATTTATATCAGCCCACGACTTATTAACTAGCTTAAATTTAGAACCGACACAACAGCTAGCCCACGACCGTTAATTCACATCACTGTGAAAGGAGAACCCCACATTTCAACGATATACTTTCAGCCATGCCAGGAATCGACCCTGGGACCCTTAACTCAGTAGACAGACACGCTACCTATTGAACTATGAATGGTAGCGTAAGAAACACAGGACGGGGCAGGCAAGGTTCTTGTAAATAGTGTAAATGAAGGGTACCGCAGTCCTGAGTATAGTTAAAGCAACACAGTCTACTAGGTTGCCTACCCTTGGGTGTCACGTGTTGACTAAAAAACTGAGAGTTTTTATTTACTTCCAACAGGTGTTTGGACAGTGCGTCCTCCAGATAATGTTCTGCTTTCTTTGATATTGCACTTATCATTGAACTGTTGCATATTAAGTCTGAAATAATTATTAAATAGTGTAGCTGAAAATCTTATATTAGTGCGAACTCCCAAATTTTTTTTCCTCACTTGTATTCACAACTATGGTTTAGCAACATCTCAAAGCACTCACTCTCATAAGAGCATGCATGTATGGTTGATTGTATGGCACGAGACTGAAAATACCTGGGATGCAACCATCATGTGTGAAATTATCTCGAGGTATTCACCCACAAAATAGCATGTATGTTGTTACCCAACACGTGGTGAAGCGCATCTGGTAATCAACTATCATCTCGATCCGACACCACACTAACAATCCCTGACGGACAAATGTATTAAACATTTTGCACAAAGCGATGAATACAAATTTTAAATTAATGCGTTTTATAATAATGTTTTATAAGTATTGAGCTCGTATCTACTTGCCGATTCTTGTTTATTTATGAGGCTTTGATATAACGAATGTGGTACAATACCTCGTATATCGTTTGAATAAAATAGTTGAGTTTCTTAAATGCTGTTTGTCTTACCACTATTCATTCGAGCTCAACAATATTTAAATTAATTAGTTAAGAAGAAGGTATTTACAGGGTATATCTTAAGAAAATACATCACATAGAAGGCCATCCACTATATATCAAACACAATAACCGTTCATTTCCTGCTTGGATAAAAAACAAACATATTTCACAGTATTTTTTGACCACACTCAATATTTAACCTGTAGCCCTTAAATCACTAAAAAAATACCGGATAGGCAATAGTGCCGGATTGATATAATTTAATAGCTAATTTTTAGAGGCTTAGTGGGATTAGTAACAATTTGTAGAAAAATTAAAGCTATCTGAATTCACGGGGTTGATAGGAGAAATATTAATTTATTTTTAAAACTTTCAAATTTATTCAATAGTTTTATTTGGCCAAATATTTGTAGTATTTATAATATTTTCCCATTGGCTGAGGAGAAGTTGGTTGATTATTATAATATTTTAAAGGTGCGTCTAAGTTTTGAGGACATTATGAGTAAAAAATTAATATTAAAAACAACTAGATTGGTTATAGATTTAAATATTACTTTATAAAAAGTGACAAATAAAACAATTATTTTAGATACTAAAACTTATTTTTCCAACAAATGAGTTAATTTTGATGTATTTATTCGGTTTCCAAACAGAGAGAACTTTTAGAATTTAAAAACAATTAAAATTAATTTTAATGAAAAACCCTGATTTTAAAATATATCTTAGTTAAATTAAAAGCTTCAAAATATTTACTCTGGTATTTATATGAACCAAAATAAACATGCTGGGTAATCATGTCAATTAACTGGTACTGTTTTGACTGTAAACTATTATCCGTAAGAACGAATAATCATTTATTCCAAAGCTCCTTGTTTTTTAAAACAATATACCTTAGAATCTAAGCCCCTTTACTCACCAAAGCGTAAGAATAGTCGAGCAGAAATTCCTAAATGCTGGAAACTAAGTGGGCTTATAACGTCCCTGCTGGGAGCTATTCGACAATAGGAGAACGAATAGGAGAGTATGAAAATTTAAGTGAATATACATTGTGTGTTGTTACTTGTGATCCCTCTATTAAGCTACATTATTTGATTCACAAAGATATATTTTACGTTCCTTGGCATTTAACGCTTTATGACTTCTCAGAGTGGG
Organism: Timema bartmani; assembly: GCA_902151455.1. NCBI lineage: Eukaryota > Metazoa > Arthropoda > Insecta > Phasmatodea > Timematidae > Timema > Timema bartmani. The sequence continues at coordinate 30,262 of CABFWB010000587.1, forward strand.
AAATTTCGACTTTTTAACTATGTTTACAAGTTTATACATGTATAGTTTCATAGAAAATAGTTTTGGTTAATTCCAGTAAACTCCAAACTCGCGTATTGTTAACCAAAGCGCAACATCTAAGTGGCAATATTTCGGCTGTCTAGGCAGTTACTCTGCTATCTTCAGTTCATTGGGGCACGATGTTAGTGAGTAGGCAATCTACCCAACAGCCTTGTACTCAGGGTTGCGGCTTGCTGGTGTTTCAGGCTCTTTGAGTGTTACAAAAAAAAGAAACAGTATCTTCTGACCACATGAACTGTATCCTAGTTCAACATCCAAACAATAATAGCGACTATAAATCAGCTGGACTTACTACACGGATAGTAGACTTGACTCCGGACTAGAAACAACCTAGGTAATCACGATCAATTACTCGTTAAATAGTTATATAATGGGTTTTTCTTTTTTACTATGGCAGGGGAGAGTACCGACTAGTAAAGCTTGTCTATCGGTGACGTGGAGGTTGGGATTTGAATCCTGGTTTTGATATTCTATGGGGCTTATTTGTAAATGGTGTACTCCTCTCTTCTCTAAAATGAGGACAGAGTCCCTTTAAATTCTACATCTCTTAAATAATGCATGTGGGTAGGTCAAACAGCTTGTAAGACATGGTGTACGTAAAAAAAAAAAAGTTGATTTTAAACAGTTCAGTTGTAGATGTCTCTATTAAATTTCAGTGGTTAAAATCTTGGTGCATTTCAAGGAATTCCCTGCCCCTGATCGAGACGAATTCGTGTCTCATTTCTTAAATATTATTATTATTATTATTATTATTATTATTATTATTACTATTATTTAGCACCACGTCTTACTAACCGTTCGGGTTATACGCTTAAGTACTAATTACACTAATGGATTAGGAATTGGGAAGGTTGAATTTAGAGGAAGTGAATCCACATTTGCGTGGAGGGAGAGTGGAAAACCATTTAGCAAAAACCATCCCCAGTTCACCCGACCAAGATTTTAAATATTATTAAACTTTCTAGTAATATTTACCTGGAATAGCTACAGTAAGAATGAACACGATAACAATTACGGTATCTGAGTCACTAAAGCTACTTTAATGTATTCATATATCAAGCTATGTGATCTGCAACTGCCACTTTTATAGAGTATATATATATATATGAAAAATATATATATATATACCTATGAAATATATATATATATATATATATACCTATGAAATAATATTCATAATATAATAAAATGTTACTAACGTTGGCTATGAAAAAATATATTAGTTTTTTCAAAAGTTTTTTCTTGAAAACTTGACTCTACAGAGTCAGTATTGGTGCTAGAGCCTAGTATTATTACTATTATTAACAATGATAGTATTAAAACCACATGTAGCACATTAATCAGCACGACGAGGCAAGGTACCAGTAGGGTAACGTACGTGTAAGAGAATGTAACTGTCCTGTTAAGGCAACACATGCCGGCCCTTATTTGGCAGATGTCGGCCCCGGTCCATCTTCATCAACTTCATCTCCTTCTATCTCTCTCTCTCTCTAACACACACTCTTACTCTCTGAATGGTTCCCAATATGGACCACTTGCATCATGCGTTATTGTGTGTGCTCATAGCCTCGAAACATGGACGAAACCATGATTTGTTTTTAGTTTTCCTTGGAGCTCGTGAGTTGTAGTGTATTACAGAGAAGTTACACTGAGTCCTCATAAACCATTCAAAATGTATCATTTGTTTAAGAAAGAAAAATGGACATTTACAATTTTCATTAGAAGGGACGTTTAAAAAAAATACAAAAATTTTTTCTGTTGACTATAATATCATTTTATTCTTTTTTTAGTACTATTCTATAGGTATTAATAGTATTTAACAAAGATGACAGCTGCAGCTCACAAAACTAGACGTATGATTACATGAGAGTAGATATTGTAACTTTTCTAACGTCAAAAAAGGCCGCTTCTATGAAAATTAGCCTGTACATGTATCAAGTTTAAGGACGTACTTTAATTGATGAAGTTCACTTTCATTTATTCGATTACTAATGTATATTAAATAGATTTGATAAATGGCTCTGCACATTAGTTCAGTATTGTTCTGTTCATAAAATATTACCGAGTCTTAATTTTTTATTGTGAAACGTGGTGCACACTAATTTCATTCAATAAACTCTTACTAGGTTAATGTGTTTAAGATGAGTGTATCCACATTTGCATGGAAGGGGAGTGAAAAACATTGAAGGAAAACCACCCTCAGTGCACTCGACCGGGATCGAACCCCAACCTCCCCGTTACAGGCAGTCCAATATACTGTTAGAGTGACGCCTTAGAACATGGGTCCACCGAAGTGGCTCATGAAGGTGGGGTTGTAGGTAAAGCGAGAAAAGGGCAATGTTTTATTAGATTTATAGTAAAACAATTTTTTTTTTTGCCAAACTAAATAAAATATTTCTCCAGTAGAAATAGAGAGTTTAATTTTCTTCACACGATGATATCAACAGTTGTTGAATACCTGTCAAGGGTGTCCTGGAATTAAATGACAACTTTTATCTTCATTTAAAAAGATTTCACATCTAATGCCGCAATGTTCATGACAGATATTCAACAAAATGTTGATATCACCATGGGAAGAAAATTAAACTTTTTTTTTGAAGCAATATTCTTTTATTTTGACTAAACATTGTTTTATTAAAAAAACTGATAAAACACTGACCTTTTCTCGCGTCCCCTACACTTCCTCCTTGAGTCGTTAAACAGTCCCTATGTTAGTTCCATATGGACTAACCGGCCCCATGGTATCACATGGCTACGAACCTAGGGGTTCCGCGTTCGATTCCCGGTTGGTACCATGGGTATCTCTCCCGTAAGGAAAATAAACAGCCTCCTATGGTGTACCCTGGGTAACGTTCTGTGCCACCAGAGCGACTAAAAGTCTACACAAACGATCACCAAACCAGCTACTATAGTTATCTCTCCCTCACCAAACCAGCTACTATAGTTATCTCTCCCTCACCAAACCAGCTACTATAGTTATCTCTCCCGGTCAAAGCTGTAATACACTAAAAAAAAGGACTAAAATCAGTTAACACCTAGATCTTTAAAGTCATGATAAGTGCATGTATTCCAATTTCTGTTAGTGTGGTGTGTCACGTGTCGAAGTGACTGGAATATGAACACTTGGTTCAAACCTGATTGCTATCTGGAACGTGCTGTGATAATACATGATACAATAGTCTAAATCTTTGACTTTCAACATGAGGATGGCCTGGAAGAAATAATTGTGATTTGAGATTAGTACTTTCACAATATTTATAAAAAAACAGGGTTTTGACTCAAATAAATCAAATAATGGTTTAGGACAGAGGTTCTCAACCTGGGGTCCTTGAGACAAATATCTTTAAGTAACTTTTTATTTTTGTTTACATATAATCTACAAATTATTAACTATTCACAGTATTCTTAAACATCTGTTTTTCTTCCATATTTTTCCAACAAAATATCTTTTTTATTAGTATGAAATGGATTATGTAGAATACTATATATATATGTATTATTATTATTATTATTATTATTATTATTATAATTATTATTATTAGCAATGCGTTCTACTACCCGTTCGGGTAATACGCACTTACGCTAATGTGCAATGGCAGGGTCATTGTGAGATGAAATGTAGGACCACAGATTAACGTTGGATCCGAACTACGGTGGAGGCCTGGCATTCCACACATTCACAAGTTGTGATTAATACACGTATTGTCAGAGGTGAAGGAAGGGTTTGGCAATCAGATAGATCTGTGCCGGGACGGAGCATTGAACCTCGGACCCTCAGTACAGAAGTCTGACACCTTACCCCTAGAGCACCAGGTTACCTATATATATGTGCATAGATTTATAATTTCCCCTTCCCATAATAATAATGACGTGTCTGGGTTACATCAATCTGGAGCTAAGTTCTGCGGAAAGATGGGCCAGTACTAATGTAGCGTTCTCCAAGTCCAGCCCGAATGTACTAATCATACATTCTTTTCGTTTAGACTTTCTCCGTGTCTCTATGAAATGAGGAGATGATGATGCTGAATATGATGGTGTGAAGCCAATGAAGAGCTTAACCTAATTTAAGCTTAATAAACCAAACCCTGGTGGCCATAGGAATTACTCCGCCTTTAAGAAAAATCCCCTTGTACGAGCCGGGAATCGAGCCCGGAATCTCCAGATAAGCAGTCAGGGGCCCTGACTACTATACCACGAGGCTGGTTACCCCCTCTAAAGGCGGGGTGAATTAAGGGGGCTGTGGCGAATTATAATTAGTTTCAAGGGGTCCGCTAAATGGAAAATGTTGGGAGCCCCTACTTCAGTTGATACTTTAAGTTTAATTTTCCACAAATATTTAAACCAACAGTTCCTTTATATTTGTCATAAATATAATGTAATTATATGAGAACCCTCTTATCTGAGGAGAAAATGTCAGGTCAAAAATTCCAAGACGTCCATAACAAATATTCCAACAGCTGTTAAGAATACCATGGGATATGTTGAGAAACAATATTTTATTTAATGTGACAAAATTAAATTTTTTCCATAAAAGCTACAAAAATACTGACCTTAAGTCACGCTCTCTTACCACCCCCTCCATCCCCCCTTAAGAGGACCACCTACCAGAGCGCTGTGACCAGTTTCAAACGTCCAGAAATGCCGCGCTATATTAGAAGGGGTTTGTTATTTCGAAATATGTTTAACGATAAATTGGAGGTGAATAGGATAAAAAAAATTACATTTCATTTTTTATTTAAAAATAAATGTACAAATATGTGAAATTATCTCAGTGGCAATAACATTTCACGCCAAATGCCACAATCAATATATCAAATAAAAATCTAGGAATATAAATCTGCTCTTCAATAAACAGATAGAGTGAATTTTTAACAAGGTCACAGATCACAACAAACAAATTAATATAGGACGATTGTTTTCGTGGTTTTGAAATCTTATATCTACAGTTCCCAAAAGAAATACCGCAGCGTAACGATATTTCCCATCAAGTAGGTGGTGCCCTTAATAGTAAACCACGACTTTCTCTCAATCTTGTTATTGCCTGTGAATCATGAACAAGAGAAAGAGCCAGTGAAAAGTAAATATATGGCAGTTTGGCCGATAAAAACTCTGAAAGCATCCAATCCATTTGTTGAAAGAAATCGTCATAGTGTTTTATTGAAATTAATTACCGCTAGAAAAAAATAGATATCTTTTAGACCCAATTAAATTTGGTTCACATAATGTTATAATAACACACTCACTTATGGTTTTAATACTTGGAGTGTTTTGCGAATATTAAAATAAGCTAAAGCTTTCGCCAGTCACTAGTTTTTAGGAAAATAAAATCAACTAAAAATATTATGATTTTACAATAACACATATTAAAAGAAACCTCTCGGTTGTTTAAATTGAGACTGGCAAAACTATTCAATTATACGACTGGAATAATAATTCCATCAGATATTGTTTTATATATATATATAATTATTATATTATATATGCCATTGTTTTTGGTGTAATTTCTTTGGATGTAGATTACACGTAGAATATGTATAACCCGCATTGTGCACCAACAACTTTGGAGTTACAAAGTTGAATAGAAACTAAATCTGTGGGTATGCGAACTAAAAAGTTTGAATGCTACTGATCTAACCAACTCTAATCTACAAATCCTAGTCTACTGTGTGTAAGAGATGTGGAAGGTTCTACACAAAAACACACGACCAAATCTCTTTCGACCAAAAGTCCCATGGGTCACACACCCTCCTCACGACCGTGTAGCTCACGCCACTGAATGATTTGTAAAGTTTGATGGACAGCTACGGCTTTAAAATATGTTAGTATTTGGGTATAGGCTTACCGTATTATTCCTTTATTAACATTAGCTATTGAAAGTGGGGTCAAGTTTTAGTCTTTTTTTTTTTAGCACCACATCTTACTACTTGTACGGGCTATACACTTAACCCGTAAGTTACCAGGTTAATATAAGAACAGAGCGTACATTCCATTTACCTTATAAGGTAGCAACATTGTGCAGTCAAACATGTCAGCAAGTTAAATGAAGTGAACATCACGAGGCGCAAAGAAACAACAACTAAAAACATAGAAGAAGAATATTCCCGCAATTCATTATTTGTGGTTCCGGATTCATCTTGGGCTGCGTTTAATTTTAAACCATACATTCAAATACTTACTGAAGGCAGGATTGTGGGTTTTGTCCCCCCCACCCAAAATACAGATGAGTATTCTTAGTTTAATCGATATTCCTACACTATTTTCCAAGGAATCTAAATGTACCTGGTTCATTTCCAGACAAGAGACTAAAGTGTAATTCTGTGTTATCCCCGCTCCCCACTTCTATTTCCTATAAAGTAAAAATTAATGGAATGGTATCTGCTTATTTAACAGATTTAATAATACGGATGAATAAATGGTTTGACACAAATGAACTTACGTTCTCATAATCTACTATAGTTTCTATAATTTGTAATTAGATATTCAATAAATAAAATACTCTGATTTTTCTCCAAATAACAAGCATACAGTGTTTCTTATCATGTAAAATGTGTTGTACAATTTATTTAGATTGAATTTTTTAAATATTAATTATCAGAAAACTATCCTTAATTTTAGAATTAAAATTAACATTTCGGGTACCGTGGAGTCTAACGCGCTACTCCCACAGTAGACTAGACTGCCGATGATGGGGAGATCAAGGTTCAAAACTAGGTCAGGTGTACTCTGCTCCTGATCCTCAGCTCAATAACGTAATTAGTACATATGTGTATAGCGAGTTGGCCTTTTTTTTAACTTTGAGTCTAACCAGCTCCGTGTTGTATTGGTCGGTGCATCTGGATACGAACCTCGGGGTCCCGGGTTCGATTCCCGACTGTTACCATAGGTATCTTTCCCGTAAGGGGAATTGTCCCAACGGTCACCAAGGTTAGATTAATTAGGTTTTAAGTTAGGTTTAAGACTACTCCTGGCTCCGGACCTTCATAATAACTATCATCACACCATCTCATTGCGGGTATGACGTGTAGACAACCTCCTGTGACGTACAACAGAGATGCTAAAAGTCTACATACACAGTCATCAAACGAGATACTATATCTCTACCGGTCAAAGATACCATACGTAAAGAAGGAAAAATAAAATAAAAACTTCAAGATGTTTGCGTCTAGTTTGAATAAAACATTGAGTTGTTTTTTTCGAGTTTGAGTAGCATAAAACATTATTTGTACAATGAATATTTAAAGTTGATTTTCTTTTAGATATAAATGCATAAACCATGATAAGTACAAACTTCATTTTTTTAGAACTTTCTTTTGTGAGAAAAATATATAAACACATAAATTACACGCATTTTAAAGTAAACTTAACAAAAATGTATGATTTTTTTAAATAAACAAAAGAAAATACTGAGAGGCTCTCTTTCCTAAGAATTTATGTCCTACGATTGAATACAATTAATTAAACTTGGGATTTTATAGGAAAAGATAAAAAAATTTCAACTATTAAAGTTTTTCGAGTTTTGTAGAAATCTTTGAGTCGAGTTCGAGCAGCTACTAAAAATCGATTGAACTCAAATTTTAGAGTACTCACACACTCCTCGTATAGCCTATATCTTCATCGGGACAACCCAGAGACGAATTAAGGTCACCTAGACTTGTGCTGTGCTATTGTCAACACAGAGAGAGGGATCCCTACTGTAAGTCCAGTCTTGCCTTCATTTCAGACCCCCTCCTGAGTATAGCTACGTCACCATACACGACAATAACCTCAATAAAGTAACTGCAATGTATTTGGTGTCGAAATCAAGTGGACATCGACATAAAAGCGAACAAATTACTAGTGATCGTCGACATAATAAAACATGAGCATGCTTGGAATCTCAATGAAAGTTTGTTAAACATTATACACAAATTTAAATCTCGTTCGTAAGCCGAATTCCCACCTGTGACAACGAAATCGTTTTCCAGATCCTTGAAAGGTCAATCGTGGTCAACACCTTATATTAGCAATATTCTCAACAGTAAAATAGAAGACCTCAAAATTATAATTGATTTATTCTAATTTAGCTAAAGTTATGAATACAGGAATGAAGTTTCCTCCAGAAATAATTAACTAGGAGCTACGTGTTAGTAATATTTAATAGCACATTCCACTTATTTTTTGGTCATAAATTGAGAATGACGGTTTCTGACAATTAAAAAAGCTATTAGAACTACTTAAATATATTCATACGTCAGTTAAAGGGTCATTTTTATACATGATATCAATACCTATGATTTAATACTAATAATATAATAAAATCTTATCAATATTTGCTTAGCGCCATGTATTACTACCCGTTCTGGTTATACACCTATGTACTAATAACACTAATGTGTTAGGGATTAGGAAGGTTTAATTTAAAGGAAGTGCACTAACATTTGCATGGAGGGAGAGTGGAAAACCATTTAGGAATAAGCCACCCTCAATACACCCGACTGGGATCGAGCCTCGATCTCCCCGCCTTTGGCAGTCTAGTTTAACACGAGAGTAACGTGTTAGACCATGCGGCCACCGAAGTAGATCTTATCAATGTTGGTTGCATAGAAAGTATGTTTGTATTTTCTGAAGAGTCTTTTCTACCAGGACCCTACTTTAATTGATAAACTTCATTGATTCATATATAAGTGTAGATAAGCTCTATTCGCTAACCATATGTGAGTGTGACCAAGAGGAGAATCACTTTGTTTCAACAGGTCCACTTCTAAGCAGGTGTATTTTGGTCAGGTGATGTCACGAGAACAGGCCACTCCAAGTTACACAATATATAAATACGAGTTTATTCGTGTTGGGAATGTACGATGACATTTTGATCATCTATAAATCAAGGTAACTCTTATCGCTAATTTTTTTCTGACGATTTTTCTCTTAAATAGTTACTTTTCTTTGTGAAAAAAACAACAAATGTTGCATCATACTTTCACTCATTTCAGAACAGCGAATGAATAGTATTTATTTTTTAAAGGTATTAAACGAACCTCTTTCATTTTTCCAAAGCGTTTTTACTACTCATCTGAGCTATACACATTTTAATACGCTAATGGTGAAGAGATTAAGAAGCTTTAATTAAGATAAAATGAGTTTGTATTGATGAGTAGGTAGAGTGAGAAACCATTTAGGAAAATAATACCCAAAATACACCCAACTGGGATTCGAGCCTCAACCTACCTGTCAACACCAAACCAAACTAAATGAAACTAACATTTAATCTGTAAGCCACCGATGTGGGTATAAATAACTCCATGGTGTCAGCGCGCAAGCGAGCCGTACCTACCGACCGGCCGCCGTATGTTGCCGAAGATAGTGCAAACATTTTCACCACAACGAGCCCTCCAGCCGCTAATCTCAGTTTTCTAGCTTGGAGCCGCTACTTATTTATTCAAGTAGATCCTCATTTGTCCTCACGATGCTGACTCAAACAATATATTTTTTAGCACCGCATCTTACTAACCGTTCGGGCTGTACGCTTATGTACTATTACACTAATGGCTTCAAGGATTTGGAAGGCTATATTTAGAGGAAGCGTACCCACATTTGCATGGAGCTAGTGTGTAAAATACTCTTTAAGGAAAGGAATAAACTCTTTCAGTACACCAGACCAGTATTTGAACCCCAATATCCCTGTAATGGCGCTCCCGTATATTGCAATTGTGACGCTTTAGTCCGTACAACAACTAAAGTGGGTCTTACTCCTATCAAACCAAGCCGCCAGCCATTACCTGCATCAGGGGGCACGTGAGTTAAGGCGTAACCCTCACATAGTCTAGCCTACTGGTGTCGAGAGATCGGGTTTTAAATCCCGGATGGATGTACTGAGTGTTGTTTACACTAAATGGTTCCCCGATATTCCCCGGGCTCGAACCCCGATCTCCCCGTCTTCGGTGGTCTAGTCTATTGCGAGTATAGTGCCTTAGACCATGCGGCCGCCGAAGTGGGTATTAATGAAATTGATAACGTTCCTATTTAAATACAAGTATAACGGTAGCAGTGAAAATAAATCAGAGACGTAACGATCTCCAGTCCGTAACGGTCAACCATCGCTCCAGGAGTTGTTGACGGTCCGTACAGGTGCAGTGACGTCATGGACAGGGGAGTGTGGTCCAGGTAGTAGGAGGCTGAGAGCGTCGGAGGATGTGATACAGGTGCGGGCGAACCTATCTGCGTGTGTGTGTGAAACCCGTCAAGGACGTCTCCTTTGCTTTGCTTCATTCCCTCTGGCTACGGTGCTCGCTAGCATTAATAGCTGCTGTAACACGGATATATCTACCTGGAAGACTCATCCTCGAGCCTAAGCTCTGCTTCAATGTATTCACACTGGCTACAATACTCGCCAGCGTTGAGAGCTGATGTTATGAGGAAATCTACCTCTGAGAGCCGCATCTAAATATAATATCCTCCCGGATAGCTCAGTGGTAAGAGTATTGACATACTAATTCAAAGCCCCCGGGTTCGATTTCCGTGTCCAGGTATCATTTTTTCAATTTAAATAATATGATATTTAGTTGCGGCTGTAACCGTAACCATCAATTATAATAGATTGACTATTTAATCCATCATACATTAGATTGCTGGCTGAAGACCTGGTGGCCACAAACATTTTTATTTAATCTTTTCGAATTATTTAGTTTTTACGTGTTTAAAAAAAATTGTTTTGTACTTAGCTGCCTGTTAGCTAAACGAACAAAGCAACATCATTATCATAAATTTTCTCCTTCAAAATAGCAGATTGTTGCTGCAACCTTCAACTTTGATTGTGGCTTATTAAATGCGCTCAGGTTTGCACGCTAGCGCTGTCTACCAGCTGCTGGGCGCACTTGCCAGATGGCAGCTTGGTTAGAGCATGTGGTCCGATTAAATGTGCTCACTACTTGCACTTTGTACTGTAGGTGTCATTATTAAACAACAGAAAATCATCTGATACAAGGCGTGTGCTAATTTAAACTCTACTTTCTATCAAGCTAAAATGAGAGCATACAAATTGACTTCTATGCTATTATACCCCACTTTTGAAGAGTTGGTTGTATTTTTACCCCCGCGTATAGTAAGTAATATTGTAATGACTCAGAAATACCTTTTGTATTATTATTATTATTATTATTATTATTATTATTATTATTATTATTATTATGTGTTACTTCTCAAGACAGATTAATCCCTTTTGTAAGTTAGACGGCCAAAGCACCCTGTCATCTGCCTTCTCCTTCAGCTTCCAGAATATTCTTTTTTCCTTCAAGTCATATACTTATAGAATCCTCCTTCTTCCTAAGCTCCTATTTCCCTCAACATTTCCTTCTATAACGTCGTGCAGAAGACAGTTCCTCCTAAGGATGTGTCCGACCAAAATTTACTTTGTACTGAAGAATCACATCCAAAATGTTTCTCTTCTCGCCCACTCTTCATTTGTCACCTTGTCTGTTCACCTGATCTTTGATATTCTCAAGTCTTGTCCAGCATCACATTTCAAAGCTCCCCACGTATTTCTTTTCCATCTTTCCCGAGAGTCCAAGTTTCTGCTCCAAAAAGAGCGATGCGCCAAATGTAGAATGTCATCAGTTTCTTCCTCAGTTCCAAACTCAACTTGCTGGTCAGTAGTAACCTCTTCTTGTTGAAAGCTTCCTCGACCTAATCTACTTGGTACAGAAGGCATCCTTTGTCAGCATAATTCCCAGGTACTTGAACTGCTCTATGCATATTCCTAATGACTCTCAATGTTGCTCTCCATGCCATAATTATCTTTTCTCTATCTCCTCCAGCCGGTCCATCATTTCCTGTCTTATTATTAGTTTTATATTGGTATGTGCTGTCTTTTTGAAACAGTTTTTGTTTTGTTACTATTGTTGTCAATGTTGGATTTGTGTAATTTTCAGTAACATAGTGGACTTATGATCTTTATTCTTTCTAAATAATTTCAATATTATTCTCTCGCTAGTAAAAATTTCCTGAATTATATCTACTTAACGGGTATTTTATTCAGAAATGAATCAAATGTATATTATATTATATTATACTATAATTGTTGTGTATTGTAAATAAACATTCTCTTTGTTTCATTATCAAACACGCGTTCTATTGCTTTGTTGTTATCATAGCAACGCCATAATGTTTGTTATTTTTATGCAAGATAAAAAGGGTTGTTTTTCATAGTGTTGTTTTAATAAATGAAACCAACAGCGTTGTTTAATAAATAAAACCAACAGTATGTGGGCCCAGATGGTAAATTCGAACACTGCAAAGCTAGATTGGTATTGAAGGGCTACGATCAACATCCTGGGATCGACTTCCATGAAACTTTTTCACCAGTTGCTTGACTTAGCTCAATAAGATTAATTGCTGTTTTGACTTACTTTGTACAAACTTGATGTTGTAATGGCCTACATAAATGGAGATCTTAATGAGAGGATCTATATAGAGCAGGCAGATGGTTTCAGTACCCCTGGAATGGAACATCTAGTTTGTTTGCTTGAAAAGTCTATATATGGACAAAAGCAGTCAGGCCTTCAACGGTTTAAAAAATTGCATGAAAGACTAAATACCTTTGGGCTAAAACAATTAAATAGTGACAATGTGAATAATGTGTGTGTGTGTGTGTGTGACTCTGATCGTGGTTGTCTATGTAGATGATTTAATCATCGCGACAAACAGCAAAGAAGTTTACACAAGATTAAGAGATGATTTATCTCAAAACTTTCAGATGAAGGACTTAGGAAAACTGCACTACTGTCTTGGAATTGAATTCAAACACGATGAGAATTCAAAGTCAGTCACTATGTTACAGATATCAGAATATATAGTTGATGCTCTCAATAAAATCGGTATGCAAGACTGCAAACCAGTGAACACTCCATTAGATGGAAACAGTAAGTTATCCTAAACCATGGAGCCATCCACAAAGGAAGAGACAAAGAAAATGAGGAATGTTCCATACCAGAAACTCATTGGTTCTCTGATATACCTCGCAGTATTGAAAATACCTGACATTGCGTAGGCAGGAAGATCCTTGAGCCAGTACAATCCAAACCCTGGGATAGTACGCTAGGCTGCAGCAAAACGTGTCCTGCGATACCTGAAAGGTACGAGAAACCATGGACTAGTCTAAAAGAGATCGGGTGCTGAACTTATTGGATATGTGGACGTAGACTGGGGAGGATCTCATGACGACCGGAGATCATATAAAGCCTACATTTTTCAATTGGCAGGATCTATCGTGACGTGGGAGGTAAGAAAACAATCCACCGTAGCTCTTTCGAGCACTGAAGCAGAGTATATGGCTTTCACATACGCAGAAAAAGAGATAGTTTACTTGCGGAACCTGTTAAAAGAAATTTGTTATTTGAATGTCGATGCAAAATCAACCCTCGTCTATTGTGACAATCAAGGAGCAGAAAAGCTCATGCATAATCCCGTGTACCACTCGCGTACCAAACATATTGACATTCGGCATCACTATTTGCGCGAAGTTTTCAAACGAGGAGAAATCGACGTTAAGTACATTCCAAGGAACGAGATGATAGCTGATGTTCTTACCAAAGCTCTGTTCGGACCGAGCCATCATAAGTGTATACAAGGAATTGAAGTGAGATACATTAATATTCTAACACGTGTTTGAGAGGGTGTGTTGTGTATTGTAAATAAACATTCTCTTTGTTTCATTATCAAACACGCGTTCTACTGCTCTGTTGTTATCATGTCAACGCCATAATGTTTGTTATTTTCATGCAAGATAAAAAGTGTTGTTTTTCATAGGTTTGTTTTAATAAATGAAACCAACAGCATTGTTTAGTAAATAAAACCAACAATAATAAAATGAGGGACTTTTTTAATGTCTTTATTTATTTTTATGAAGCTAAGGTGTAACACTTTGTCTTACACTTAACCAGGCTACAATATTATTTATAATTAATGACTATTTTAAATTTTAAATAAATAACATAAATAACAAAATTGGTAATATAGCATCTTAAAAATAAACAATTAGTTATATATAAAATTAGATCAACCAAACTCGCAATAGTTATCTGATAAATTTTAACAAGTTTTATATAATTCATTCATCATATTATTCATTATTATAATAATTAATTCAGACAACAACAAATATTAAAATTTACACCATCACAAACAATTAATTTTAGAAAACCAATACACATACATTTGTATATTTTGATTTTATAAATACTCAAGACAAAAAGCTCAGTGTTAATTTCTTTTTTTATACATTTATTTAATTATTCTTTTATGACGGTAGTTAGTGTGGTCGAATTTCTGATGCTGGGAAGTAGCTGATTCCATACCAGTGATGTCGCTAAAATAAAGGACTGGGATCTGTGAAGGTTATACAGAGAACAGAAGAATTGCTAGAACGTGTATAAAGCCGATGGCTGAAACCGGGACGATACATACTCGGGTGAGGATAATTTAAGAATCTTGAATTCTAAAGTAAGAGAGTGAAATGAGCGTCGTTCTTTCAGTCGTAGCCATTTAAGAATGAAACATTCAGATATTTGGTCGACGTATCTTAAGATTGTAAATGAAGCGGACACACTGGTTCTGTAAATGTCGGAGTCTATTAGCAGCGCCTCTGTCATTTGTCTAAATGAGGTAGTATTTTACAAGCATAGCTCTCTAAGTTCAGGTGCTAAGAAATGTTTAAGGTGTAGAGCAGGAGAACTTTTTTTTTCAAATGTTGGTCACATGATCCACCCAAATTACATTTTCTTTCATTATTACGCCTAATTATGTGACGTTAAAGAGATTAGACTATAATTCAATCATCTCTGGAATAGAGGAGCTATTTATATTTGACACGTGTATATGCATCGATAATCATCGAGTGAGACGATTAATTGGAGTTAATAACTATATCGTTATTAGTTGACCATTCGCAAATAGATTTCAAATCAAGGTTTATTTTATCAACAGCTGAAAATAAGTTAATACTATCAGACAGATATAATTGTAGATCGTATGCATATTGATGACATGCCTTTATCCACAGGGAACCATTCATATAAACTGTCATTAATGAGCACTCTCTGCACGTGACCATTTAGGTAGGATCGCATCCAACGAATTAAATTCAGAGAAAAAGAAAAATAGTAAGTAAGTTTATTTAAAAACCAGTCAAATTCTACACACCTAAAGGCCTTACTAAGATAGTTAATCTACTATTGTCCATGACAAGTCTAATATCATCAGTAACATTGGTCAAAGCTGTACATGTGCGTGTTGAGGACTAAAGCCTAATTAGTAGATTGCTAGTAGTCCATTCTCATTGTAACTCCAATCCTTTTGACAAGGAAGGAAGAATACTTATAGGTCAGTAGTCATCAACACTACTAGGCTGAGACTTCTGGAAAAGGGTATTACTATTATTATTTTCAAATAGTTGGGAAGTGACCGTTAATTTTTTATTAATATAATATAGATCTTTTCCTAAAGCTGTGCCTTTGATTAAATTTAGGAATAGCTATATATATATATCCTATAGAAAAACATATATATATGTTTATTCTATAGGATAGGCTTAGCGCAATAACATATTTTGCTACGAAATAGTAATTTAAAAAATATATAAATTGTAAACACAATATAGTTTATATTTTTTTATTACTTCTTCTTCTTCTTCTTCTAGGGTTCCCCTCGCCATAAGTGTGATTTAGTGAGGTTTTGTGTGGCTATATATGCCCTTGGGGTGGACACCAAATATAATTCGGGACTGTTGTAGGCCTACATAGATTAATCAAACACACCGACGCATATTTATCACTACTATCACGTCTAGCCACTAACATAGTGCATGACGTCACTAAAAAATCATATGGGACTGTGACGTAGAGTAAGCAAGTACACCCGCACATATTTATTACTACTAGACTCTGCCCATTCTCAGGATGTGACGAACATTTATTTTTGTTTGTGTCGTTATTTAAGTTCATGCATACAAGCGGACTTATTGTACTAGACGGTGATATTTAATTCCCAGCGTCAAATGCTGTCAACATTTATCTCTAACTCTGACGTCATTTGAGTAAATGAAATCTGCACCAATGGGACTGTGAACGAAAGCATCAGTCTCATCTAGTCTGTATTGTGGTAGGGGTTTGAATCATGGACGATTGCATTGAGAAGGTGTTTCCAAACTGGGTTCGCCACTCTCTCCCCCAGGCAAATGAAGGCACCCTGGAAATCCTGTTTTGATCCAAAAAGGCACCCAAAACTAGTAATAAAATATTTAGGAGTAAACTAACAAAGTTTATTTAAAGTGCTTGAAGTGTACAACATTTTAACAAACCAAGACAGATAAAAACGTGGCTATTTAAATTATAGGGTCGTAATTAATGTTAATGCGTGGATAGTAAGAAACGAAGTACGTAAAGTATGGTTATTATTGCTTTTAAATGGTACGTATCATTACGTAACAGGTTTAAAAAACACATTTATCCGTTACGAATGGTCCGCTTTGTTTTGAGAAAGCAGTCTCGATAGTCTAAATGAACTATTTGTAATCTTAACTGGTAACTCAAGTTAAAGCATTATATATGTTATCGTTACGAATCAAGTATACACTAAATTATCCAATCCAACACACACACACACCTCTATTTAAATGACGCGGCTATTAATCTTCGGCCTTCGCTACCTCTTTATTTCATCAAGGACCCACCACGACGGCTAATAAGAACACTTGTCTTTTCTCTCTCTCTCTCTCTCTCTTCCTCTCTCTTTCTCACTCTCCTAAGAGCAGCCATCCCAACTTTTAAATATGGCCACTTAACTCGGTAGTGTCGGCTCACAACAGGTTCCCTTGGTTTACTTAAGGCGTAGATTACATTCATCCGTCATCTTGTGATTACACGGTTTGGTCTGTATTTACTGTTCCAATTATCATTCTGTATCACCTTCAGCCTGAAGCAGCGCACACAACATAGTAGAGGGAGTCAGACATGATTACTCCTGAAATGGTTTTTCATATTCATAGAACCCGCCTCGGTGGCGTAGTTGGCTAACGCGCTAGTCGTGTTGAGCTCGACCGCCGAGGACGGGGAGATCGAGGTTCGAATCTCGGTCGGGTGAACTGGGGGGGGTGTTCCTAAATGGTTTTCCACTCTCCCTCCACGTAAATGCGGGTTCACTTCCTCTAAATTCAACCCTCCCAATTCCTAATCCATTAGCGTAATCAGTACTTAAGCGTATAACCCGAACGGGTAGTAAGACGTGGTGCTAAATAACATATTCATAGAGACTCCTCACTCACCCACACTGGTGGACACGTGGACAAATACGTCAGTCTAGTATTGTCTGGTTTTTATCAGTGCACCCGGCTGAGATTCGAACCCCAACCTCCCTATCGCTAGACCTAAACCAGAACAGACTGGCATACAGAGCGTCTGAAAATTATCTTTACAGCGTTGATACATTTTTTTTTGCACTGCATCTTACTACCCGTTCGGATTATACGCATATGTACTAATTATTACGCTAATGTGTTAGGGGATGAGGAGATCTAAATTTAGAGGAAGTGTACCCACATTTGCATTTAGGTAGAATATAAACCCATTTAGGAAAAATTACCCCATCACACCCAACCCACAATTTCCCCTTTCATCAGCCGTCTAGTCTATTGCGAGAGTGACAACTTAGACCATGCGGCCACCAAAGCTGGTAATTTTAATACTAAATAAATTAAATAACTAATAACACACATATAATCACCAATCAAGGAACTGTTGTTTTATTAACATTCGATGTGAGCACCATTAGTGATTCACAAAACATCCAGGCTGTAAACCAAATGCTGCCATTTTATAGATAATTTTAGAACATCCTGTGTTTGTTTCTAAGGTTTATGCTACGTCCACACAGACGATAATTCCGTACTTAATTAAGTACAAGTCAACTATTACCGTGTGTACGGCCGATTATCAAAGTATATACAGTATATGCGTATCTGAGCTACATCACCTGTAGCCCAGCTTGTGGGAATATTAGCCGGTGCTTATTTACTGTACATTTGGGATAGTTCCCCTGTCATGAAAAATACTCATGGTATAATTAGAGAATCGAACCTGGGATCCCAAGGCTGGTAGCCAGGTGCGCTGACCACTATACCAAGGGCCGAGTTGACTAGAATAGAGACTATCAATATCAACCAACAGGTTGCAAATAACAATTGTAACTAGGGGAATTCTGAATTTCTCAGGGACAGAACCTTGGAGCACTAAGTCAAAGGTACCGGGGTTGATTCACGTGTCTAGGTGTGTTTTTTATAATTTAAATGATGACTATTAGCTAAAAACTTTTACGGAAACTTGTGCGTAATTTGGTGGTAGAGAGGAAGATACATTAGTATTGATACAGTGGCAAATTATCTTGAACAACAATTTCCTTGTCTTTGTACAGAAATAAATCCAAAGGTATTGGTTTAAAATAAAGTTTTGAGGGAACTAATTGGTTTTGAGTGAGTGTAGATATATTCATTATTTATAAAACATGCTGGATGATTTAATTACTAAGAAATGTATTTTATTTTTATTGATTTAATGAACTATTAACACGGATGAAAACAACAATCATGGGAATGAGCGTAATTTATTTCGTTGTAAGTTGCTATCACTATCCTAGTACAAGTTTCTCTAATGAATTAAGTAAGAAAACATATCATGTTTATATGGAGCATTAGAGATTGAAAATACGGTCCAGTTCTAAACCCAATAGCAAAGAAAGTTTTTATTATTACGGTCCTCGAACTAGGGCCAAGATTACTTTATATCTATAGGCCTAACGATCACTGATAAACTCATAAATTCATATTTACTACCCAAGCAATTGTATTAAATACTAGTGGATTGTGCAGGGAATGCCGCAGTTTATGTTAAAGTTTCAGTAACATATCTTAACAGGGTTATGTAAACCAATAATGACTGTAAAGATGTAATAAAGTAACATATCATATTTTATAATGATTAAACAGTGACTCATACATACATTTAGTATAACACTGAAAGTGAATAACATCTTCACAGTCTAGGAAATTTATAGACCTAGTCAGTGAATATTGTTAAAAGATGTGCTTTCATAAAGTCCATTTTGCGATCAAAGGTATATTTTTAAAGATAAAGAGCAATAAGTAACAATGCAAACAAATTTATAAATTTTCCAACTGGTATTTTGCTTAGTATATAGCCTACTAATTTTTGCCTTAGTTTTTCTATAAGTAATAATTGAGCTATTATTTTTAATCAAATATAAATATTGTATTTATCGATGTACAATCATACGCCAATCATGGTTTCCGTGGATATGTAAACAAAGAATGATTGTACAGACCAGCCACTGCACACACAGTAGAAAAGATGGAAATTTGCTATGAAAATCGCATTTAAGTCGGAAGCAAATATTTTTGCCAAAATTCTGGTTCCTTAACCTTTAAAATTATTGTTTGTTTGTCAATTTGGTTCAACCATTTTCTCATAATTTAAATTACCGAAAATGGTCAGATCAAATTGCAGATAAAAATGAGTATACTCTCTTGCGATAATAGTCACTTTTAAATGATTTTAATAGACAACATAAATAATACCAATTAGTAGCTCGTCATTTTTTAAATTTTTCTTAGCACCACACCTCACTATCGCGTTTGGATTAAACGTTTTTCATCATAACTAATCATTCGTCAAGTTATTATAAGGTACTTGACAATTAATGTAACTTTTATTCAAATGACATTTGTATTCAAGTTTCAAATGAATTCCATTTTCAAGCACAAGAGGGAACCGTTCTACTTTAGATAGAATCTTTAATAGGCTTGAGTGGTGAGCTTGATAAATTGAAAACGCCATCTCTGGTGAGTCACCACTGACTCAAGAGGACAAAGCTAGCTAAAAGGAAATAAACTCCCTCTTCGTTTTAAATCCATACCCGCATGTTTGTCTCCAACACACCTCAAGTGGCGCCAATGTGCAACATGTGGCCCGAACGGTACCTATCTGAAACAGGTGTCCACCTCATGTTTCTTGTGAGGGTAACACTCCTCCCACACCTTGAACACACCACTATTGTCACGATTGTATGAGAAGAAAAGACACTTCATCGCAGACCTGCAAAAGTTTCCTTTCTCTACTACCTGCAGGATTTGTTGCAACAATTAACCTTACTGTCTCGTCCCTTACCCTACAAACAGATGTGAAACTGACTTTACAGACCCCCCCCACCCCCCTTTACACACACCAAAGCCCGGAATAAAGGCCCGTATGAATCCTCTTCATTGTTTTCCTCGCTGCAGCGGGGTGGTTTGGGGGGGAGAGGGTTCTTCCTACCACATCCCAACGTGAGGAGTTTTCTCACCGATAGCTTGTGCAGGTTTTTACAAACATTACCCTCCCGAAGATATTTATAGCTCTTTCTCTCTCTCTCTCTCTCTGCCGCTTCACTTGCACGGGAACAGTTTGAAGGTAGAGGTCGTTCAGGTTATCGCGACACTTGCACGATTACATCTAAACCTGGATTTATATAGGAAACCCACTTCATACCACCAACATTGCTTTAAAATCATTAAAATTTAACATTTCATTCGTATGTTTTATTTGATATACCGTATTAAATATAAAGTGCATTTTAAAATTATCAAAAGCTTCTAATAATACTTTCTTATAGATTATACTATCATTTATATTTACTCTACCAATTAAATGGCCTAAGATTGTAAATACAATTGTAATAGGCTGTTCTATCCGCAATTGTGGCAACATGTGTTTCCAGTTTTCGAATAACAGGCTTCTTGTGAGAATCAAACTATAGGTAGATGAAGCGAGTTTTTAATAATCGTTTTAACACGTTTTTGTTGTTGTTGGGAAAACATTTGTGCTATTTAGATAACGAACTTTTGTTCTAAAATAAACCTATATAGCTTATATTCATTACAATTTGTTTTTTATCACTACTTCTTAAAACCATTTTGGTCCACGCACATGTACTTGTGATGAGGAAGCTTGAATTAAGAGGAAGTGCACACTCATCCGCAAACAAGATAATACTAGAACAACGCCTTTGTCACTTTCCTGGTGTTGCAACAAGCTACTTACTGCACGTTACTGGTCATGTTTCCTGCACGTTACTGGTCATGTTTCCTGCACGTTACTGGCCATGTTTCCCGCACGTTACTGGTCATGTTTCCTGCCCGTTACTGGTCATGTTTCCTGCACGTTACTGGTCATGTTTCCTGCACGTTACTGGTCATGTTTCCTGCACGTCACTGGTCATGTTTCCTGCACGTCACTGGTCATGTTTCCTGCACGTCACTGGTCATGTTTCCTGCACGTTACTGGCCATGTTTCCTGCACGTTACTGGTCATGTTTCCCGCACGTTACTGGTCATGTTTCCCGCACGTTACTGGTCGTGTTTTTTGCACGTTACTGGTCATGTTTCCCGCACGTTACTGGTCATGTTTCCCGCACGTTACTGGTCGTGTTTTTTGCACGTTACTGGCCATGTTTCCCGCACGTTACTGGTCATGTTTCCTGCACGTTACTGGTCATGTTTCCCGCACGTTACTGGTCATGTTTCCTGTACGTTATTGGTCATGTGTCACGTGTTACTGTCTGGACTATAGGTACACCAAGGTCAGCGTTGGTGGTCATGTTTCCTGCACGTTTCTCGGTCATGAATCACTGCTCTGTTAGTGTTGGCTGCCTGCACTGTGAGAACCTCGGAGACCATCACTACCTTCCCTTTCCCCTGGAAGACTTGCCTACTGAATGGAATAACTTCACGCAGGTTAGATCTTGTCGCCGGAAATTGAGAATTTAGTCTTTAATTACATTTTTAAACACTTAGTGGACTGTTTAAGAGAAAACGTGGCGTGTTCAATATTTATTGGCATATTAAATTATCTATAATTAATTAAAGAAGTGTGACTACTCAAAAGTATTTATAATAGTGCAATCTAATAGTAAAATACCACCATGATTACTAGCTCTTCGGGCTATACGTGTATTAACTGATTATATAAATGTGTTAAAGATGAGGAAGATATCATTTAGAGGAATTATACTATCATTTGCGTGGAAGAAGAGTGTAAAACCCTTAAAGAAAACCACGATCAATGCACCTAACCGGGATTCGAATCCCCACGTCCTCGTCATCAGCAGTTCAGTCTATTGCGAGAGTGATCTCAGCTTTAGTCAATTCGACCACCAAAACGGGTACAAAACAGTTCGATTTGAAGGAAATACCCATTATTTGGTCTTAATAATATATTATTCCATAAAATAATGTTGCTATTAGTAGGAATATTTCAAGATCCCTTTTCAAATAGTTGTTTTCTCTTTGGCATCTTATTATACATCTGGGCAATATTTTACACTAATAGGTTTGAGAAAGGTAGAATTTAGAGGTGGTTTGACTTCACTTGCTTGGAAGGAGAATGAGAAAAATAAGATATATCCTCGGTACACTCCTTCGGGATTCAAAGAGCTACCTCCTCAACATTGACAAACCAAACCAGACGAGGTTAACATCCTAGCCCACATGTCCAACGATGCGGGCACAAAAGTTATTAATTTCTTATTTTATTGGGAAGGGGTGAGAGAGATTACTTTGGCAGGACATGAAGTGTGAATGGGAGAATGTAGAACCAGGATCAGGACACTGATTGGCAAACTCAATGGGAAGGGATCATTGGGAAGACCTAGACGATGATGGGAAGATAACATTAGAATGGACCTGAAATATGTAGGATGTAATGAGGTAGACTGGACAGAACTAGCTTAAGATAGGGATAGGGTGTAATGAGGTGGATTAGATAAAACTAGCACAAGATAAGGATAGGGTGTAATAAGGTGGACTGTATAGAACTACCTTAATATAGGGATAGGGTGTAATGAGGTGGATTGGATAAAACTAGCACAAGATAAGGATATGGTGTAATAAGGTGGACTGGATAGAACTAGATCAAGATAAGGATTTATGGCGTACTTTAGTTGGTGGGGCATTGAACTTTCAAGCTCCCCATGCCATAGAGTAAGTAAGGGATGATGGAGCTTAGAGCAGGGGTATACAACCTTGGGTATGCGACGACATCTTAAGGGATACACACAATTTAAATACACAACTTATATTATCTAATGATAAACTCTGAATAATCAGGACAGTTTTAGGGTTAGCCACAAGAGATGGACGTAGGCACATGCGAACTGGAGGTGCCATTCTCTCTCACTCTTTCTCATGGATGTAAATTACAGTCTAGTTTATGTATGGATTTCACTACGCACCAACATCTTTGGTTGAAGATAAATTATATCTAGGTGTAGAATATAAAAGGTTGAACACCACGTGCTTATTCAGTATTACTTGCTTGCTTATTTTTCATTGGTCTTTTCTCGTCAAACTCTTTGCTGTTCTATATATATTATTAATTTTTTCCTGGCTTTCCATTTCTTCCACCTTTTCACACCATGTCTCTATCCACTCTTCCCTGGCTCTGTTAGTCATGCTTATCAACTCAATCAGTATTTTTTCCTTCTTCTGATAAGTAATTTTTCCATCTTCTACATTCATCCATTTTATTCAACATGTCCTGCGTGATCCCCTCCCTCTTGTTTCCTCTTAATTCTCCTACTTCCTCTTCTAACGTCTTTAACATTGCTTTCCTGATGGTATCCCATTCTTCTGATACATCTGTACTCTGCTTTGATCTTTCCAGTTTTTCTTCCATGATTCTTGTGTGGACTTCAGCGTCTTCGTTCTTTAGCTTTGCCACATCCAACTTATTTATAGGGTGTTTAATTTTAAAATTTTTCATCCGTGTTATTATATCTACTACAAGCAGGTTGTGGTCTTTATTGACGTTCACTCCAGGAAATGTTTCAGCAATCTTAGCGCTGTTTTTGAATGGTTGGTTTGTTATAATGAAGTATATCTGATACCTGTCTTTATTACCAGGGCTCTTCCATATAGTTCTTGAACCAGGTGTTAGCAAACCAGGGATAATGGCTCTCACAAGAATTCTACCAGTCCTCCTCTTTCATTCTATCCTCCTAGGCCATAATATATAAATAAATTGTCTCGCCTACATTCGCCACCACACTGTTCCAGTCTCCTATCTTCACCTACCTCCTCCTCGTGTGCGTCGGATTTAGGCATGCCCACTCGAATGCTCAAGTTATCCACCAGGTCACTCGATAGCCTGATTGCTACCACCCTGTCACTTACAGGCATCGCCTTATTCTTATCAAGTTTTTTCCTATACAGTCCAGCTCCTCCTTCCCTATGTTCTCTGCCTTAATAAATCATCTTGTACCCTCCAACCTCCATTTCCCCTTTTCCTTCCCATTGTACTTCACTTAATCCTAAAATGCTGATGTTATGTCCCTCCATTTCTTTCTTCACATTCTCAAATTTTCCTTTCCTATTCATTTCTCTCAAATTCCAAACTCCAATCCTCAAACCAGATGTTTCCTTCTCTCTCCTGTTATTCTTAACTCTCACTTCACAAATTTCTCCTGGGATGGTGTCCACCCAAAGATTCAATTGTGGACATATCAATCCGGAATATTCCCTCTCAGGAACAACCATGTCTATGAAAGTTTTGTACAGCGGGACCAGGGATACCACAAGAGTCTTTAATGTGATGGTTTTCCCTTGCTTTCCGCACCCTATGTCTTTAACCTCTGAAAGGCTCATCTGCCATTAGGGGTGATTTCTTACTCCAAGGGCAATAGGGTGCCTCTGACCCCTGCCATATCCTTCGCCTTCCGAAGATGACGTTGTAGACGGTAAAGAATGCTTATCCCGGCATTTAATCAGACCCTTCCAACGTTAGCCGCAAGCATTGCTCACTCTTTACCATATGGAGGTGTAGGTAAGGATTTTGGCTTCATTGAGTCTGGGAACAATTGGCATTTTATACTTTGTTGATGTTATTGAAGAGAGTCAATAAGTTATATTAATGAAATAAAGCTATAGCTGTAGTTTTAAGGAAGGGTAAATTAAACCTAAGGACTGCTAGTGGGGAAAATGCCTTAAACGGTGTGGGTGGGAAGGAGGTTGTGGGGATTTGAAAAGGCGTGAATTAAATTTAGGAACTAGTACAGATATTCTGGCCTCTTGGTTAAGTGGTCAGAATTCCTGGCGACTTATCTAGAGGTCTCAGGTTTGATTACCGGTGACACCATAGGTATTTTTTCCGAAGGGAAATAAATAGCTTCTATGGTTGCTATGGTTTTGGCTAATTAGGCTTACGTTAAGTTCAAGTGAGACTTCTACTGGCTGCACACAATCATCATCATTATCATAATTTCATCGGGTAGAAGTAACCACACAGGTATGTCTAGCTGACAAATCCTGCTGGCATACGCTATAAAAAAATATGACGGGAATAATGTATAATATTCGTACTCGTCACTGGCTATGTTGATATTCATAAGAAGGACATTATCTGACAGGTAGAAAAGTTACTAGATCTACTCTCATATATTCATACGTCAAGTTATGAGATCTACAGCTGTCACATTTGATAGATATGTTAAATACCTGTAAAACAGCACTAAAAATAGTAAAATGCTACGAGATTTTGTTATAAAGAATGATGTTTATATTTAGTAAAAGACTCGTATGAAAATGGCACTGTAACTTCCATTGAGACCGCGGCAATTCTTCCGGTAGCACGAGTCCCTTACATCGGACAGTAAGAGGTATGATTACTCTGTAAGAGGAATAGAAGGGGCTTCACAATGGGATGATTGAGGGATAACATTAGCATAATAAAGAGAGCAGGAAGATATAAGACGTGATATTTGTCGGTCGTGTTTTATTTGTCCGTACGGCACGAGATCGGGTATGGTAGCCAGCCCGAGGGCAGAACGGACAATAACCGACCGCCGTGCTGTTCGGTTGCTAATTTGGAGTATGGTTAAGTTAACGAGAGCTTAACGGGGCTGCCTCGAGATATTGCCGTGCAGACGTTAAACTCTAACAAGATATTTAATTCTGCGATGAACCCTCTTCGGTGGCCACATGTTTTAAACTGTGTTAGACTAAACTGCTAAAGATGGGGAGATCGGGATTAAATCCAGGTTAGGTACGTTGAGAGTGGTTTTTCATTTTAAAAAAAATTATGCTCCCTCCACACAAATGCGGGTGCACTTCCTCTAAATTAAATCTTCCTGATTCCTAGCCCACTAGTGCAATTAGTACATATGCATATAACACGAACGGGTAGTAAGACAAAGTGCTAAAAAAATTCTACTATGCATTATTTCAAAATATGGTTGACGCCAAAATAAAGTCTAAATATTCTAACAAGGCTCTTTTTCCTTAACAACCCAATATTTTTACTTATATTAAAAGAAACAAATGTATGAAAATGTAACAACTCATTTTCAAAGTCTTTTTAAGCATATTTGCGGAGATTTGTGACTAGGCTCGATGGAAAAGGCTCTAGATTTAGCCTTCCTCTAACAAATACAGTAATTGTTTGATAGGCTCGCAACAAAAAAATGTTAAGATATTTAAGACCTAGCAGTGAGTCACTGTGATAAGACTCTTCAAAGTTTTCTTTCCCCTCATTCTTAGTGACATGACAAAGGGTTGTTGTAGATAAAGGGCGAAAAAAGAGTTAAAGTTTAGACAGAATATAGTAGTGCCATAAAACTACACAGCCATTGTTTTCAAGCCATGTGGTCTGACAGCGACTGGTACTTTCTTGTCGACCAAGGCTGCTGCCTCGCCTTGGAGCTGAACGTGTCCGCTTTGTTACCAATCCCTATATCAAAAAATAACTAAACGATTTAACTAATCCAATCCATCCAATCGTAAAAATTATGTAAAATAGACGGAATGACATATGACGGAAAATCTTACGTGGGTTGAGGTCAAAAATCATTAAAAGAAGAACCTTAGGTAAATTAAGAATGATCGGCAGAATGTAATGACCTTGTGCGCTGTTCACAGTTCCACTGGAACACCCTCCAACAAGCGTATCTGTCATCAGCCACAAGCGTATCTGTCATCAGCCTGTTGTATGGTGTGAACGCAGTACTATATTCGATAACTGACGCGATAAACACCACAATGTAGGGGAAAGTGGGGAAGAGGGGAAAATGTTGCCCATCATCCCACAACAATACAGTATATCAAACATTGTACCAGACACAAAGCTTGATTGTTTTTATTACATATAGCAAAAAAAAAAAAATTCTGATCCACTCCTAACTATCCTTTCGCTTTGTGCTTGTTTGGTAATAACTAATAGGGTAGGAATGAGTAAAATAGAATTTAGAGGGAATTTACTCGCACTTGTTTTTAAGACAAGTGGTAAACCAATTTAGAAAAAACACCTTCAGTTGACTTGGGTACGGAATTCTAACCCTAGCCTGAACGTCGCCAGCAAACCGGACTATAACATTTAATCCTCAAGTGAGGGAATATTTAGCACCAAGCAATAATCTTGGAGGGCAAAGGCTTTGGGTGGTTTTTGTATTGATTTTTAAAACTAGAAGAATTAACGATACGGTTTCAGAATGTATTCATTATGACAACAAACGACTTACAATTTAGCCTAATTACTAGAACATACTCATCACCCAGCCGGTAATTCAGCATCTGTACGTCTTCAATCATTCCAGGAATTGAAGACGTGACCCCTGACTCAGTAGCCAGCCTTAGAACCAACTGAGCTACATTTTTATTTCAACCGTGTCTTACTACCCGTTCGGGCTGTACGCATATGTAGACCTACTAATCAAGTTAATGTGCTAGGGATGAGGATGGTTGAATTTAGGGGAAGTGTACTCGCATTTGCGAGGAGGGATGACGGAAAACAATTAATGAAACATATATCTGTACACCCGACTCGAGTTTACCCCGGTATCCCTGTAATTGGCTGTCAAGTTTATTGCGAGAGTGACGACGGCTTAGTTCATTCGACCAACGAAACGGATCGAAGCTGGAAAACAATCTTCGTTGAATATTAAAATTAAAAATAGACATTCTTAAATTTTGTGTCTGGTTGAACGAATGTTTATCAGAATCTATTAACGAATGGTTTTAGTGCCAACGTGTAATTTTTTCAATATTTCTTGGAATTGTTTTTGATTTTTAATGAAATGATGATAATAGCGTTATTTCGTACTAAATTTTAATGTAAATAATTTTGATAGCATTACTTGCACACTCAAAATAAAAATTCAATCAACTACTTAGTATTTATGTGAACGATTGACCTCGTTAACGCCATTCAAATAAATGGTACGGCGCACCGCACAGACTTTCTCTCTCTTTCTATAAACTCGTAAGATTTCTGAACGGAATAATGTACATTGTATCATCACCACTCCACATAAGAACACGCATAAAATAATATACAATGATATAGAATCAATGAGAAAAGAGGCGCATCTTTGTCCA
>CABFWB010000587.1:61968-89304 GCA_902151455.1 Timema bartmani
AACTAGCTCAATGTAAGGATATGATGTAATGAGGTGGACTAGATAGAACTAGCTTAAGATAGGGATAGAGTGTAATGAGGGGGACTGGATGGAACTAGCTCAATGTAAGGATATGGTGTAATGAGGTGGACTGGATAGAACTAGCTTAAGATAGGGATAGGGTGTAATGAGGGGGACTGGATGGAACTAGCTCAAGATAGGGATAGTAATGAGGTGGACTGAGTAGAACTAGCTCAAGATAGGGATAGGGTGTAATGAGGGGGACTGGATGGAACTACCTCAAGATAAGGATAGGCTGTAAATACTTGGATTGTATAGAACTAGTTCAAGATAAGGATTGGGTGCAATGAGAAGTCTGGATAAGCAGTTTAACATTACAATAATGTACATAAGTCAAATTGAATATTAAAATGAAGCTTCTGAGCCGAATCGCTCCCATTAGCTCCTAGCATTGACTTTGGAGGTGCGTTACAAGCGCTTTCATTCTCTTCTCTGGGCTCAGCCAGGAAACAGGCCGTAAAATATGAAAGGTTGTTGTATAATTTAATTGAGGCGGTGTTTTATAACGTGTTATTTAAATTTGAAATAAATCTTAATTTATGTGCGAGCAGAGTTCACAAAGCCATCATAACATAAAGAAAAAACAAAAAATACATTTAAATAGTTGGTTATTCCACTTTCATTTTACTTACATTGAGAAATATAACGTCATATATTTAATGGTTAGAAGTGTTAACTTTTTGCTTATGATTCACCCTTTAATCTAAATACCTTTCTCAAGAAAACCAGCGAAATTAAACGTGATTCGTCTAATTATCTTCCAAAATGTTTTGTATTAATCCCGTCTGTCTATCTGTCTGTCAGATTGTATGTTACTGGGTACTTTTATGTTTAGATCCCATGTGCTAGTGGTTGGACTTTTGGATACAGATCCAGAGGTCCCGGGTACAGACCCAGAGGTCCCGGTTACAGACCCAGAGGTCCCGGGTACAGATCCAGAGGTTCCGGGTTCAATCCCTGGTGCTTCCAGAATTTATCTGTAAAGCAGTGGGTGTGGAAAGGTGTCAACTCAGCCTCGTGATGACAAATGAGGAGCTATTTGAATAAATAAGTAGTAGCTCCTGTCTATAAAACTGAGATTAACGTCCGGTGGGATCGTTGTGCTGACCAAATGACACCCTCTATCCGCAAATGTTGGCATTATCATCGCTAACAGCGGTGGCTGCTTAGTCGGTATAGCTCGCTTGTGGGCTCACGTCATTGAGGTTTTTTCTTCTAAATTTAAGGGTTGTTTACTGATAAACCATTTCTAAGATTTTTATTTCAAACTCTACAAAAGTATGAGAAATTTTATACTACGGTGCCGTTCTATTTGTTTAATTTGTTGTATAAACATAGAGCCACAGGAAATGTAGGTGACCATAAGTATAATTTCAGAATTTTTAAGGTCAATTTGTCTTGTTTTTAAATATATTATTAAACTTTGTTACTTTAATAACTTTAATTAAAGCATAGCGATAGAAAATGTATAATACAATACAATTAGACATAAAATAATAAATTGTACAACACAATCGTAAAAACTTTCTAATGTAGTTGTATTATATCTTGGAACAATATTTTCAAATTGTTCTCATTAATTAATCCTTTATTTTAAAACTAGACAGATATACAATCACGATTTCAAGCGAGAAAGAATTTTTAGGTTCGGGGTCAAATAATACGTAAATATTAATCATAATCTCGAAGTCGACAATTTTTAAGATTACAATACGTTCTCTTTATAATAGAATTAGTAAACCAAATCAACAATATATATTTCTTAATCAGTCAATCGGCTATCTTATTTTGAACTAATTTATTGATAGTTACTTACCTGCATCTGTTGAACAAAATTTCAGCTTCAACTAGTCTTGCATGCCGATGATGGAGGAGTCGGATTTCGAATTCTGTCCGGGAGGGATCATTACCCACTCTCACTCCATACACGTATGGATACATAACTTTCTCATTATTAGCCCATTAATCAAAACACGTCTAGTCCATATGGGTGGTAAAAAATTTGGTAATAAATTAAAATACATTTAAAAATAATTTTAACTTTAATTTGCCTTTATTATAGTGCTGGTCAACAGTCACAAGGCCTATAAAAGACCATAATTGAAAAATACACTATAAATAATTTAAAAAAACATATCAAAATAATTATATAAGAAAACAATTGTAGCTAAATAATTATTTGAACAAGTAGATGAAGGCTAAACAAAAAGCTACACTGAAGAAAAGTATTAAAAATCAATAAACGCTGTCACTATTTAATAAAACTCAATAGAGTAAAGTAATGTAGAACATCTAAATATATTAATCATAGGGGAGTTACTCTCTAAGCTTGGATCTTCTTCAAAACAAAATTGGCAAATCTAGAGTTTGTGCTATGAACACAACGATCAAGAGGGCTGAGGTTCTCAGAATTACCGAGAGAAGGACCAAGAAGGGACATGAGTACCCCCATATTGTTCAAGGGCGTTATTACAAGAAATATTGCTATTTAAAATATTACAAACAAAAAAGAAATCACAATAAAGTATAATTCTATTTTAATGATAATAAGCCCGGTTAGGAAAGAATGTAACTTAGCAAGCAGCAACAAATTTACGTTGAACGTTTTCCAATATGAATTAAAGCAACACAAGAAAATTCAAGTTTAGATCTGGCCAAGGCATTGTACACGCTTAAAATACAGTTAACTTTCATTAATTAAAACGTAATTAATTTAATATGTCCAAGTAATTTCAATGAATGAGATATTGTAGGGCAACATGATAGTTAAAGTAAAGCTAGTTGTCCAGGAGAACACTTATATTAATAATAACATAATTAAAAATATATGGCTACTTTTCCTGGCAAAAGATATGGATTTTGATCTATTAATAGATATCCCATTTTAAATAGACCACTTTAAAGTATTATTTATGTCACTTTGCAAATAAATACAGCCCGCAATCGATTTGATGATTGTAAATATTTCAACATCATCCGCAAAGAATAAACCAGATGAGTTTAAGTATTTACGAATGTCATGAAATTAATAATAATTGCTTTTATTGAATTGGCAATTAAGACTTTAGTCTTCTCTTCCACTCAACAAATTTTATCTACAGCAAGTAAAGTGCTCTTGGGAATAATTTTTTGAAGATATTCCTTTAATTGAGCTAAATATAAACAAACCCAAAATAATAAAACGACCCAATTAATGATAGATGATGACGTAAGAACTCCATCTGGATGGAAAATTCACCCTTCCCATGCATCCTCTGCAAATTATTCGAGGCTCATCAGTTTCATCAACCATTAATTGGCAGACGATATAGAATGTACGCTGAGGAATGTTTTTAATTAAAACAGATGATCATGCAGTAAGGTGTGTGTGTGTGTGTATAAATCAAGTCCATTAATTTGTTGAAGTGAATGAGTGGGGCCGTGTGATGGTCGATGAAGTAACCCCCCACCTGGTTACATTCAACACTCCCAAGTGTGTCAACGGCTGTCCAGAGGCGACGGAGATGCAGCAAGATATGGTGCAATCTTCCTGAGGTGATTTTCTGCTCCCGGGCTGGCTCATCCTGGGTTAGAACATTCACACAGAATATAATATAGCACTCTTATACTCATTGGTGACCACACGGGTTAAGGCGTCATTTTCTAAACGGATTGCGGTGATGGAGAGGTCTGAATTTGAAACCCTAGATGGGTGTACTGAGGTTGTTTTTGTGGGCAAGAACGTTAACATGTTGTTCCTTCAAACATTGCACAGATGTCTTTGAGATATTTTAACTATCGGTAGCGTCAAAAATTGTTTGTTTTTAATCATTATCATAGTAACTTATGATTCTCATCGGAAGTCCGTTGTCTGAAAACTGAAAACTCATGTTGCCACAATGGCAGAAAGATATTACTATTATATTTACATTACAAGCCCTTTTAATTAATATTGTAAGATAAATATAGTAATATATAAGGGGGTGTTATTGGAAACTTTTGAAATTTTTTTAGGTTAATTTCTTTAGTAATAAATCAAATTAGACATATTTTTAGAGTGACATAATATTATATTGGTAACGTATAATCAGTATTGATGGTGGAAGGTGGACTTCCTATTAAATTCATAGTTATGTTTTAACATCAGGCTATTAATGTGGGGATGTGGAGGACCTGAGGTAGTGTGTTCGTGCACTTTTTAGAGAAAAACATTTTTTTTTGGCCAAATAAATCAAATCTATCTTCAGTAAAAATATAATCCGGTCCCGTGGTGTAGTGGTCAGTACAGCTGGGTATTTTCCCCGAAAGGAGAATTACCCCAGTGGTCACCTTGGTTTGGTTAATTAGGTTAATGTTAGGTTTAATTATTCCCACTGGTTCCACGCCCTCATACCCACGATTCCCTCATACTCGCTATCACCCTCATACTCGCTATCACCCTCATACTCGCTATCACCCTCATACTCGCTATCACCCTCATAACTCTCTATCACCCTCATACTCGCTATCACCCTCATACTCGCTATCACCCTCATACTCGCTATCACTCTCATACTCGCTATCACACTCATACTCGCTATCACCCTCATACTCGCTATCACCCTCATACTCGCTATCACCCTCATACTCGCTATCACCCTCATACTCGCTATCACCCTCATACTCGCTATCACCCTCATACTCGCTATCACCCTCATACTCACTATCACCATAACCTCATCTCATCGGGACATGGAAAGAGTCTACTCGGAAAGGATGCAGCAAAATAATGTTTTGGTCAAAATTAACCTAATATTGCTTAAGTACAAACATAGAGTTTAGCTATAGTCTTCACTTTGTGATCTCAACAGTTATTCTTGAATAGCTGTCAAGAGTGTCCTGGTAATTAATAACAACTTTTTATCTTCATTTTAAAATGTTCTCAGTTAATACCGCCATGCTCATGACAGATAACTGATGATATCACTATGTGAAGAAAATTAACTTTATATTTCTGCTGGAAAAAAAATTGATTTATTCAGCCGAAAATAATTCTTATTTGTTATATATGGGGCTGGAGAAGACTTGAGAAAATTAGGTAGAAAGACAGGGTGACAAATGAAGATGTCTTAAGAATAGTGGGTGAGAAGAGAAACATTTTGGATGTGATTCTTCAGTGCAAAGCAAACTGTATCAGACAAGTCCTTAGAAGGAACTGTCTTCTGCACGACTTCGTAGAAGGAAAGGTTGAGGGAAAGAGGAGCTTAGGAAGGAGGAGGGTTCTATAAGTATATGACTTGAAGGAAAAAAGAATATTCTGGAAGCTGAAGGAGAAGGCAGAGGACAGGGCGCTTTGGTGGTCTAAGTTCACCGCCAAAAGGAATGGACCTGTCGTAAGACAGAACACCTAATAACATTAATATAAAAACAGCAAAGAAGGCTGGCCTTAATCCGCCATCCCTACCATCTCACCTTAATACACGTTCCCACTGATGGCGGGCTTACGTTAACTCGTGAATTAATTATATACATTTCAAAAGAAGACTATCTCAGCCCAAGATAAGGAAACAAATTTAACCTGTAACAACACTATGTACTAACGGTATATCTGAGAAATAGTTAACATTGGAAATGTGCTAGAGACTCCTCAAACTGTGAGTCGCTAGGAGGTTCCTGGGGAACCACATCATGCTTTCATCTCTGAATTAATTGAATGTAACAAGTTAATGTTATGCTCTAACAATTGAAGAAATAAAAACTAATATACTGTTTGCATCTACATATCTGTGTGGACGTGATTTATGGGCAGTGACGGCATTCACAACCACAGAACTCAACCAGCAGTAGCAAACGACAATAGCCTGTATTAAAAAACATAGAAGAAGGCCTTAACCACACCCTATCTCTTTCAGGTCCAATCTAATGTTATCCTCCCATCTGCGTCTAGTTCTTCCTAATGGTCTCTTCCCATTGGGTTTGTCAATCAGTGCCCTGAACATGGTTCTAGATTCGCAGTGCATGTCCTGCCCACCATAATCTGCGAGTTTTGCTTACCTTAACAATGTCTTGTGATGAGTACAGAGTATGTAACTCATATTATGTAGCCCCATCCACTGCCCAGTATCTTCTTAACATTTGGACCAAATTTATTCCTAAGCACCTTACAAGTTAGGTTTTGTAAAAAGAGAAGATTTCGAAAATACTGGGTTAATCTCAATTGTCATTTTCACCAGAAGCCACATTTACACTTTCAAACCCTCACCAAAGTCTGACATTATTGATCTTTAATTTGAGTTAATAGTTTGTACTCAATCATTTTGTGCAAAGGGTGTAGCGTCAAAACTAAAGCGAGGAAGAGTGAGTTCAAGTCCAACTGTTTAGTCGTCAGTGTGCGCGCTCTTATAGACTCATTTTCACATTAGTAGAGTGAATGATAGTTGACCCAAGAAACACTCTGGTTGGATACAAGTTGGAGTTAAGTCCAACTTTTCAATTGGACTGCGATCAAATTGCATTGATGTGCGCCCCCCATTTAATCTTGTTTACTTTTACGGTTCAATTAAACTGTTTAGTCGTTGGTCTGCGTCTATCTAGCCTTTTAACAAGGGTTTTATTAAATAATTGTTCTTGATAATTTGGTCACGTCTCATATGTGCCTGGGGAAATAATTTCCTTAAAATAACTGTTGTAGATAATTGTGATTCTTCCAAACTAAT
Organism: Timema bartmani; assembly: GCA_902151455.1. Classification (NCBI taxonomy): domain Eukaryota; kingdom Metazoa; phylum Arthropoda; class Insecta; order Phasmatodea; family Timematidae; genus Timema; species Timema bartmani. The sequence goes on from CABFWB010000587.1 coordinate 68,703, forward strand.
TGCCAAAGTAGATACTATAATTTTATTGACTAATTTATATCATGTAAATATTCAATTATACAAATAAATAAAAAAAAGAACAAAATGAGGAAATTTATTTTTCGTGACTTACAGACAAGAATAATATACATAAATGTGAGCACAGAAAATATCAGTTTAATTTGCTTATTATTTTGGGAAAAATGAGCCGTGAACAGTGACCAAGCAAGGTTTAGACCGTGAAAAGTTATACAATTTAATATATATTTTGCTTTACATAAATAGGCATACTAATAGAGACTACTTTCAATAAATATTTAATTTAAATTCATATTTTTTAACATGACTGTCTTAGTAAATTATCATAAATTTCTCATTCATTTTTGACTCCCCATTAACCAGCTATTGATGGTTGAATGGTGTAAGGCATCTGTCTTGCAATAGACTGGACTGCCTATGATGGGAGATACAGGTTTGAATCTTGCTTGGGTTTGATAAGGACAGCTTTTCCTGAATGGTTTTCCACGTTTCTTCCCCCACAAGAAAATGCAAGTACACTTCCTCAAATTCAACCTTCCTTATCCCTAATATATTAGAGTAATTAGTATATTTGTTTAAAGCCCGAACGGCTAGTAGGAAACGATGCTATAAAAACAAGCTTGCATGAATTTAGTAGCAAAAAAAATGTTGTTTTAAACATTATTTTCATTTAGTGAATAAATTTTAGACACATATTTTTTAAACATTGTAAAATATATGATTTTAATTGATTCAAGCCATTGAAAAAATCTGGCTTGTATGATTGATAGCGGCTTCCACCAGGTGCCAACTATGTAAATAGTTCGATTTGATGTACCACCATTCGAACATTCAAGGCCACAGCAGTCACTCTGCCATTGGCAACGAACGACCTCTTTACCCTAATCAGATGTTCCCAAAGAAGACCTCGCGTCTGAGCTACTGTACCTCAATGATGAGCAATCCAACCTTTATTAAATCAATGGTTCTAGCATAGGACTAAACACCTAAACAGTTTTAATCTCGGCTGCTTTATAATGCTAGAAAATTGCATTTAATTAACAAGGGTAAAATATAGTATAGTTTTTTACATCCACCACTGTTTCCAGCCTGTGGCCTGAGTCCATGTATTTACCACTACTGGCTTGCTAGGGTTGTCGTACCTTCACATGTCTTAATATATAATTTAATACTAGGACAGGCACAACATCCAATCCCCGGCCGTTAATGTATCAGTGTGAAAGGTTAAACCTACATTTCACTAATGTTAAGTTCTTCGGCCATGCCGGGAATCGAACCCGGTACCTTTTAGCTCGGTAGACAGACACGCTACCGACTGAGCTAAGGTGTCAGTTTATAGAATATAATAAATGAAGTAAATATGTATAAAGAAAGATTGATAAGTTCACATGGCAAAGTAAACCAGACTGAATTATATTTATAAATCGTGTCTCTTATAACGTGGTCGTTAGTTAGTGTCGAAATAATTAGATGAAAAATGATAAAATTGATTAAACCATTAAGATTGTATATATTGCTAAAACGACCTGAAACAAGCAGGTTGATTCTTATGTTTTAGTACCCAAGGCCATAAATAATTGGATCTTCGGTCTACTGCGGAATTTATTATAGAGCCAATCACATAATTTAATGAAAGGCATAATCACTTACAAAAGGGAAATAAGCGGATATGACGTAAATATACCCTTCATGATGTATTACAATGATAACTGAAACGTCGTGTAGGTTAGTTTATACCATTTTACAGTCTTGTTTGTGTCGGGGTTATTTATAAGTTCTAAGTTATAGCGACAGAAGTTGTTTTAACTCGTTGTAGTATCATAGACCTTGAATATAATAAGAGAATATCCGTCAAGTAAGAAGACATCCAATGCACACCGAGCCGTTGATCATAATCTAGATTTGGAGGTCAGGAAACGAAGTGACCCCCGTTGGTGGACACGCGGGATAAAGCGTCAACCTAGCCTTGTCTGGCTTTGTGGTGACTTGAAGTTCACGGTTCGAGCTCCGGACGGGTGATAAAAACCTTTTGGGAGTTGCTGATTAGCGCTAGAACTAAAAAAAAATCTGAGATTCCAAAATAAAGTATATGAATTTGAGTGAGCTTTATCTACATATTGGAAGTTATAAGTAAGCTATCTTTTTAATACGAAAGTGGTAATATATTCTTGTCAGACACAATATTGACCTATTTTATGGTTCTAAATGACAAATGAGAACTTTAATAGGAATGTATTAACATAAAGATGTGCAACCATTATTGAAATTACAAAAATGTTTACTCGAAGTCTAAAAGGTCACCTCCTAAACCCCCCTCCTCCCCAGATACATCTCCGCAACAACTGGGACCACGGGGTTCATATTCAGGTGGCGGGTACCCGTTGAGACCTTATCCAACCCCCCACCCCCACCAAAACCGCCCCAGATGCATCAATTGAACTACTAGGGCTATTGGGCCCATCTTTGAGTGGGAAGGGGTACCCCTTGAGTCCTTATCTGAAAAAATTCCCCCAACCACCTCCGGCACCCCTCCTCCAATCAAATTTACGGTAACATTCCCTCACTCCTTTGCATTCCCCCTTCCTATATTTGTTTCTATTTTTACCTAAGTATTGCGCAATTCGTCACTGGTTTTGTTAATATCATTTTATTCTCTATGTGCAACTAGGAGTCCACAGTTTGATACCCAATAAAAAGGTATCACAAAAAAAATTGTAAGTGTTGGTGACCTGAGTCTTTATCCTGTGTAGGGAGAACGAGTGTAGCGAGCACTCTAGTATGTTCTGGTCCTGGGAATCTGGCGGTGTTCACTCAACCGCGAACTAGTGGAGGACACAGAGTACATTCTACCAACTTCATCACTTCCTACCTGGGAGATAATAATACAAACAGTACACTACCAACTTCATCACTTCATACCTGGGAGATAATAATACAAATGGTACACTCTACCAACTTCATCACTTCATACCTGGGAGAAAATAACACAAACGGTACACTCTACCAACTTCATCACTTCCTACATGGGAGATAATAATACAAACAGTACATTCTACCAACTTCATCACTTCATACCTGGGAGATAATAATACAAACGGTACACTCTACCAACTTCATCACTTCCTACATGGGAGATAATAATACAAACAGTACATTCTACCAACTTCAGCACTTCATACCTGGGAGATAATAATACAAACAGTACACTCTACCAACTTCATCACTTCACATCTAGGAGAAAATAATACAAACAGTACATTCTACCAACTTCATCACTTCATACCTGGGAAATAATAATACAAACGGTATACTCTACCAACTTCATCCCTTCATACCTGGGAGATAATAATACAAACGATACACTCTACCAACTTCGTCACTTCCTACCTGGAAGAAAATAATACAAACCTTACACTCTACCAACTTTATCACTTCATACCTGGGATAAAATAATACATAAACACGGCACACTCTACCAACTTTATCACTTCATACCTGGGAGAAAATAATACACAAACACAGTATATTCTATTAACCTCATCATTTCATTCCTGGGAGAAAATAATACACAAACATGGTACACTCTACCAACTTTATCACTTCATACCTGGGAGAAAATAATACACAAACATGGTACACTCTACCAACTTCATTACGTCATACCTAGGAGATAATAATTCAAACAGAACACTCTACCAACTTTGTCACTTCATACCTGGATAAAAATAATACACAAACACGGTACACTCTATCAAATTTATCACTTAATTCCTGGGAGAAAATAATACACAAACACAGTACACTCTACCAACTTCATTACGTCATATCTGGGGGAAAATAATAATATATAACTAAGCACTATGTCCTACTACCTGTTTGGGCTATACGCTTATGTACTAATTATGGTAATGGTTTTAGGAATTAGGTAGGTTGTATTTAGAGTAAATTATACCTTCATTTGCGTGGAGGTAGAGTGGGAAAAACATTTTTAGAAGAAAACACAGTACACCCTACAGAGAATAGAACCTCAATCTCTCCACCTTCGGCAGTCCAGTCCAGTGCGAGAATAACGTATTAGACTGGGCGGCCATTGAAGCGGGTATAATAATATTAAAAGATTTGTATATTAAAGAACTGAGATGCGTAGCAGATGTTTAGAAATAGCGCATTATTTAAGAAGTTGTTTGATATTTTTTAAATGTGGTTTTCACAAAAATGTACAGTACCTAGGCCAAAAGTTATTGACGGGACCAGTTAAAAAGTTTAAACTTTAATTATTTTTTTAATTACGCAGAAATTTATACTTTTAATATTAAAGTAAAACTTTAGAAACCTAGATCTAACATTCTTCTGTCAAACAAAGTAATGTTTTGATAGCGTCAATACAGAACATTTTAAGATAATGTGGGATTGTTTTATAGATTTTTTGGCAGCTATAAAAGTTATTTTCTTCTAGGAAGTAAACAACACGACCTCCCCTCAGAAGAGAGAGAGAAAGAGAAAGTATGATCCCCAACCACTTTTACGAGCACCCACTTGATTATGCCAAATCGTCTAAAAAAGTATAATTACTCGTATTTTAAGTTCATTCACGTATAAACTGTCTTCTTAATATCCTAATATTATAAGTTTGGTGCTTGGACATGAATGTCGAACTGTGTTGCATCATGTCTATTCTGACATCAGTTCAAATAGCTATGACTTGCATTGGTGGACACGCGGGCTAAGTCATCAACCTCATAGGGTGTTCTTTGCTAATGACCAGGAGGTCATGATTCATATCGATACTTGTATTACTAAGGGTGATTTTCTTAAATAATTTTTCAGTCTTTCTTCATGCGAGTGCATATAAATCTTCTATGAATTTTACCTAAGTCCCTACCCAATTAATTAAAATTATAAGGAAAGCCCGAATTGGTTGCAAGACATGGCGAATATTTTTTTAAAAATCAAGTTAACTTATGTTATTGTGATGTAAATAGTAACTGAACTCTCAATGGTTTACTTTGAAAATTAATATTTAGGATTCAATGTACGAACACTCCATATCCATTGAAATTTTAGTCATACTTTGTCTTATCTTACTATATACCCTAGATGAGAAAATATTTAGCCTAATCTTTTACCTTTCTTGGTAAAAGGAGGGCATATGTCTTACTTCGTTGTATTTAAATACGGCTATAAACTTAAACGTTATTTATTTATTAATTGCCAACTTTGTTAATGTAAAAATCATATTTTATAGAGATTTATATTAGATAGCTCTAAAATAAAAATTGTCTGGGTATTTTCCAATATTTACATCGTTAGTCAAGCAACTAAAAATGTTTATTGAATTTTTCTCACAGAAGTCTTAAAAATTGAATAAATCTGTTCAATTTGTGTACATATACACCTCAAATATTGTGTAAAATTATGTTTATTTCAGTTAAAACAGTCTTTCACAAAAATTAACTAAATGTGAAGAATAATTTACAAGTTATTATATTAATAGCGTTCATGCATGAGTTTAGTGTGCTTATAAAAGTGTACATGGAAAATTGAGATAGCCTAAATAATAACAATAACTATAATTATAACTATAACTATGTGAGAAATAGCTTAGGCGTTGACTATGATATAAAATTCAATATTTTAGGTTAACTAGCTTGCCTGTCAAATCACAGAGTTTGCATGGCAGGATTCTAGTAGGAATTACTGTGTTTCGTATCTTTACTGAAACTACTTCAGGTTATGTAATATGAAGCTATTTATTTAAATATACACTATCAAAACCTATAAAATAACACTAAAAATATATTAAAATGTTAGCAACGTTGACAGCTTAATAATATGTTTTTTTTCTGTGAGTTCCTTTAACCAGTATCTTGCTATGAGAAAAGCCCAGAATTTTGTGATTTTTGTGCAAATATTCAGATCCAAACTTATACCTCGAATATATTTTTATGGAATCAGGAACTCTTTCATGAGAGCATATAGACAATCACAAATTAACATAAATTATGTAAAGCTACTGGGGTGAGCAGCTGAGGATTGTAACCTTGTATTTTGCAGACAGGATGCTCAATTTTACACTCATTACGCCACAACATGGGCCCAACTCAATGAAGGATCTTTTTTTTTAACCTTGGAGGGGGGTATTTCTTACTATATCTAGTTGCGTAGATTTACATACTTAAACCATATTTTATATTTATTAGTAAATTGAGGGCTTGATGCCTAAGTTGGAAACTGCACCTGTTTTAGGTAGAATTGATTATTTTAATGAAACACAATCTGAAGTGAAACAAGATTTAAAATGTTATAAATGTTCGTTTAAATCACTTTCCCCGTTGTTTGTGGTCCAAGGCTTACGTGTACATGATTAATAATAATAATGAGAAAGTCCTTGAATCTTGTTTGGTTGTGAATTAATGAATTAGTGAATGATTTAATGGCCTAATAGGTAAAACCAGTTTAATTTTAAGAGACGGCTTTATCACCTATAAAAAAAATATACATAATAATAAAAAATAAGAAATATACATAATAAACACGTAAGCTGTAATTTAGCTATTGTCTGAGACTAAAATATAGCCTAGTATAGAATTACGGATATATATATATATCATAAATTGATAATATTTAGAATTATTTCACCATACGAATAAAACTGCCAGATGTTTTTATTTTGTTTTAGCACTAAGCGTTGTATTTCATATTTGTTCTGTCTGCAACTTGCACTAAATAATTTAAGCACATGATAAGTAGGTATAAATGTAAATAACTGCACCAACATTATCGTGAAAAGTGGACCTAAACCCACTAGTGCATAAATCCACCCAGGGTTTGACACCCAGTATTCTGAGTCAGTCAAACCCACTCAAGTTGATCCGATTATTTTACAAATTAAATTAAACAAAACGTGTTCGGACAGAAAACAAATGTTCTACCAAGATTCGATTCCCAGCCTCCCTATCAACGGTGACCTGTTATAAATGTGATTCTAATGCCTTATACCACGTGACTATTGGTGAGGGTGCTATAATATGATTTACGTAGGTAGCAAATAAAATCACTGATTGAGAAAACCCGACATCAATACTACCAGTTGGGATTGAACTCTAGACTTCTGCCAAAGCTTACTATGCTTGTAGGCAGACTCGCAACCCTATCCATGATATTGTACGGCACACGGACCTTTTATTTAACCATAAGCTTATAACCCGAATGGGTAGTAAGAAGCAGTGCTAAAAAAAACCACTATGGAATACGATCATATACATCTTTTTATAAATATAAAGGATAAATCAACATTTTGGAATGTAATATTTGTAAATTTGGCATAATTTGAAGAATTCTAGCATGGTGGGCTGGTGTACCAAATCTGTACTCTTTCTTTGACATGAACCAGTCCCCAAAAATGGTTGAATTTTCACATCATATATGTGCAATGTTTGGCTGCACATATGTATGCTAACGGCTGTTTCCTCACATGAAATAAAACTTAATAGCCGATAGATCTCTGCTTACGGGCACACATTTGTCAACAAAATTTTGAAAGTGACTTTAGTATCAGATTTTACTGCCCAACAATAACACCATTGTTGCAAATAAAAGGTTTCAAATTTTTGGTAAAAAATTATTAGGCTGTCCTTATTGGTATAGGTTATTTAAAGGACCTACTCTTTTCTTTTTGTATGAATAATATAATAAATACAAATTATTTTTACTTAAGACAATGAGAATACATAGTTGTTTTTTAATGTGGCCCATTCAGTTTTTTTTATGTTCGATGGGGCCCTTAAGATCAAATGAGTTTGACACGCCTGCTGTAGAGGTTTCTTGGGTTTGCCATGTGAATCGTGCATGCCATGTATTAATAATTATTGGTTATAAGGAGGTCTATATTTTGTGGGATGCTCGTGTACTTGCCTGAGGCCCCCCCGCTGTGTACCTCCCCTGGGGCTGTGTCTGGACAGGTACAGAAGTTATCATGGGGCTCTTCCCCGAGTAGCGCTGGGGAGGAAAAAAAACAACAAAAGACGGATACATTTACTTGGGAAATTAACGTGTCTATAGGGGATAAAATCTCACAAAAGCCATCAAGTTTTTTTTAAATTGTAAATTTGAGATTAATCTGAACAATTACAATTTAAAATTGCTTAACCATTTTGGGTTTTTTGTTTCTGGGTGCACTACAAAGGCGAGACTTCCATTGTGACTCCAAGCTGCAAGTACAAATCGGAATAGTTCTGGTGGAATGAAGATGTTAAACGTAGATTCTATAAATACAATCTCTCAGTAGATGACTCATAAATGACCTAACTTAACCTATTGAATCATATTTAACAATAAATAAAATAGAATAAAAAATATCTATAATAAGAATTAATAGCCAGAGCTATTATTCATGCTTATTAGTGGGAATTACTCCATCTAGATATCATATTATGAAAATTGAAAAATGACACGTGGACACGGGAATCGGACCCGGGCCTAGTACGCCAATGCTCTAACCACTGAGCTATACAGGATTCATCCCGTACTCAGGGTCATTTTTCACTCATATTTTAAGGCAGAGTCTATGATGGACTTAGCGGAAATCGTCGGCTACAAGTATGTGATTATATTAATATCACGAGCTATATATCAAATAACGCAGTCATCTTCGACTCAGTAGTTGGCTTATTGCTGCCATTTGTACAATTATTAGAGCATTGGCGTACTAAGCCAGAGGTCCCGGGCTCGATTCCCGTGTCCAGGTGTCATTTTTTCAATTTTCAGAATATATATAATAGCTGAGCAATACAGTAGGGGCATTTGTATTAACCTGAATTAGCTCCAATTAATCTAAGGGCACAAGATTAGGAAGTTGAACCCTCAGAAAATGAAAATGAGGGGAAGAGGTAAGAACCCTGTTTGAGAAATAAATCCCTGCCGGTTCAGTAAAACACATAAAACCACATTGTTACATTAATGGGGTAGGAATGAGGAAGGCGGAATTTTAAGGAAATGTACATGCATTCACGAGGAGGGAGAGTGCGAAACCAGTTAGGATCCACGTGGAGATAAACTAGTTTATCTTAGGGATGTAGATGGCTTCATTTATGGAAATGGTTTGACTATAAACTGAATCAAAGACTCGTGATATGAGTAAATCATAGAAACCATCAAAACAAGTGTATTAAGATTAATTAAAATTTGTAGAAATTCGTAATGAATGCCATTTTTACTAACAAAGCATTGTGTTTATATAACAGTTGAATAAGGGGTATTACTTTGTAAATGAATCACTCAATTATTATAAATATTATTATATTAGATGCATACAGTAATATATTATTACTTATGGGATCTATACTGCGAATTAAGTTGTATACACAATTATACACGATGCATATATTTAGTTGACAACACTTAATTCATGTATGATTCCTTTACAATCAAACTAAAAATAAAGTTCTATCGATATTTCAAACCCGGCACCATTTGTTGCTCAATCTGAGTAAATCCCTAATCCAACTACAAACTTTTGCCTACGCATCATAAAATGAAAATAAACTAGATATTATACTCTCAACCACTGAATCATATGGACACATACTTATAACCTAGCTTTATTACAAATGGACATATCCAACAGCTGCAAAAAGTTACTAGCTCTAGTTTTATTTTGCCATACGTCAAGTCATGTTATCTGCACCTGTAACATTTGATAGCTTGGCACTGACTATAAAATAACATTGTTAATATAGGCCTAATAAAAGTTATCAAAGGTGAAAGAAAAAAAAGGATTATATATATAATTTGTAAGAAATTCAAGCTAACTATACATACATACTGAATGGAGCACGGGTTCTTTCTAGTGCCTGTTACGTCTTGTGTAGACAACTAGCTCAACATTTACTGGGGGTTGCCTACATAATTAAAACACGGCGCTTTATCTCGAGATAGTTTCTCAACGTCATGGCCATCTTCGAGGACAAAGTAGTGGACTAATAAGTATAGGTTCGTGTGAGTTTAACCCATATGTAGACCTTTTAAACAATAAACCAAGTGGATAGGTTAACCCAGTCAAGTTAAACCAGTGCGCCATGAAATTCATTAGGTGGGCCGCAAAGTTCTAGACGTTATGTTATTGTTGATAAAAAATAACTAAATGTAGTTTCATCTTATGTTATTTTTTGAAACGATGTAAGAGAAAAATGTTTGAAAGCATTAATATATTTATTTTCAGAGAATTGAATAGTTTGCAATCAAAGAGTTGAGTAATTAATGAGAATCTTGTCGCTTCTTACACAAAAAGTTCAATTTGTGGTCGAATAAAGGACACATACAGGCATTTCCCGTTCAACTAAGAGAAGTCCCTCTGCGCATGCGCATGCTCGAGTCTACCGTAGTGTTGCCAACTTGCACGTTGAGGACTCACAGCAATGAATGGTGTGCCGTGAACCAAAAAGCTCTAGAACTTCTGGGTTAACCATTAACACATCTTATTCTGGTTTGGAAGTTTGAGATATATTCCCTACCATCAAAAGTGGAGAATTTATTTTTCAAATTATATTGATACTGCTACAATTTTGTAAATCATTGATGGAGGGTGGGGTGGGTTAGTAGGGTAGGGGAGGGGGAGAATCACCGAGAAAAATAAAAACTTGAATGCCTACACGCCTACGTCAACAGCGATTAAAATACGAACCATGATAATAATTGAAGAAAAGTTTGATAAACACATAATTTATTTGAGAATATACTTAAAAACTATTAAATTTGAAATAACATTTTTTACGTTCTCTAAAGTTCTTATAATGAAAATAATTAAAACAACTTTGTTCCTTTATGTGTTTAGTTTGGTCTATACATATAATATAAAATTGAATATTATTTAATTTTGTATCATAATCCATGCGAACAAATTTACTATCTTAGGGTCAGACAACTTAGCTCTATCATTAGCGTGTCTATAGTCTGAGTTGCAAGTCTTGGATTTGATTCCTTGGCATGGCCGAAAAATGTATCATTGGTTAAATGTGGGTTTCTCCTTTCACAGTGATAAATTAACGGTTGGTACTGGATGTTGTGTCTATTCTATATTAAGTTTGTTTATAAGTATTGTGCTGGTATAATCAATCGGTTCAAAAAATGCACGTCAAATACCTCAATTTTTTTTTTAATCTTCGGATTTTACTACAGATACTACTTAATAATTGACTCCAATTCTTACAATGTTCACCTCATAAATAAATGAAGGTGCTAGAACTATAACGCGTGAATAATAAATATATAGGACACACTTTCTCAGGAAATTTCTACATACAGGAAATAGAGTTGCGAAATTTTCCAAATGCCACCTCTTAGTATTAAATTTTAAAAGGTAATCTATAAAAACATTTTGAAGATAATTGATACATTATAAATTACCACCTACCACCTAACTGAAAGTTTGGGGTAGTACTCTTACATGTCAACTGATACAAAATGTAGTTAAAATTTAAAACACCTCAATAAATTAAATAAAAATACTATCCATGACTTGTTGAACTATTACTAGAATGCAACGTGAGCAGTCATATTTTTCATACATTTGTCCATCCAGCCAAGGTATTGTGTGTTGGCTGAAGCCGGCTATTTCCGTGCTTTATTATGTCATTCTACAAGGACTTATTAATTAAAGAACCTCAATAAAACAATTTTATCGGATTATTAAAGGTATGATTGATTAATCTGATCCTACCACAGAAATATAATCCTGGATATTGTTCAATTGTCATCGAACGTGTTTTTTAGAATATATAAACATATATTTCACGAACAAAAATTATAAGATAATACTATATCATTAGTGTTCTTTTATAGGCACTGATTGGTGACAGCTGCGGATCCCATGATTTGACGTATGAATACGTGAAAGTAGATCTAGTGGCTTTTATAGCTGTCGGATAAGGCCTTTTCAATGAAAATTGGACTGCGCTTGCCAGATTGTCATACCTCGTTCAGTTCTCATTGCCAAACGCCTAGGACTTTAGTATCAACCTAGCAGAGAACCAAACCCAGTCTTCCGGAGTAATGATTATTCACGGCAACGCTCAAGGATTGATAAACGACACAAAATGTCAACAATGGGACCTGTAATGTTGGCAAGACTGCACTCGTTGTTTGTATTGTCCCAAGGCGTGGCCTCGTGCTGAGTCAAGTCACGTGATGAACTTCACTCACGGAGGATATGATATATTATGGACTGGAGCAGTTGGTAGTCCTGTTTGTGCAAACATCTTACGGTGGGATGGAAGACAACGTGACTGTATTTTTACAGTTTTATAGCAAAAACGCTTTTTTGGCAAAAAAAACTGCTTTGATAGCAGGGGCGGAATCCAGATCATTTTCATAGGGGGGTCAAAACTATAAACAACATAGTTACTTACAATGTTAAATATCTGTTTAGAGCCATTGAATATTCTTTAATTCATATTTAATCTTGCGTATGTTTTAAACCGTGGTCATCCTCCCCAATTTTTTTAAATCAGATAGTTTTTATAAATTATTTGGAGTGGCCCTCCTTGAACAATTTTTTGAAAAATGGTTCATTCTAGAAGCTATGAGTAGTCTTCGCCTTGATTTTTTTTAAATTGGATTATTTTGTAAGCCATTTAAAGTGTTTCTCACCCAGAAATTTTTGAAATTTGGATGCCCCTCAAAGCTATTTAGAGTGATACTCACCTTAATCTTTTATGATGATTAGATACTTCTAGAAGCTAATCTTTGAAGTGGTCTTACACCGACAAAATTTTGAAAGTTGAATTTTTTCAGGCTATTTGGGGTGGTTCTCACCTGAAAATTCTTCAAAATCACATGCCTCTAGAAGCTATTTGGAGTTGTCCTCCCCCAGACATTTTTGAAATTTGGATGAAATTGGAGGCTATTTAGAACTTTTTTCCCCTGAATTTTTCTGCCAGTTAGATGCTTCTAGTCTATTAGTTAATTGAAGCGGTCTTCTCCGGCAAATTATTGACAGTAAAATGCATCTAGAAGTCATTTGGAGTTTTATTTAAGACCATCTTTCAGTTTCCTATTCGATAATATCAGAGGATTTGAAATATATCTAGGGGGGGGGCGGAATTTATTCCAGGGGGTCAGAGTCCCCCACAGTTCCTCCGCTCCTACTGTCTACATATACTCTATATTCGGTATTCCTGGATGAACTGCTCTCAAGCGATTATTAGTCTTCTTTGATGTGTGGTAGTCTACCGTCTCTATGTGGAACAATGCTCGTTACTCAATATCCACGACAAATATTAGTACATGAAAACGAATATTTTTTTCCACACTGGCGTGAGTCATATCGAGCATTGATTAATCATGGACGAATAATGCACGTGTGGACCCGGCTTTAGAGGTGTCTGCACGTAAACAGATGTAAAAAAAAAGTGTATAATTTATCTGTGTTGTATTTTCTTTCTAAAATTTGAGCTTTCACTTTGCTTTTTGTATTAATTTTCTAGCTTTCACTGACCCTTTGACCCCCGCCCCCCGTGAATCCGTGCCTGTTTGGTAGATAAGTTTAGTTTAATTTTCAATACGTTTCTGTCTCAGCAGCTATTTTATATTTCACTCGTGTGTTGGTCTCGTGGTCTAAGGCGTACCTCTCACCTGACTATGTAAGAAATATTAAAGTTCGAAACCCGAACGGGTGTATGAAGAGGTTTTTTCCCTAAGTGATTTTCTACTCCCCTTTCACTCAATTTCAGGTACACTTCCTCTAAATTCAACCTTCCTCATCCTTAATATATAAAAGTTAGTAGTACATAGGTGTATAACCCGAACGATTAATAAGACGTGGTCTAAAAAAATATTATTTTATATTTAAACGCCTCAGTGAAAAATCCCCTTTCAAGTGTACTCTACAGTAATTAAGGCCCAGGTCTGAGGTAAGGACCCCAGATACAAACCTCGCCAGAAGTAGTTATACAGAAAACAAGCTCCTAAAACAGGTTCTTATGTTTCCCTCCCACACAATTAGCGGAATGTACTCCATACTCATTACAGTGCATGCACTAACTTTTATTCACGCACAACAAACAAGTTACCAGCATCGGTGGTCGCATGGTCTGACGCTTCTCTCTCGTGTTAGACTGGATTGCGGTTGATGAGGAGACCAGGGTTCGAATTCAAGTCGGGTGTATTGAGGGCGGTGTTCACTAAACGGTTTCACACTCTCCATTCTCGCAAAGGTCGGTGATATGAAGGGGGAAAATAAACGCTTTTCTTAAACTTAAACACCAAAAAGCTCAATATATATTCGACGAGTAAACTTTTAACTAGAAAGTTGAGTAGCTCTTCCTAATACCAATTTCAACTGTATTTTAGAGCGACAATTTGCAACCATCGATGCAACGAACGATCCGATAGTTGAAATATAAAATATTGTAGTTACAATTGTAAATTGTTAGATACAGGTGACTAGTTGAAAGGGGTTCGCCGTGTTTTACTACCTGTTCAGGTAATACGCATATTAACTAATAACGCTTATGAGATTATGGATGAAGAAGGTTGAATTTAGAGGAAGTGTACACGCGTTCTCGGAGAGGAAGACTGGAAAACCATTTAGGATAAACATTCCTCAATGTAACCGATCGGGATTTGAACCCTAATTTCTATATCATCGGCAGTCTAGTATAACATGAGAGTGATTCCTTAGACCATGCGGCCACCGAAACAGTTGTGTGAATTAAACTAGGGGTATTTAAAATGTGAATTTTCTCAATATATTGATAATATCAGAACACGAATTGTAAAAATAACTTAATTATAGAACAAATAAAACACCCAGTACCTTGGGCGTAAATCATCACTGAGAAAAATGTCCCAAATTTACCAATTATATAGGCCTATTTTTTTTTTTAGCCTTGCTGAGAATCGATCTTGGGTTAACTGGTTTAGAAGATAGATGACCCACCTAATTAGATAAGACATCGTGAAGCGTTGAGATTGCGTAAGTGATCAACCACCTCACATACACTTAGGTTGCAATTCTTGGAGCGTCTCCCTTTAGTCCTGACTATATTATTATTAGCACCGCGTCTTACTACCCGTTCGGGTTATACGCACTTACGCTAATGTGCAATGGTAGGGTGATTATGTGATTAATACACGTCTTGTCAGAGGTGAAGGAAGGGTTTAGCAATCAGATAAATATGTGCCGGGACCGAGGATTGAACCCCGGACCCTCAGCACAGAGGTCTGACACCTTACCCCTAGACCATCAGCTCACCTTTACTTTATTAGTATCGGTCTTAGGAAAGTCGAATTTAGAGGAAATTTACCTGCATTTGTGTGGGATAGAAGTAGAATTTTATTTAGGAAAAAGCACCTCGATTCACTTGGGTGGGATTAAAATCCCAACCTCAACGTCACCACTAAACCAGACAAGAAGAGTCTCATGCCTTAATCCACGTGCCCACCGGTGAGGGTCTCATTATAGTATGTGACTATAAAAAAGATATAAACGTTTAAGGTAAACCTGACAGTGGAAATATATTCCAGACACGGAATAACCTCAAGGGTTACCAACGAACATTTAATGAATGAATGCAGTGCAGCCAACCTTTGTGCCCCCACTGTGTTTTATCTGATCTGTATTCGCCACAATGCAAAGAGAATAACAAAGCAGAGAAAACAGTCACTGTGAATGCAAGTGGCTCTCGAAGGAGTGTGGCCGGACGGAAGAGGATCATGGGAATTGTTGGAACGTACTGTACCTAAAGTCCCATTTTCAGGGGGTAAGGCCTTATCTGGCAGCTAGAAAAATCAATTTTTCACGTAGTTATGTGTTCAGCTCTAGCGATTTTGTTCAAAATTGGTAGATGTGTACTATTTTACATGGTAATTAACTATGTAGGTTTAGTTAGCTAAAATAAATTCCCCCACCTCACCAAATTCTGGTATATTTCCTCTAAAAATTTAACGTACTCGATTATATTAAATTATAGTAGTTAAGTGCGGATGGACACGATGGGATAAGTAATGCACCTGATAAGCTCTGAGTCATCTTGCCCCTTGTTAAGGCGAAATGGTAGGAAGGGCGAGTTTAAGTACGTGTTTCTGCAGTTTTTTTTTATAGAAAAATATTTTTTTCAACAAAATAAATAAAATATTTCTCCTGTAGAAACATTAATTTTAATTTTCCACACGCTGTAATTTATAAGTTAAGAGAAAACGTCCTCATCTAATTCCAGGACACCCTTGAAGATTAAGATAATTTCAGCTCCCCCACTATAGAAACAGGGGGGCTCAAGACCCCCTTGCCCTTTTGTATCAGAGTCCCTGCCCTTGACAGATATTCAAGAAATGTTGATATCACCATGTGTAGAAAATTAAACTCTTATGTTTCTGCTGTAGCAATATTTTATTTATTTTCGCTCCACAATCAATTCTATAAAAAAAAACAGAAAGAAATACAGCCCTTAAATGGCTTTCCCTACCATCTCAACTTAAATAACCCCGCCAGGATTATATGTGTAGGTCCTTAGAGAAGAGAGCCCAGTGCCTCTCGGCCTATAACAGGTCCTGCAAACAGTCTCCAGGCAATAACCTAATAATGATAATAATAGTAGGTAGTATGTAGACGTGTTTTTGCCGCCCTCCCCTCTCCACCTCTTTCTCCTGTTGAAGCATCACTAGAGGAACCAAACACAGGTCGAGTCACGACCGGCAAGTAAGAGCGTCACGAGGAGAGGATCGTCTTCTTGCTGCTTGCAAGTCCACATTCCTTCTTGCTGCTGTTGTTGCTGCCCGCCCTCCCACCGCCATTCTAACATACACTACATGGCATCCATTACAAGCGGCGTCGCCCTTTGAGCGTTCACTTACTCTAGTACAGTTTGATACGGTAACAAAAATTCTGAATCGATTCTAATAAAATGAAGAGTTTGTCTGTCTGTTTGTCTGTCATGATATCTATCACACGCAGAGGGCAGAAATTTTAAAAATATGTAGCTCCTGTGCATAAAAATGTCCACCCCAAGGCTGAAATTTAAACATTTTGTTAATTTTTTTTTTAATTAATTAAAACCGGGTCATGCCCAGGGCAATGTAGGGATTAAAGGCACTAACTTTAAGGTTACCTTCCACGCACAGTCACTAAACTAAAGATATTTATCCCAGGAAACGCCAGGTACGTCATCTAGTTTAAGATATATTTTCTTATCATTTATTTTCCTTTATTTAAGTACATAATAACCAACAGTAAAGACCTTTAATCATGGGCGTATGGAGAATTTAATTTGGGGGTGAAGGGAGGGGTTCTAAATCACATGTAAACTAGAGGAGAAGATAAGCATGCTCTAACTTCTAAAACCAACTCGAACAGCTCTGGCAACTCAGTGTATGAGTATATCACGGTTTGGTACGTGAACTAGAGGAGAAGATATGCATGCTCTAAACTTCTCAAATCCCGTAGGTAAGTCGAACAGCTCTGGCAACTCAGTGTATGAGTATATCACGGTTTGGTACGTGAACTAGAGGAGAAGATATGCATGCTCTAACTTCTCAAATCCCGTAGGTAAGTCGAACAGCTCTGGCAACTCAGTGTATGAGTATATCACGGTTTGGTACGTGAACTAGAGGAGAAGATATGCATGCTCTAACTTCTCAAACACCATAGGCAACTCGAGCAGCTCTGGCAACTCAGTGTATGAGTATATCACGGTTTGGTACGTGAACTAGAGGAGAAGATATGCATGCTCTAACTTCTAAAACACCATAGGCAACTCGAGCAACTCTGGCAACTCAGTGTATGAATGTATCACTGGCTGATATGTAAACTAGAGGAGAATATAGGCATGCTCTAACTTTTAAAACACCATAGGCAACTCGAGCAGCTCTGGCAACTCTGTGTATGTGTGGGTCGGTGTTTGTTAGCGAGTTGGAGATGGCACCTTAAGCTCTGAGAGCCCATAAGCAACCTGGTAAATGAATTTGTCACTGTTTGGTTTGCGAGCTGTAAGAGATGTAAGGGACGTGTTTTTTGAAGATGCACCCTGGCCGCGTGACTAAGGATCGTGACGTCACGGTACCGTACTTCACGGTGCAACACGCTGTGGGGACGTGTGCTCATAGCTGAGTCCCCTAGCCATCAAATAACTTCATTTCACGTCCAACTCTTTAGCTCAGCTGACCGGCCTTAAGTGTTTATCTATCGAGCTGAGAGTTTCAGGGGCTGAGTGATAAAAAAAAGATTGAGCTTAAGTCCGAGGGAACTGTTTTATACAGGCTGACGTCTGAATTAAAATTTTAGTGCCAATATACTGGTTCTCAACTATTCCCCCTAATCTGATTATAGGCCAGACAAGTCACTAAAACCCAAGCCATCATTAATTAATTTCATAGCGTACATTCCGCATGGGTAGTAAGACGCAGTGCTAAAAAAAATCATAAAAAATATTATGCACATAGTATTCTGTACTAATTTCTAAATAGGATGGTGACTACCGAGAAACTGATGGTCTTAAGATGTTTCGGATCAAGTCTCAGTGAGATCTGAACTTGCTATTCACGTTTCTGAAAGTAAGCGTGGTATAAACGATTCGGAGTTCCTCAAAATATAGACCTAGGGTGTTATTGATAACTCTCTTGTGTTAAAAGTTTGTTTAGTGAATAATTTTAAAATAAAACTCTTCAGAAATCACTCCCACTGACGTTGCTACAGTGGGGGAGTAAAAAGAGACTTTTAGAAAATACAAACTTTTTTTTTTGCTCAAAATTTATAACATTTCCATATATTAGAAGTGTTATCTTTTAGGTATTGATAATATGTGTCAAAAATTATAGTTTCAGATCACATAACTTGACATATTAATCCGGGAAAGAAGGTTTTCTAGCTGTCAAATAAGGTTCTTCATATGAAAATTGGACTGTAGTACGTCTATATTATTTGTTAGTTTAGTTTGTGAACTATTTTTTTGAAATAATATTGCTGCTCAGATATTTTCAATATGTAAATAATAATTATTTGTCTCGTGTGTATTTTTGAATTTTAGTTCCAAGCATCTGCGAGGCTTTGAAAATTTTAATCCTAGATTTAAATATATTTCTATTACTTGTATTCAATTAAAAAATTCAATCTTATTATTTGAAATATTCTAATCTAATAGATCCTAGATGAGTATTCATTGTAATTTAATACAAAATATGAATCTAAAAGTCAAGATTTTGAAAAATTTATTTTTTCAAACATGTTAGCAAAGAATCACAATTTGACTTGTCTATAGACACTTACCGTCGTCATAATATTTATAATATATTCATTATTTAAATAGGTTTCACTTACTAAGATTTTATATTTAACTCAATTAACAATCTATAGAATATTGCCTAATACTTGATTTAGGTTTGAGAATATATAATGTAATAACACGTATCGATGGTCACAAGGTTTAATGCTTTACTCTCATTCTAAACTTGATTGCTGGTGTTGGAAATATAGGGGTTCGAATCCTGGTTGGATGTAATGAGGGTGGCTTTTACTAAATGATTTAATGCGTCCCTCCATGCGAACTCAGGTATACTGTATTCACTTTAAAACTCTACCTTCCACATCCATTTTAATCTAGCGTAACTAGTGTATAGGTATAAATCAAACATGTAGATAATCGATTCGAATAGGTCTACAATACCTTTTACTTTTAAAATATTCGATTAGTATTCAATTCAAATATTTGTATTTGAAAATATTCGATTGGAAACTTTTTTATTTTAAAATATTCGATTCTGTTCCCCGGTTCGAGTTAATAAACGAAAACCCGCCTCGGTGGCGTAGTTAGCTAACGCGCTAGTCGTGTTGAACTCGACTGCCGAGGACGGGGAGATCAAGGTTCGAATCTCGGTCGGGTGAACTGGGAGTGGTTTTTCCTAAATGGTTCTCCACTCTCCCTCCACGCAAATGCGGGTTCACTTCCTCTATATTCAACCTTCTCAATTCCTAACGCATTAGCGTAAATAGTACTTAAGCGTATAACTCGAACGGGTAGTAAGACGCGGTGCTAAATTAAAAAAAACACGAAAAGTCGAATTAATTTTGAGATTCTTCAAGATGTTATACTCGAATGGGTTTACTTAATCCCTGTTTTTTAAGAAACACTGTTACTCCACGAGGGGTTGGTTGTGGGGGTACGGGGAATCAAAACAAGACTGTAGTTAGTGATTTAGCACCGTCCCCCCTCCCCCCTCCCACCGTGTTTCCGTGAATGTGTGTCGGCCACGATCAGGGCCCCGTTAACCATGCATGCTGATGAGCTGTTCATATTGACAACCGCAAAATACAGAGCCCAGATCCAAACAGTTTTCTAACAAATTATAAATCTAACCTCCCGATGGGAGGAGGGAAGAGAGGAATAACAACATGACGCGACAGTTACCTGGCTGCTTTCCTTACCTTTGCTAGTAGCACAACTGGCGGGAAACTGCGTGGCTTTTCTTCAACGAGAAGGAGGAGAACTCAGGTTAAGATCGCTATTTATATTTTTTTCTTGATATAAAAACTGTTTTTTGAACAAATTAAATAAAATTTCGATTCAGTGGATAAATTTAGTTATTATTATTACTATTA